>JAQFVV010000044.1:6595696-6960590 GCA_028023455.1 Epiperipatus broadwayi
TATTTGGGTCAAAAAGATAGATGGATTCATTTTATCTTTCACAAAGACTTTATCTTGCGTTGGGAAGTGAGACTATTCATTTATAGTTAAAATCCACAAAGCACATGTGCATTAGCTTAATGGCTGATTATTACTATTACAGTTTATAAAACATAGCACTATATAAAATAAATATCTCATTTATTTTTAATATAAATTTAAGAGAACAAAATAAAGAAATACTTATTATGATATAATTATTTTGATTCCTAATATAACTGATACATCTGAAATTAGCTTATAGCCAATAAATTTAAAAAATGAATATTTTAAATTAAAACAATAATTACCATGTTACAAAATATGAATTCAAACTTAGAATTCTCTTATATTTAGTTATGTAAATAGATTACTACTTAACTTAATATTATACTACTATTTATATTAATAAATACTATACATTTTAAATGAAGAAGAAATAATATATAGCAATAATAATAAATATAAGCAAACAATCTGAGTAATAGTATTTAAATATAGCCTTTCTAAAATAGTATCATAGTTCTAGTATTCAATATTTTTTAAACCACAATACAATGGTGGTTTGTTATTCCAGAGAAGGTATAAATATTGTGAAAAGTTATGAGATTTGAAGCACATTTTATTAATTCCAATATTTTTCAAATATCCAAATTATCTTTTCATTCAACAAATATTTGATCTATATAATGTTATAAGTGTGCAAATACTAATCTATATTCACAATGATATAATGTAGACATTACAAGTGAACAGATGGCAGTTTCATTTATGACAATGCTACGAAAATTGAGCTAATTTTTATCTGGTGTATAAACAATCCATCAAGCCCATAAAATTATATCACTAGATAATTATAATCTTTGTGTACATTTTTCTGTTGTAAACATTTACATTTCATCATTGAACAATAGGTAATATTAATTTTTAAAACAAAGAAACATTCCATTGATTTATTTTTTTGAAATGTTAAGAATTTTTATATTTCAATAAATTGTCACCTCTCACAAATGCAATGATCCTGTCCAGCCAATGGATGAACATTATTGCTTTCAGATCATCATTCTATCCATTTTACAATCATATACTTTTATAAATAAATAAACAAATAGCATAAGAATTTGGATTTGCTTCTATAGAAGTCAAGATATGAGTTTTTTTTATACAGCTCTATTTATAACTTTTCCTGTCAACATCAGAGTAACTATAGCAATATCTTTTAACTCTTTAACCAATCTCAAACATCTCTCAAATAAAAATATTATACAACAAATGAAATAAATATTTTTAATTATTACATATGACAAACATTGACATTTCATAATACAAATACTATTCTTTCATTCTAATGCAAATTAAACAATTTGTAATACATCCTCACCTTGATACAATGGAAATATAAAATTTTTACACATCGTTGGTCATTCTCAGGACCCAAACTTTAACTGGCTTTATCAAGCTCTTTGATCAGATCAAGCAGCAAAACTCCGCTTTAGCCTGTGACTCTACATGATGATACTTGGGTGAAGGTTTCATTCTCCTCTTAGTCTTATTAAGATATCTTTTTCTCTGCATTAACCTTTTTCAAATACCTTTTTTTGCTATAACAAATTTCATACTGAATACTATGTAATTTTTTATAAAGTTTAACTGTATATTACTATGTTACTATGTTTAATAAATTTATTTTAAAACAACAACAAATATACCACAGACATTAAACATTTAAATGTATTATTTGTAACCTACTATGATGAATGCAGTAACAAAAATATACATAATAAAGAATAATAATTTCTTCAATACTATAAACTTTATTATTAACACATGCATTTTTAAACTGAATAAAGTCAATTCACAATCTTATACAACACAATTAACAATAAACAATTTTTATATTAATATTATTATTGTCATAACAACAGAGTTTAATACTTTGTAGGTTAATATATCCATCATCAAAATCAAAGGAAAAAGAAAAAAAATATGACTGATATTTTGCCACATACTGAAACTCATCTCAAACTTTAGTAAATGCAATATATACATATATAGAAAAATATTGCTCATTTGATATAAAAGCTTAAATTTGTTTGCAATCATGTATTCATCTTTGTTATGCTTAAATCCTCAATGTAACCCCAAAAATTGCACACAGTTAGGAATATATTTACTTATATTCAAATATGGTATTGTAATTTCCACATAATAAAGAATTTATACACATACATGTTAAAATGATATAATGTGAAGTGGAACACATCTAAGCAATCTGACTTTTAATTTTGGTAGCACTGATCCCTACTTAGCTGTTTATTATATCTATTCGTATTATATTATGATATCATTGCCTCCAAAATTGATGGATACCATTTACATACATTGTATAACACACTGTGGAACAATAAACACAATACAATAAAAGTATGTGAAATAATGAATAATATCCCTGTAGCTGTGTACTTAATCCAAAAAAGATTCAATTTTAATACACTATTCTTTCTCTTTTTCTCTACTTATTTATCCGCATATCTGTCTATTTATCTATTTGTAAACTTATCTATATAATATCACTTCATTTAATATGCATTATATTATTTCTAGCATAAATTTATAAATAGTTATTAGCCTTTACTACTACATATTATTATATCTTTTTAACCCCATGTATTTTATTTTTTTTTGTTATATTAAACTCATAATGTGACTGGATATAATACTGGATATCTACATTAAATAAATATGAATCACCACTCTCCACACTATTTCATAACACTGATACACTTGAACACATATATGTTGAAAAGATAAATAATCACCAATATACGTATTTTATGCTAAACCAGCAATCACCGGTTGGTCCAGATTATCATCTCTACACATATATGCTATAAGTGCTCAGATATATATTAAGATAGTCAAACCATCATCAGATTTTCAATTGGATGGACGGTTGAAGATTTGGGGTGTGGAGTATATTGAAGCCCTGTCCATTAAATTTTATTTTATTTAAAATTAAATTTTTTAATTTAACAAATCCTATAATAAAACAAAAAACAAATATATAAAAATACTATTTTTTAATATTATATTCAATTAAAATAAAATTTAAATAAATAAATTATATATAATTTATATAATTAATTTTAAAAAAAATAAAAATTATTAAAAATTTTTAATAATATATTTTTAATTTATTATTTTAAATAATATTAAAAAAAAGAATTAAATATAATAAAATAAAAAAAAATATTTATTTTATATAATATTAAATTTATTTTTTTATTATATATTTAATTTAATATATATAATTTTTTTATAATATTATTATTTTTTTTTTTTTTTTTTTATTATTTTATAAAATTTTTTTTAAAATTATTTAATATTAATTTAAAATAAAATTTAATAAATATAAAATTAATATTTTTTTTTTTTTTTTTTTTTTTTTATATGTTTTTTTTTTTTTTTTATAAACACAAAATTTTTTTTTTTGCGAAAAAAAAAACAAAAAACCACACACAAATAATGTTCCTTCTTTTTTTATTTTTAATATTTTTTTTTTTTTTTTTTTTTTAAAAAAAAAATAGAAAGGAGCCCACCACACCAAAAAAATAAAAAAAAAAAAAAAAATAATAATTTAAGATTATTTTTAAAAAAAAAAACAAAGAAAGGGGGGGTGTTTTTAGTTGTGGAGAGGGGTTTTAAGCGAAAGGAAAAGGGTTAAAGTATGAAGTGATTATTATCTTTTCAACATATATGTGTTCAAATGTATCAGTGTTATGAGATAGTGTGGAGAGTGGTGGGTCATGTGAAAGTCTGTGCTCATATACCCTATATATTACGTATATAGACACAGACATATAATAAGCCTGTGTGTTTCAGTTATTAAATAAATATGAAAAAAGTGACAAACAACGTGTAAAAATATTGGTTCTGTCTAAATGCACTTTAGAAATTATTTACATTTATTCCAGCCTAACTATATAATTGAAGTTTATGAGTGATAAGGTATTGCGCATATGTGTACGAATTTGAAACACGGTATAAAAAATTAAGATCTTTGCTTATATAAATAAAAGTTTATATTTTGTTGTTTTGTATTATTCAAATAATAAAATTAAAATGTCTATCGGATTAAAGAGAAATAAAAATTTCCGACCTGATTGGGAATCTTTTATGTAATTAATAAAAAAATATAATTGCTGGAAATATAATATTTGCAAGTGACAAGATATAATATGTATTAGCTTTATAAAAAAAATACTTGTACAAGTGATTTGGGAAAGCATATTGTTCTATGTTAGCTGAAACACATTTTAAGTGTTATTTATATTTCTTTCAAATTTTTGTATCCATATGTTTGAACTATAAGAAGAATAAAGTGTTTAATATATATAAAAAAATTCAATTTTTTTTAAAATTTGAAATCAAATTTCTTGTTTATTTTAATTTTCATTGTTGTAATCTGTTTAATGAATTATTTAATTTAAACTAATTTGTTTTATTGGAATTTTGTTTTAATTTCTCAAATTTTTTGCTTAATTAATTTTTATTTTGTTTATTCAACAAAAAAGGTAATCTTATTTAATCAAGTTTAATAACTGATAATTAGTATTAAATTTATGCTATTAACGCATATTAATTCCTGTTTTTAATTCATTTGATTATTTAGTGATAATGTATTTTTTACTTAATTCAGATGTTAAATGTTTTCACTATTTATTAATCGTCTTATTACATTAATTACATTTTAAAAATAAAAGTGTGTAAAAATAAATAAATAAAAAGGTGCTTAGACAGAATAAAGGTATTATTATAAATAAAAACGTAAGAAAGAAATATAATGTATTGTAACAGATCAGATATGATGGGATGAAACGCGTGAGCTGAGAAAAGAAGGAAGAGAAAACAGAAAAGAGAAACTCTTTAAAGAATGTTATAATGACTTTAGAATTCAATATCGAAGTTAAGCTCAATTTTAAATAAATATTATTTATTAATCAAACAAAAAATAAAATAATCTAACGGTTATGCACTTTCACCACGTGACCACCATGCTTGGCACTATTGTATGGAGAGTTTTGCCTGCTTTAATTGGTTATGCTCTTTGTAATTAATTGCTGAGAATAATAAAATAATTTAAAATATAGTAATGAAATATTCAGATAACTTAAACACCCAGACTTTCTAAAAGAATTTGCGATTAGTTAATTAAAATTATAAATGTAATTCTTAATATTATTCACACAGTCAAATCTAATTAAATATAATAAATGCGTAACCAGTTAGTAATCCCTGATTATTCAAGTCTATTAAGGATCGCACTAAAGCAGAAGCATTAATAATTTATGTGGAGATGAGAAACAAAATATTGAATAATTATTTTTGAAATGTAGAATGTTTAAAACAGTCAGATTAAATAGTATGGAGAGTGGGAAAATTTTAAGGATTCCGTCTGTTTGTGTGTTAAATAAATATTTTTTAATAAAGCTTCACAAACAGAATACAAATTGGCATATATTTTGTAATTCATATTAATGAATACATCTTATAATTACTTTTATTTTATTCAAATAGTTAAAAATATTTTTAAATTGGGAAATATGTTGATTAAAATAAACCTAACATTTTAATAATTAAATTAATTTTAAAATAATAAAAAAGAACTACTTAATCATTAAGAGAATAAATTGATTAAAAATCATTCCTCAGAAATTCAGACTATACTAGATAATGAGACATATAAAAGAATGGATTAAAATACATGTGAAAAAGAAGCCACTAGGATCAGCAAAGCAATTACTTGGATAAGGAATTGGCTTTATATCTGCATTCCTATTGACAAAACGCCAAACAATCATATCTAGCCTGTGGTAATTTAAGTTCATCTTAGGACTAAATTATTGAAAGCATGTATAAAGTTATTAATTAAAACAATTGTAATGGGATGGTGTGGGTGATATAAAAAGAAAGTGGAAATGAAAACAAGTTTGAACTGGATGATGGGGTGAATAGGAGAGTGGTAGGAAAGTAATTTGAACTGGGTGATGGCAAAACATCATCATCACTCCCAATTCACAATATTTCAAATAAAATGATTTAATAAATGAAATATCATATATTTACAAAGTATCTATAAGTATGATATTATAAGGAGTATGAGATCATAAAATCTCTGAGAACATTGAGAGATCAGCCAGCTAACTCAGAAGACCTACTATAATAATTAATCATCAACCAGCATTATAAATAAAAGTAAGTATGAGTACTCGAGAGAAATAACCATCCATCATCATCATTGATGGGAATAAACAAATCAGTACAATAAATCAACAGTCCCTCTTCTGGCTGGATTTGAACAATAAGAAATATAAATCAACAGTCAACCTTGTGACTGGATTGGAAATGTGTCTTCTGTAGACCAGGCTAACTATTGAGCCTTTGCCAGCTTGGGTAATTATTTAAACATTACTTGGATGCACCAGCTTAGTGCCCATCCATTAAAATACATAAGAATCAGAAATCAAAACAATAATGCTGAGACATTTAAAACATGCTGATCATCATCAATGCTCTGGCCACTTGTACTGGCCAACTATAAACTTAAAATTTTTTAACAAGACTAAACTAAAATAAAATATAATGTGTGGGATTTAAAGAGTATCCTCTTTTGCACCAACCAGGATGATTATTGATCATCTCTGGATGCCTCAAAGCACTAAATACACATCCTTATTTATATATTCATCCCATGCTCGAATCTAGCCCAGAGAACACAAGATCTATTACTGTATGTGAACAAGAGATGATGAAAACAATTTTTAACAATTAAATACAAGTTTATTAATAACAAAAATAATAAATGATTAAGGTCTTGTAAGGGTTCTAATTTTGAAAAGTATACAATAATAAAAGTCATTACACTGTAATTTATAAGATTACTACAAAATCTAAATTATTACATTAACTGCATTATTTCTTAATGGGTATCTATAAACGCATACATATATCCATACACAGACATGCGTTTTGTAATATACAATAAAAACATTTCAGTTAACATAAAATAATTATTACATTTGTGATTTACATAATTACTATTCAAAATTTAAATTGTTACATTAATTTACATATATGTGCGCACAGACGTGTGACTTCTATTATACAATTAATCTATTTCAATTGACATTCAATAACAACAAAAAATGATTAAAATTTACATGTGTGTTATAATTGACAACATACGCACATATACATGTGTGTGGGTGAAATAACCTATTTGACTTGCTACAAAATAATTATCAAAATCTTAAATTATATAAAAATACATAAATAATTAAAGTTTCAGTTAAATGAAATACATTTTACATAGTAGGTTTACTGAAACGCATATATATATAATTTGCATAGATGTGCGATATATTAATTTATCTACATAACATTAGTATTTATCAAAATAAATTTATTACAGATTATTCTCGCAATTTAATTCTCTTTGCTGAATAGTCTTTTTTCCTCGAAACAACTACTATTAAATTTTTGACAGATGATTGTTGATTGATTTAAAATGTCTTTCTCTTTTTTTTTAAGTCTAAAAGATTTTTGGAAATCTTTTTCTTGATTATTAATTATAACTTTCTTTGGAGTTTTTTTTTTTATAAATATAACTTTAAACAGTTTTTTTTTTTTTTTAATAAACGATTTTAAATTAATATCGTTTTATATATTTCTATCAGTTATAAAAATGTCATTTTACTAAGGAAACTGTTTAAAACTTCCTTATCATATATAATGTCACTCACCACCAGCTGTATATACGTTTATCCGTGTTTCTCTGCATACATCTGACACAGCATACGTGTAATTAATTCTTCAGCAAGTTAGAAGATTTTTCTTGGTGAGTTTGGTTTTTAGTGACCATCATTATCAGGAAAAAGTATAATTCAGGTAATTTATTGGCATACCATGAGATTTTTTTGTAGTCCAAGCAATTGTCAAGCTGTCTTCTAGGACATATTTAAGCAGCTAGTTGATGCATTTGAAGTGACCCTGGCTTCATGAATCAAAACTGCAGTAAACTATAAGGCAGCTACTGGATTGTCCTTAGATCTTCATAGGAGCTTTATATAACTCTGCTAGCTATTTTGTCCTCTTTTTTTTTTCAGGCTATTGATTCAGAAGTGACCCAGCTTCAAGTAAACCAAAACTCCTGTGAAGGAAAATAGTAGCAGCTCCTGCCTTCAGCAACATTAGTTCATGGTAGCTTTTCTGCCAACTCTCTGCTATAGCCAACAACATACTTCTCTCTTCAAAAATCATTATCCAGACTGGAGATAATTTGTTATCAGTCCTTTTATAGACTCATCTAAGGTGATAACAGCAGCTTGATTAAAAACAGAGTTTTTATTTTTTATCTCACTAATCCCTTTGAAAACATATACATGTTTTTACTTAGGGGATTTCTAATAGATAAAAATTTTGTTTAATTAATTAAAAAATTCCGAAAATAAGTATGGTGTTTTTACATTTCAAAGTCAGAGTAATAATTAATAATAATGCAATATTCATATTTATTTATTCAGATCTTTTTAAAATATTAATTTATAAAACAATTTTTATTTTAAATCAGAGTTATTATTTAATCCTTTACTTATTATTTTATTTTAGGAAATATAAAAAA
This sequence comes from Epiperipatus broadwayi, assembly GCA_028023455.1. NCBI lineage: Eukaryota > Metazoa > Onychophora > Udeonychophora > Euonychophora > Peripatidae > Epiperipatus > Epiperipatus broadwayi. The sequence continues at coordinate 6,604,395 of JAQFVV010000044.1, forward strand.
ATATCTACAAAAATTTATTCTGTGTTTATTTCTTCTTTTCCTTTCAACCTTACATATATATATATACGCACACACACTATATTATTATGGGTGTACCATGTAACCCAACCGGTTACACAATATATAGTTATGTCTATGCCTTATTTACTAATTACTAATATTATTTGTAAATAAGCATTTATTTTATATAGCGCTATGTTTATAATTGTAATACATTAAAGATCAGCCTTTTCAAGCTATTGTGCATGCACTTTTTACGAGTGTTAAAATAAATGAATACTTTCATTCTCAACATGAGATATAGTATTTATGAAATAACAAAATGAATCCACTTGTTCTTTCCAACCCAAATGCTTATATATGGGCAAATCTTAAGTACTGGAAATGAAAGTGTGAGGATAAACCACTCACTTTAAATTACTGTTTACGATATCTGAATGAATTATGTCGACGAAATTATCTGGAATTTACTAAACATCACTTTCAAATGAAACTTAAACATATGTAAATAAGCATTTATTTTATATAGTGCTATGTTTATAATTGTAATACATTAAATATCAGCCTTTTCAAGCTATTGTGCATGCACTTTTTGTGAGTGTTAATAATAAATGAATACTTTCATTCCCAACATGAGATATAGTACTTAAGATTTACCCATATATAAGCAGTTGGGTTGGAAAGAACAAGTGGATTCATTTTGTTCTTTCATAAATACTATATCTCATGTTGGAAATGAAAGTATTCATTTATTATTAACACTTGTAAAAAGCACATGCACAATACCTTGAAAAGGCTGATCTTTAATGTATTACAATTATAAACATAGTGCTATATAAAATAAATGCTTATTTACATATGTTTAAATTTCATTTGAGAGTGACATTTAGTAAATTTTAGATAATTTTGTCAATGTCATTCATTCATATATCATAAACAGTAATTTAAAGTGAGTGGTTTCTCCTCATGCTTTCATTTCTAGTACTTAAGATTTGCCCATATATAAGCATTTGGGTTGGAAAGAACAAGTGGATTCATTTTGTTCTTTCATAAATACAATATCTTGTGTTGAGAATGAAAGTATTCATTTATTATTAACATTTGTAAAAAGCGCATGCACAAAAGCTTGAAAAGGCTGATCTTTAATATTATATGTATTTATATTTACATTTATTGTATTTTGTAATGACAAGACTAGCATATTTTACAATTTTACATTTTCTCTATTTATTTATTTACATAATTTACACAGGCCCCACTTCCTTGTAATCATCAGGAAATAAAGAAACACACACACACATATATATATATATATATATATATATATATATATATATATATATATATATATATATATTGTAACAGAATGGAGAAGATGGGATCATCATACCCCAGTAAATACAAAATCAATAATTTACAAAAGTATATATAAGTAAGATATATTTAAGGGAGAATGAGATCAAAAGATCTCTGAGAGATCAGCACAGCTAGATCAGAAGAATAACTACAAGCAACTATAATTGTACATCAATCACATATCAACCAGCATTACCATAAAGTAAAAATCAATAATACTCCAAATAAACAATTCATCATCACGAATGATCAACAATTAAAATAAATCAGTAACAATAAATCAACAGTCAATCTTGTGATTGGATCAAAAATGAGTCTTCTATAGACTGCCTTTGCCAGTTTGGACAATTATTTAACCATTAATTTGGAGGCACAAACTAAGTGTGAATCTATCAGAATACATAACCAGAAAAATCTAAACAACAAACGATGGGATATTAAAACATACTGATCATCATCAATGCTCTGGCCACTTCAGTACTATTAATATACTGGCCAACAATAAACTTAAATTTTTAATAAGAATAAAATAAAATAAAAGGTAGTGCATGGGCTCAAAGAGTATTCTCTTTTGCACCAACCAGGATAATAATTGATCAACTCTGGATGCCCAAAAGCACTAAATACACATCCCCATATATATATATATATATCATCTTTATACTCGAATCTAGCTCAGAGAACATAAGCTCTATTACTGTTTGTGACCAAGAGATGATCGAAACAATTTTTAACAACGGAACACAAATTTATTAACAACAATAACAAAAAATTGAAATTAAGATCTATGTGGCTACGCATATAAATTAAGTCTTATACAATAAAACAATTATCACATTTGTATTTTATGCAATTATTATACAAAATTAAAATTATTACATTAATTTACAATATTTCTTAATAGGTTTCCATAAAATGCATATATGTGATTAATACAAAATTCAAATTATTACATGGTGGTTTACATATATATGCACACAGATACGCAATTTATATATACAATTATTATATTTCACTTGATATTTAATAATGATAAAAAATGATTAAAATTTGCATATATGTCCTATTTGACAAGCATTGACATATAAGTGCACACATAAAAAAATACTATAAATGTTTAAAAATTTACATATATGTGTGTGCGTGTTTGCGCATGCTGACATTTACATCATATTTTAATTTAATATCAATAATATTATATTTTTATAATTAATTTCTTTGGAAAATATGCATAAATTTCATACATACACTTTCATAAAAAGTTTTCTCTTTTTATAGTCAATCAGAGTATTTTCTTTTTTCCTTAAAAAAAAACCTGATATGAATCAATTATGAAATTCTATCTTTACTTATTACAATGTTGTTGTTTTTCTTCTTTTGAAAATAAACAAAATCAGTTTTGTAAGGATTATTGTTGATTGATTAATTAGAAGTTTTTAAATTTAAAAATATAGATTTTAAATATCGTTTTCACTATATAAATCATTTAAAATATGTTTTAATATATATATATCACTATCACTTTTTAAATATTTTAAAATGAATTATTTAAATTTTCATTATATATAAAGTCACTCACCTGCACAAAGCTGACACAACATACATGTAATTAATTATTCATTCATCTCAGGAATTCTCTTGGTGAGCTTGCTGGTTTATCATGGGTATAGTCCAGGTAAGGATTGTTCTGCAGTTGGTTATACTTAGACTAGGATTTGATAAGTTTCAGGCCAGCAAGTTGTTTTCCAGAATACTTTTAAGGCTATGAATTTCAACACAAAGAAGTGGGTCATTCTCTTTGTGTGAATTCAAACTCCACCATTGAACTGAAGAACAGCCATTTTCTTGCATTCTTACATCCTCATGGAAGTTCTCTGTATAATTCTACTAGCCATCTCTGCAGCTAGCTTTACTGTTGCCACTTTCTGCTACAGTTACCAACTCTTCACAAAATATTTTAGCCAACTTTGCAGTTAGCTCTGCAGCTAGCTCTTCCATTAATCGCTTCTCAGAAATATTAAAGCCAGACTGATATTTTTTATCTGTCCTTTTTATTGACTCATTTGAGATGATGGTTTTTTTATCTTTCTAAACCCTTTTAAAAACAAGCTTGACATTTTTATCAAAGTGTGATTGGAAAAGTTGATTTCAATTAACTTTAATCCTTTGGAATTTGACCAAAGGTGTGATATCCATACATGTTTTTATTCTCTTCAAATCACTTTTAATTAAAAGCTACTTTTTGGAATTTTTACCAGTTTAATTAATTAAAAAGATTTCAAAATAGACAATAGAAATTTTTACATAGATAATGTATACAAGTTTGTTTTTAAATTCAAAATCAGAATTATAATAATATTTATTAGATCTTTTTAAATATTTATTTCATAATAAAATTTTATTTTAAATTGAGACTTATTTAACTCTTTACTTATTATTATTTTATTCCAGGAAATGTAAAAAAATATCTACAAAAATTTATGTCTGTGTTTATTTCTACTTTTCCTTTAAATTTTATATATATATTTTTGCACACACACTATATTATTGTGTGCTATGTAACCCAACTGATTACAATATATATACAATATTTTATTCAATATAGTAATGTAAACATTGCACAGACCCATTTGTAATGTCAGGCAAGTCATGGTAAACATAAGTTACTCTTGATGAATGACAGTAGACTATGCTTCTTGCATAACCAAAGGAACAAATCATGTAATAATTTATTTACAAGTATACTTATTAACGCTTTGACTGCCTGACTCATCAAAAAACGAGTAGATTTGACGTCACTCTAAATCGGCTACTTTTTATCCCACGTATACATATTATACGTCATTCGAAAGAAAATCAAAAGTTCTGTAAGATGGTGCCCTCTTCAGAATTATTTTACAAGTAAAAAATCAATAAAAATAACCATATATGTCAAACAAAACCAAAGCACCACCTCCTTACCACCTTTTCTTGAATCTTACTGGCTGTCCAACTTCTGTCAAAAAGGGAAATGGCTGCCAAAAAGTAAAAAGTTACGTTCATTTTGATTTTCATTACGAAAATGATAAACAAATGTTTACAACATTTTAATCAATATTTGAATTGAATTACAAATTATTATTGATAAAATAATACTAAAAATCAAATTATTTTAGAAAAATAGTTAAGATATTACCAAGAATTATTTATTTATTGCTACATATGTATCATAACGTTAAAGTGAAAAAAAAAAGATTGCGTCAGCAATCTTTTTTGGTTGGTTAAATAGCGGTTACTTTTATTTCACCACAATTGAATATTTTTTAAATTATAAATCAAATTTTATTTTTGAAAAGACTTTCGTTTACTTTTGTAATCTGACAATTTAGTAATATACTTTTTACAAACGAAACTAACGTATTTATATTATTAAAAGTGAATCTATTTTAACAATAGATTTTGTTAAAGTTGTGAGTTGGCCAATTAAAAGTTTTGATTTTTAACTCATTCGGCCAATTAAATAATAATCGTTGAAAGGGTTAATTAATGTACAATTTATTTTCTTTAATAAAATCAACAAATCATATAACAGTAATTTATTTACAAAGTATAATCATTAATTGATATGTAAATTATTTCTTTAACAAAGTTCTTTAATCTTTATATTTCATAGTATCAATATAATCATAGATAATGTAACACATTCACCATACCTTTAATTCTGACTTCAATAAACTTATATATAATTCTATACATGTATGAATTCATAAATATAACATTTCTTTAGCTTGCATATCTTTTAATATTTACACATACATATTCTCTATATGGGATAGTTATCAATGTTATCTTTATCACAATACTCATAAGGAATAGTCTTTTAGATCATAATCCTAAATATAACAACTTTATAATAATAACTGTAAAGGGGTGGCCTTTTGGTCCTAACCCTAAATGAATACACCTTTTATACAATAAGTATATGTAGTGGTCTTTTAGTCTTAAACCTAATTTATTACAACAACAATTTATGCAGTGATAACTCATTCTGAAATTGATTTATAAATCATTAAACTGATAGTATTCTTTCATATAGATGTGAATGTAAATACACTATTAAACATTGGACAAACAACCGTGTGTATATATATATATATATATATATATATATATATATATATATATATATATATATATAAATCCATTTACATAAAATCCAATTTTCAGTAATCAAATGTAAGTTTAACTATGAATAAATGAGACTAATGGAAATAATTATATCATTAACTACATATTGTATTTACATGATTATCATTAATTTTTTCCTTCATATTATTAATGTATATAAAATTTATAAGCTTCACATACATATGTCATAGGTAATAATTATTTTTTTAAAAAAAAATTATTTTAATAAGTGAAGAGAAGTTATTACAAATTCATTTTTTTATAGTTTTTCTTAAAATAATATCTGGATACAAGCATTATTTACAAATTCAGATTAGTTAAAATAAAGTACAAATCAGACTTTAATTATAAGACTCACCAAAACAAAATTATTGTCATTAACTTTTTTCTGACAAATATTAAAAGTTCATTTATGGTAATTAGTTTCTAACTGACTTTTAATTAAATAAGCCCATTTCTTTATTTCAGTTAGAGTTATTTAAGGTATCACTCAAAAGTTTTCCAGATTAGATCTAGATAACTATGAGTAATGTTTTTCCTTTTTATTCACAAGTCATAATGAAATCCTGCAATTTGAATAAAGTCATATTCAATTTTTATTAAAAGGAAAGAAAAATTGATTATATATCAAAACATAGTTTTCATCCTTGAACCTCATCTTAGTTCTTTTTTTAAATCAACTTTTTCATATAATTTTGCTTAGAAGAAGGGGAAAAAATATTTTTTTTATTTTTATTATTGAAATGAATAATAAATTGTTCATTTCAATATATATATAATTATTTTTCTGGTCACTGAAGTACAAATAAGTTTAAGCTAAAGTTATTCTAGAATTCTCTTCATTTTAATGTAAGGGGTACTTGATTACTATTGCCTATTGCTATAAGAATATTAAAAGTTTGAACTAAATATGGCTAAGAATGAAAGAAAAAAATAGAAATCATGATTTATTTACAATTTATAACAGGAAATGCAACTGTCTTTATTAAAATAGTACAGGAGGAAAAGCAAAACAAGAATCAGGCTAAATAAATAATTTGGTAATAAAAAATAAAAACTAGATAAGTTTATCATGATATATAAGGATTTTGACTGAGATGTTTCATGTTGCTAATCATATTTCTGGCATAGAACTTATGCACAGAAACATCAAACTTCATTTGAGGAAAAGCAATTTTATTCTGCAACACTCGTCATTATGTCACAGTGTTTATACAAATAGAATTACAAACTAAAAGTATATACTAGTCTACTAATCTTTATAATTTTAATTTTAAAAAGTAATAATTATTATAAGTATAAATAAAAATATTTCTGTTGACATATTTTTATTAAAACTCAATTTCAAAATCATATTTTAATAAAATAATAAAAAATTAATAACCTATAAAAAGCTGTACATTTTCAAAATATCCACAAAAAGACAAAAATAAACTTCAATAATTCATTTTTTATTGATTATCTTGTGTATATATTCTAAGAATTCTTCAAAATTTTGACATTTTTTTAAAAAATAAACTTATTTCATGAAAATTATTGCAATATATTGCCTAATGTTTCAGCCATTACAGCCACCATTATCAAAGATCTCCTAAGTAAAAAACATAGAAATAAATATTTATAAATTTTTATTATATAACATCATATACATGTTAACTATTAATATTATATATATTTAGCTTTTTCTATATACTCTTACTACATTTATAAAAAGTACAGATTAAAATTTAAAAATAAAAAAAAATGTATGTACAAATGATACTTATTGTTTTTCATTTCTTTTAGAATTTACTACACCTTTCCTCCTCTATTATTAATTTGTTTTGCAGTTTTATTCTTTAATCACACTATTCTCCATACTTTTCCATCTACACAATTTATTTAATGTAATGATCAGATATTTTACAGTAATATCTCCACACTAAACTCTAATATATTTATTTCTATACTTAGCACTTTCGAAGAAATGATGCCTTCATTTTCAAAGCTGTAGATAGTTTAAATACCGATGTTCATTTATTTATTTATTTAATTCAACAGATGCAAAATTATTCAAATCAGGTCTGCCATTTCTTCGAGATTGCATAAAATGTGTCTTTTTTATTTAACGAGTCCTCGTCTAAATTAATGAAGTAGGCCTCCTTAATTTTTCTTCTCATCTCATGTTGCTCACTACACATCATGTGTGGATTGTCTGGTATACATGGGTGGCCCATAGTGGCTTTGTGCTGTGCAAAGATGGAAGAGTGGGAAGATATGCGAGCGCCTTATTGTACGCATATTTATGTTGTGGCAATCTTGTGTGGACAGAAGCTTTGGTCTCCCCATAATAGGAAGTGTGACAATTGTTTTTGGTCAAACTATTTTATACACGGCCTGCTGAGTGTATTTCATTTTTATAAATATCCGCATGTTACACATTTTTCATTAATTCAATTAAAATTGTTTTTCATTTTTTATTTGTAAACAGGCTTTAAGAAAACTTTCTTGATAATTTTTTCTACTTCTATTATTTTAATGTTATTTTGATACAAGGCACATTATTTTGTATGCATATATATGATAGATTTTATATTCATTCTAGTCTTTAATTTCTTCTTTATTGTTCTAATGTATGAAATATATTTATTCTCATTTTCACATTGTGTACACTGTTGCAGATATCGTAACGACTATGAATCCGATTATAATAGTGAATCAATTTAAATATATATATTAAAATGGGGTTTTGTATTAATAAAGTACCATCGAATAAAGATTTTGATATTATACTAATAGGGTCATAAACATTTACATAAAAATACTCTAAAATAAATAATCACTTAATTATATTATGTAATGATATTGTGCTTAATATATAAATACAATATATAAGGAATTTGAACACAGACATTCAAGCTCCCTTCACCTATATGCTGTATTTCATACAACTGATACACATGACCACACACATGTGTAAAAGATAAATGATCTTTAATATACTTATTTCATGCTGAACCAGCATTCATCAGTTGGTTCAAATCATCATCTACCACCCACATATATAATCAGTACTTGGTTTATATTAAGATAGCAAATCTTGTGTAATCAAATGTTACAAATTTAGCCTATATCCTGTCTATTCCTCACTTGTATATTTAAATGGATATGGTCTTATGCATGATGTGTCAGTGATTTAAGGTCAGCATGGGCACAATAATAATATTGGCTTAAACAGAGTATTTAAGTGTACCACTAAGATTTTCAATGATATGAATGACTGAAAGGTTGAAGGGTAAAGTAGATTGAATCCTTACCATTAAGGTTTGAAGATTTGTTATCTTAATATAAACTGATCACTTATTATATATGTGTGTGGTTATCTGGACCAACTGATGAGTGCTAGCTCAGCACAAAATATGTATATTGGAGATGAATAGCTGAAGGAATCTTGAAATTATGTGTTCAAATCTTTTATATAATTACATAACTCCAGGTATATAAATTTTAATTGTATAATCAAATATTATATATATATATACGTATTGTAATGGGCATATACGTATATATCAAATATTATATATATATATACGTATTGTAATGGGCACATACGACGTTACATTATTTTTTTATTAGTAAACATGAAAAAAATAAAAGTTTGCCAATATAAACTTCTTTTTTAAGAATTAAAAATTGGAAATTAAATATCACTTAAACTCAAATATATATATATATATATATATCGCACAGAAAAAAAAAATTATTAAAATAAAACTTTATTAAAAATAGAAAAGGTATTTTAAAAGCAAAAACTTAAAAAGATTTAGCGATAAAAATATATCTTTAAGTTAGGAAAACAAATTAATTGGTGTTATTGAAAAATGGAAATGATTGTTTTAATTAGTTAAATATAAACTAGCCCTTGGGCATTTAAAATGTATAAGCAAAGGTCAGATAGGAGAGAAAAACAATGGAATCAAACCTCAGCGAAAGGACCATCACATCGATGATGTAATGTAAATTGAATCCTTAAAATTAATATAAAAGGAAAAGTTTGGAAATTATTAGTTAGTTATTACAAGAGGGCAGATATGTGTTAAGTTGGAGAGGGTTGGAGGATAAGGAATTGAAAGATGCACTTTAAATTCTTTCAGTGGTTATAAAAAAAGAAAGAAAGAGAAATGACCGATCATTTTCTACATTAAGGACCAGCTAAAGTAAAAGACCTCCTGGATAAATAAAAAACAATGGCTAACTGAATACCAATATCTTCAGGACGGTGTGGGAATTCCCATTCAAAATTACACAACTACAAATTATGGACCTTTTAAAACTGTAAGAACTTTAGATAATTCATGAACATTAAATTAAAAACTTTCCATATTTAAAAAAAAAAAAAAAGAAATAGATTCCTATCTGACCAAACTAAATTATTTATTAATTAGTTATAATTTTATTTGATGTATTTCTTTTTTGTAAAATCATTTCCATTTATTTTTTTTTTTTTGTTCTTTAAGTTTTATTTATGATTTTTGTTTTGCGATAAATTAAATTATATAAATGTTAAACTTAAGTCGGGCGTGAATGGCTATATAGATTTGTAAAGTTATATTAGGGAAGGGTAATCTTGGGTTATTTGTTTCGTAGTTGAATTAGGTCAATGGATTGGATATATTGGTGTAAGTAGTAGATGTAGTACGAGATTCGCTATGGGCAGAATCACTTTTCACACTGCACACTTTCTTTTTGCCTATGGAATGTGATTGTAAGTCGGCAAAATGACTGCAGTCTTTTCCTATGGAGTTTTTTTTTATTGCTCTTATCGTCAGATAGATGTAGTATTCCTATCTGATGAAAGGCAATTTCTTCTCTTAACCTATTTGTGCTGTCATAGTCGTATTGCATTGAATACATTGATATATCAGATGGTTTGACTGCAAACTTTTGGCCTAAGATTAAACAAGGATAGAATATTTTCTTTTCAAATGCAATCTATGTAGTCTATTCATACTCGACACTCTAAATAAAAATGCATTAAATTTAAGTTGGGTATAGACGCTTGCATGGGTTCGTTACCGGTTAATTATGTTTTTGGTTTTCATATTTGATCAAAATATATAGACATTCGGTAAATACTGATACCTTACGGTGAGTATCTAAGATGTATTTATGTCGGATGTCTTTTAAGTTATTGGTGTCACTGCGGCATCTTATGATGAATGCTATTGGGTTTCTTATAAATTTCCCTCTGCAATTCCACCAATGATTTTATATTTTGATCATTTATGTTTATTTTGAAATGTTTTTGACCGTGTAATGTATGTAACCGATTTATACTCAACATTAAAAACACATTTTATAAATCCATCTGTGCGAACTTATAAAATTTAAAATGTAAACTTATAAAAATTAAAATGTAAAATCAAATTCTAAAATCAAGTTAAAATTATAAAGTAAAAGTAATGTTAAAATGATTCAAAATTTATATGTGCATTAATAAATGTTTGTGTGTATAATTACTGGCAGTGGCTTATTTTATTCCTTTTTTAAAATATTCTTAGATAAGAATTTATTGTAAAATATAAATCTCTGCTGTTCCATTGAGCTAGTGACAATGGGCTAATGACAGGAATCAACCAATATAAGTTTTTTTTTAAAGTTATGTATCTGCCTACTATATAAATTTTTCTAGGTTCAAATGCCTAGATGGCGCCCTTGTAGTGCAGATTATGTTAAGTCCCTTCTCCGGATCGTTATAGTATATATGGTTAAAAAACATAAAAACGGTAGCATTGAAATATATATATTGTTGTGAATTTAGTATTAAGTCAGAGCACTTTGACTATGTAAAAAAGAGGGATATAAAGCAACTTCCAAATTATTCAAAGTTGGAAGCTTAACATATTTGTTTATCAATTTGTTAACTATACACATATTTTAAATTGTTTAAATTTCATAGTGTGCATTCATGAACGTTATTTAGATGGAAAATCTATCTTAATGCTTTAGATAAGAGGCTGGTTTTCATTAAAAAAATTTGTAAAGAAAGATTTGACCAGTTGAAAAAATGTTGAATATGTACATTTAAAGGTATATGATTGATCGGGATAATAGTAACATACAGTCAAAATTTATTATAAAAATGCAGTTAATCAAACATTAAAAACATATAGAAATACTTATATGTTAATATGTGCAAAGACTTAACACAATATTAAGTATATTCCAAAATATTTATATAAAATATTTTTTTTAATTATAAAGCAATAGGTTAGTAAAGTTTCAAAAAACAACTTAGAACAAGTGTATAAAATTAGCTTTTAAGTTCGTAAAACATGTTTTTGATAAATAAAAGAATTAAACTTTTAAAAAACTATGTGAGGTAACATAGTCCCTACCTTGTGTAAAAGTGGTGTAATGAAAATTACATTACAGAAATATTATTCATTATTGAATAATCTCTAGTCTAATGAGTGACTAATAAATGTTATTAATATTTTTTCATTAGGTGATTTGTGTCAAACTTGTGAGACCAGCACATTTGTTACATCAAATAAATTGTAGCAATTTGCTATATATATATATATTCTAATATTTTCATGGATAAATGATGACTTCTTAATATTATTACTTTAGGGATATTCTGTGTAATAAAATAGCTGACATTTTAGTACAATAACAAGTACCTTCCTCAGAGTGTCCTCTTTCTCAAATCATAGGAATGCTTATGACATTTAATATCATTTTTATCTTTTGCTTTCTCCTCATATTTAAATTCAATTGGTTGAAAAGTTTTAAAATTTATTTTGTCTTCCAATAACTTCTTCCAAATGTTATTAATCTTCTTTATTTCACACCTTTCATTTATGCTCTTGGGCCTTTTAAAAATCTCTACAGCTTCTCGTAGCAATCTCTGGTCATATTGTTTAATTTTTGCTAGAATATTTGTTTTATCAAAATTGATATCACGATCAGTTAATTTTATATGAGGATAAATAGATGATGAATTGGATTTTTTTTCTGACTGCCAGAATGCGTTCTTCCTTTCTAATATTTATTCTATCATTGGTCTATCCAATATATGTATGTGAACATACCCTACATGGAATTTCATATACACCATGACACTTCAAAGAAATTTTATTTTTAGGAAGTCGAAATATTTCATTAATAAACTGTGTGAATATTATTATTCTTTAGAATGTTACCAATTTTATCAGTTACTCCTTTTATATATGGCAAAATTGTCTTAATTTCTGATGTATCAAAATCTTTATATATATATATATATGTATAAAATCTTTATATATATATATATATGTATAAACCCTATTAATAATGCTGTAATTAAAACCATTATCAAGAAGTATTTTTTTAGTAGCACAAATGTCCTGGAGAAAATGTCTATCATCAGAAAGTCTCTTCGTTCTATCTAACAATGTTTTGCCACTGAAAATAGTTGTGCAGGATGGTGATAAAAAGAAAAATGTAGATACCTCCCAGTTTGTGTTGGTTTTTTATATATACCATGGAATAAAGAACCATCTTTCCTTCTTTCAATTAAAACATCTAAAAAAGGTAATTGGTTATTATTTTGTATTTCCATAGTAAATTTGATATTGTTGCAAAAAGAGTTTAAAAAATTAAAAAAGTCATCAAGAGCATGCTTGCCATGAGGCCAAATATCAAAGGTATCATCAACATACCTCAGCTAATATAGATGGTTTTTTTAACTGCTGAAGTTAAAATTTTATTTTCCAAATCCTCTATAAAAATAGAAGCTAATGCTGGAGTTGTTTTAATTGAAAAAAGGGAAGCTGGTTCTTTATCCCATGGTATATATAAAAAAATCAACACATATTGGGAGGTATTTACATTTTTCTTCTCATCACCATCCTGAACAACTATTTGCAGTGGCAAAGACATTGTTGGATAGAAGGAAGAGACTTTCTGATGATAGCCATTTTCTCAGGATATTTCTGCTACTAAAAAAATACTTCTTGATAATGGTTTTAATTACAGCATTATTAATAGGGCTTATACATATATAAAAAAAAAAAAAAACTAAACTAGTCAATAAATAATTAAAATTACCCCAAATTCAAAACTCAACCAGACTATCCAAGAAAAAATAAAATCAAAAACACAACCAATGGTTTCACTGCTACAAGCAAACTTCTCAAGTGTAAAGAACTACAAAACAACACCATATTTATGTTAAACATTACCCACAAATCCATTTACTTTTCATCTACCCTTAATATTAAAAGAACTTTTAAATAAGTTAATTGCTTCAAAATAATAAATTTTCAATAATAAAGATTCTTTAATTCTTGAAATAAAGAGAAGAATTAAAGAATCTTTATTAGTGAAAATTTATTTTTCTGAAGCAATTAACTTATTTAAAAGTTCTTTTGATATTAAGGGTGGATGGGAAGTAAATGGAATTATGGCTAATGTTTAATAAAAATATGGTGTTCTTTTGTAGTTCTTTAGTCTTGTGAAGTCTGCTTATAGCAGTGAAATCATTGCTTGTGTTTCTGATTTTATTTTTTCTTGTCTAGTCTGGTTGAGTTTTGGATTTGGGGTAATTTTAATTTTATATATATATATATTAATAATTCAAACAAATATATTTAACACAGTATTCAAAATTAAATAATATATTCTTTACCAGAAGTACTTTCAATTGTTTCACTGACAATCTTTATCAACTGTTAATACAACCCTTTTCCCGCCTCTTACGAGGCTCCTTGTCGACATCTGACATCACTCTAACTCTGCCAGTTCTTATGCTAAAATATTCGTTTGACAGGTATTGAATAGGTTTTTAAAAGTTCTGTAAGATGGTGCCCTCTTCCGAATTATTTTACAAGTAAAAAATAAAAAAAACGCATTTAAACCTAAACAAAGAAAGAACATTAGTTGTGATTGGTTGTTAGCATGCTCTCAGCTGAAAAAGACATTCTGATTGGCTGGAAAGAACAAAGAAACCACCTGATCAAAGAAAATAAAGAAAAATGCTGAGATTTTCATTTCGAATATGATTTAAAGTATTATAAAAGTATATTTTGAGAAATTACAAATTATTTTCAGAGAGAATACTAAAAAAACAAAATTATTTTCGAAAAATATTGAAGATTTTAGTAAAAATATTTAAGATTTAGTAAAAAGAAATATTTACTTTTCTATAATGTAAAAGTCGACCTTTTTGTTTATATTATAGCTTTTATGTTGCCGAAATTGAATATTTTAGAATAAATAAATAGCAATTTATTTTTGAAAGAACTTTCGTTCTCTTCATAACCTGAAAAATTAGTAATATACTTTTTATAAACGTATCTGAGTTGAATTTAATATTATAGGCGAATATGTTTTAACAATAGGCTTTGTCTTCAGTTTGTGAGTTGGCCAATTAAAAGATTTGATTTTTACCTCATACAACCAATAATATAATTAGCGGTTAAAGGTTAATACAAACATACAAAAAATAAAAACTTACATTACCCATCATTCAATCTATTCAAATTTTCCACAATTCTGTTGTCTTTATATTAGCTGATTGTTTATTCATTAAACCACCTCTATTCCTAGATATCATCATTACCTCTTTAATTTTACGTTTTTCACTACACCTTTCAATTTGAATAATTTTTATATCTCTATTATTAAATTTAAAACCATAATTACATGTTTTATTATGATCAAATATAATTGATGGAGTATTCATATTTACTGAAGATATATTTTCTTTCTGCACACGTTTATATAATGTCTTATGATCATTATATCGTTTTTGTAATGTACATTTGGATTCCCCTATATATTTTATTCCACAACCACATTCCAACATATATATAACAGAACTTAATTCAAACTTAGAAATCTTGGCTTTGGAGTTATTTATCATATCATTTATATTATTTGAAGGAGGACAAGGCATTACGGATGTGCCTAATGAAACAGGATGAATATAATATGAAAATTATGGATCAAATGAAGAAGCTTTGTTTTGAAAAAAGTGAATTAAATAATATTGATACATATAGAATGAAATTAATGACATTTTAATGACTGCTAAAAAGAAAAAAGTTATTGATGCAAAGACATATTACAGTTTATATCCGTCGTCTGCAGTGTTTCCAAGAATCTTTGCAAATATAAAATTGCATAAAAATTGTTATCCATTAAGAGTAATTGTTGATTTTGGTGGTGTTTTTATTATAATGCTTGTAGATATATTGAAAAATAATGCAAGATGTGCTTGGATTTGGAGATTATACTGATTTCATCATCATTTGATTTTATTAATAGGATTAAAAATATAAAAATTGATAATAATGATGTTATGTGTACACTTGACATATCTGAAATGTATGGTTCAATTAATCATATGGAACTCAATAGAGATTATTGAAAGAGCTTTATTTTTAAAATCTATAGATAATAATATATAGGAATTTTATTGTTAAAATATTAAGATTTGTGAATGATAATATATATGTTAGGTTTAATGATTGCTTTTATAAAATGAATTTTGGTTGGCCAATGGGTCTTCCGTGATCACAGCTTTGTAATTTTTTTATTTCTAATTATGAGGTTAAGATATTGTCTCAGATAAAATATAAAGGAATTAAAGTATATTGTAGATATGTTGATGATGTATTTATATGTGCACATAATGAAATAATAGTTAATTTGTTTAATGAGTTAAATATGATTAATAATGTAAAATGGGTGTTAAATGAAGAGAAGGAAGATTCTATAAAGTTTTTAGATATATTTATTAAAAGAAATAATAATGTGTTTGATTATAATATGATTTTAAAGCCTGTGGAAATTAGGGGTTATATTCCATATAATTCTAAAGTTCATATGAGTCATAAATTAGCTGGTTTGAAGTCATTTTTATTTAGAAATGATTATTTGTGCAAATTTATTAGTGATAAAATTGAAAATATTAATGTATATATTACTGATATGTTGAATGTTGGTTATGGAAGGAATATTATTTATAATACAATTACAAAATATAATCAAAATAAGAGTAATAATAAGAAAATATTAAGTAAATTAAAAAGTGATAAATGGATTTCTATTCCTTTTATATCTAATCAACAAGCTAAATTAATTAATAAACTTTTTAGTGGTTTGTGTAGAATTTCTTTTTTCTCTTCAAATAATATAAATGATATGATAAATAACTCCAAAGCCAAGATTTCTAAGTTTGAATTAAGTTCTGTTATATATATGTTGGAATGTGGTTGTGGAATAAAATATATAGGGGAATCCAAATGTACATTACAAAAACGATATAATGATCATAAGACATTATATAAACGTGTACAGAAAGAAAATATATCTTCAGTAAATATGAATACTCCATCAATTATATTTGATCATAATAAAACATGTAATTATGGTTTTAAATTTAATAATAGAGATATAAAAATTATTCAAATTGAAAGGTGTAGTGAAAAACGTAAAATTAAAGAGGCAATGATGATATCTAGGAATAGAGGTGGTTTAATGAATAAACAATCAGCTAATATAAAGACAACAGAATTGTGGGAAATTTGAATAGATTGAATGATGGGTAATGCAAGTTTTTATTTTTTGTACGTTTGTATTAACAGTTGATAAAGATTGTCAGTGAAACAATTGAAAGTACTTCTGGTAAAGAATAGATTATTTAATTTTGAATACTGTGTTAAATATATTTGTTTGAATTATTATTATATAATTTAAAAATACAGACATTTAATGGTTGTAGTTATTTATATATATATATATATATATATATATATATATATATATATATATATATATATATATATAAACTGTAACCATATATTTTAGTATAAAATATAATAATTGATGTAACTGGTATAAAAATTTCTCTGTCGTCTTTTGGTGATTTGATTGGCTTGATTTGCACTTTGAACAGATTACTCTCTTATATTCAAAATAATTTATTAGAGAGATGGGTAATATTTTGCCTTACTTGTTGTCTATATTATTTTAATAAATTTAAATTGCTTCTTTCCATATACTAATTCATATCAAAATGTTTAACTTTTTAAAAATTTTGACAACACATTAAATTTGGTAAAATATTATTAAAAATAATAATAATTTTTATTTGTTTAAAATGGTCTTAAAAATTATTTCCATTGAATTAAAAAAAAAAAACCATTTGTTCAACTAAATTTAATTATTAAAAATAAATACAGTAATTACGTATGCGTTTCAATGTAAAAAAGAAAGGAGCGCGAATTTAAAAAAAAGATCGTCTGATAGTGTTGCTTTTGGGGGGAGAAAGAAAAGAAAATGGTAAAAGGCAAATGGTGTAAATATGATAAGCTTATTTTAAAATAGTTAACAAGTAAACGGATTACCACAAAGTTTTCTATAAACGTAAAAATAACATAGTGGTATTTAATAATAAGATGAATTGCTAAATTTAAAAGTCTGTTCAAGTTGGCTAGCCAGGTGGATCAAATTGCTAGTAATAATTTTCCAATATTACATTTGAAATATGTCGGAGCTTTCCAGTTTAAAAGCAGAATTAATTGCAAGATTTTGGTATGTTTTAAAATATTTATTATTCTACAATTTGGAAAAATTAAATAAGTATTTTAATTACAGAAGTTTTATAAATATGAAAATTTGCTTTTTAAAAAAGAAGAAGTTTAAATTAAAGTAAAATGTTAAAGTTATTAACATAGTTTAATATTTCCGTTTATAATTTTAATAAAAAAAATATAGTATTGATTGATATTTAATTTTGCAATGCCAGTAATATATTTGCTAGTTAATTTGTTTACCATTTGGATAATAAAAACAGTCTTCAAATAATTAATCAAAGCTATTTTCTAATTTTATTGTCAGTTTGGAATGATTAAATTAATTGCTATAATTAGTATTCCTAGATTTAAGCGTGGATAAATAAATATTAGCATGGATGTGATAAACTTGGAACAGTTTTAATAGAGAAATGTAGAAATTAATAACTTATGAAAAAACATTTTCATTTAAACTCTGCGTGTCATGTTTTGGAATTGTTTCATGTTTATGGAGCCACGTAAAATCGTTAATCTAATAGTGCTTATAATAACTAATACAAATGGATAAAATTACATGTATGGAATTCAACTATAATTGTAGCTATTACTTCGTATATTTATTGTTCGACACATCGTACATGGATTTCACGGATCATATTTGTAGTTATAAAATGCTATACAATTTAATTTGTGATACACACACCTGCTAGAATTCATGTATTGAACTATAAAATGCTATACATTTAATTTATATCACACACACACCTGTTAGATTTTATGTATTTGATGAATAATGCATTACTTTAATTTTATCGTTAGATGAACTTGCATGTGAAGTTCATAAGTTATATTTTATTAAGTTTAAATTAATAGGGGTTGAATAAAATACTTATTCAAGAGAATAGCGCTTATGAAAAAGCTTGAAAAGTACTAAATGAATTTATGAGATGTATCAATTTTTCATGAGGTATTTTGTGAGTCTTTCCAGATTTCTATTCCTATACTAATATTACTTATATTATATTACATATGTTTTATTTTAAGCAAGATAAGTTAGTACATTAGTTGTCCTGATTAGTGTAACATTTTATTATGCAAGAACCCACATTTGCTAAAATGTTAGTGTTTTCTGAATGGTCAGAATAACTGAGGAGAAGGATTTTGCACTTTAATGTGAAGTAAATAGTAATGTTGTTTTATAATGTTAAAAGGCATTAATCTGTGCCGGTGGTTAATCCGCAGATTACTTAATTGCCATTTTTTGTATTTTACACTCATTCCTGTGCTGGTGGTTAATCCATGGAATTGTGTAATTATACTTATTACTTTATGATGGTGTATAAATCCACAAAGCATTTAGTGTTATTTAATTCCTATGTGTAGATGAATGCATCCACAGGAATATAGTTTTACTTCATAGATATAAGTTGGGCAAAGTATTTTAGTTATTCTGCTAAATCATCTTCTTCCATTTGTAAGTATAATTTATAAGTTAGATCATTAAATTGTAGCAGGACATTCTATTCAAGTTACCTCATAATAATTAACTGTTGGTTGATTATTATTTACCTGAATGTAAGTTTAAATTTTCACTTTATTTAATGATTGCATTATAGCTAAATCCTACAGATATAATATTATTTATTATATTATTATAAGTTTACGGTATAGATTTATTGAATCTGGAAATGACATTAGATGTTTCATGAGTTGATGTTGAATTTAGTATAATTTCCTCAATACATTCATTATATCAAATTGAAATATAAGGTATGATTAGGTTTTTAAAAACCGTACCTATGATATGTTATTGAAGAAAGTCGATGGAATTATAATTTATTTATTTTATTTGTTTATTTATGTCTTTAATTATAACATTAGAATTAATTACTTATTATTCATAAATTTGTAAATAAACGTTGATTTATAATTAAACTTACTGTGCCGTTGCTATTTGTCATTCGTAAAATCAGAAATCATAAACCTTGGATAGAGCATACATTGAAGTACATACTATCGCCAACAAGATATAAGAGTTTAGTGATATTTTGAGAAAACATTTGGATGCTTTTCGTCTTTGGTAGTTTATGATGTGTAAGGTACAATAAAATCCCATTTACCTTTTCCATCATTTTAGCTTTGCGTAGTTGATTCTAGTATACAATATAAATTGATTATTAAACCTGTAAACAGATTTACCAGATAATGACATGATTGAATATATTTACTTAACGTTTTTAAATTGTCATTTGTCAGTATAATAAGAGTCTCAGTGATATAGTAAACTATAAAAAAAAGAACCCAAGTATTTATGTTTATTTATTGCAAAGCTTTACCTGGACTAGCATTTGTATTAAAAATCATATAGATGGTTTAAAATTTCATAATCTTATGTAGTTCCACAAATTATGCCATCTTGTACATGGTCGGCCAACGGGTCTCATACAATGAAAATCGCAAATTAAGGTTTGAAAGATAATAACATTACATACTTATAATTTGTTTAATGTATTTTATCATACTACTATGATAGGTCTTCGCGGTACACCCTGGCTGCGATCAAATTAAATCATAAAAAGTTTATGTTATATCATTAGTTTGGTCTGTGGTAAGTTGCTCCAGATGTTGGTTGTGGTCTTTGGTGCATAATATAGATGGCATGATATGCTTTTGGTTACAGCTCTTAATAGCTGACAATGTGCAGCGGGAATTGATCGGTGATCGAGGTTACAATTCTTAGCGCACTTATGTTTTGGTGATATTATGTAGTTGGGACAACAATCGAACGGTTACAATATATATATATATAACAATAAACTTGGAGAGACCTTCATCCTGCAGTGGATTGATAATGGTTGATAATGATGATGATATAACAATAATAAAGAAATGTGTAAGATATTGTAGTCTGGGCTAACTGATGAGTACTGGTTCAGCACAAAATGTGCACCTTGTAGATTATAGATCTTTTTTGCATGTCTTTGGTCCTATGCCTATGAATACATCCCTCCACAAGGTGTTAAAAGTGAATAGAAACCAGTTCTCTTCTTGCATAAAATTGGTGTAGTGAAAATTACACTAAAGAAATATTATTCATTATTGGATAATCTGTAGTCTAATGACTGACTAATAAAAATTATTAACATGTGACTTTATTTCAAATGAGAATGACATTAATTCTTGTAAGCAGCTGGTCATTGAGTTATACATTATTGATATTGTATAAGCCAAGGAATTCAACAGAATTTGTTGACTGTTCCTCTCAATATACTGCAATTATTCAAGAAGCAAGCAAACTAAGCTAACCATAAAGAAAGTACTTGAAGTGAATTATGAACTTCCTAAGTCTAGCATAAAGTTTGAAATGTCATCTATCATCACTTATAATAAATAATATATTAACCTGTCACAGATTTCATTTCCATTACTGCATGAATGTATTTGTGAAATGATTAAGACCTGAATCTACCAAGAATATTTGCAAATCAAGCTATAAGTTAATCAACTTTGAAGATGACTATATTGTGAAATAAAAAATCCTTCAAATTAAACTACCTATCAATAAACTATAAAATAATTGTATTTTTGAACAAAGTAAATTAGAAACTCATAATTAACATTGGGAAAAAGCAGACAAACTACAAAACTTCAAAACCATATTCATTTTATATTCTATCTGATAGTAATATATATTTACATTAGATATTTGAAATGGCACTAAAAAATTTGCAAATTTCACTGTTCAAAAGATTGTTTAATAAAACTAATTATTTGTATTTTGTGTGTAGTGAAGTATTTTAGACATGATATCTATATATGTATTTTGAAAATTGTTTCATATTTTTTATCAGTGTAGCTTTCATTTGAAACTGCATCATATTGCAACTATACATCAGCATAAAAAAGTATTTTATAAATTAACTTTGCTCATCATGTAAGCTAGAAGCACTAATCTCCTGGATCTTTATGCTTCTGCAATTTTAAGTATAGCTCTTTTAATCTTATGTACCTGATTACAGATGTAGAATGTTCATTTTATTCATTTTAGTGTAATAAATCAAATGAAATAATTTTATTATTACATTTTCATGTAATCTTTGAAATTTTAAACACAATTTCTATTTATTCTTAAGTATTTAAGAAAATAATTTATACACAATACATATTGAAATTACATCAAATTCTATTTTTCCCCTCTTGTAGTCCTATAGTTTTAGCCGATAAATTATATACATCTGTGCAAACAAATGTTAGATAAAACTGTATATTTCTGTACAGAATGTATTTGACCAACAATAGGATCATTTTATTTAAACTGACTATTTACACATAAATAGGTTACTCTTTCTAAAAGAATATTTTAAAAGCTAATAAAAATTCACACAATATCTCATAAATTAAATTTTGAAAAATAAGAATCCCTGTTTGCAAGTAAACTAATTTAAAGTAATTTTACCAATTCTCTTTTAACTTATTAAATACAATAGCAGAACATTGGAACCTCAAAATTCACATTTCTATTTAAAGAGCAATAAACTTCATATTTAAACTAATTCCTATGCTTAAGCTTATAATAAATTATGAAAAAAATATCAGAAATGTTTTTTTTCTTTTTTTGGATGAGAAATTATTTGAGTTTTTTTAATATTAATTATTAAACACAACTTTTTATACCTTATTTTAAAAAAAAATCCAAAAGAACATTATTTAAATAGGCAGGAGTAACACAAAAATCTATATATATATATTATAATTTTGTTTATCTTTATCACCTTATTATGTTTGCTTCATAAAAATGTCTATAAACTGTTCCAAATATCACTGTCTAAAAATTAAAAGTAAATTTGAAGATAGTCCACATCTCTCTTTAATATCAGTTTTTATTTTGAATATCTTAGGTTTTTTAACATCCATAATATTATTTCCCTCAACCATTATATACAGTCATATAATATCAAAAAACGCCCAAGTTCAAACAAACTTTTTTGATTATTTATTCAAAACCTCAAGTTTATACATTTATTTGTTAATAATGTAATATACTTTTTAATAAATTTCAGCTAGAACATAAGTATCAATTAAAAATAGCTACTACAAGGTAAAACGTGGCATTTAGCAAAAGGCCATCTAAGAATAGTATGCATCTCAACTACCATAAGACAAAAGTGAATTAGCTTATATCCAAGCTTCTGTAAAGATGCTGATAAGACAAAAATACCTTTATGTGGAAACACTAGAAATAATAAAAACAAACCCAACATGTTCATGTTCAACTACATCCAGGTAAAGAATCATAAATTTCAAATAAAATATTTTCACAAGTATAGATTTAAATATTAGTAATGTAATGGTATTTTTCTATGTACAGTATTTGTCTAAACTACTTTAAGCTAAAAGTAAACTCACTTCCAGTTTACTTTTGCTATAATATGATATATATTAATAAACATTAGTCACAAAAAATAAAATAAATAAGCTTATTTAGAGCTATTAGCAGGCTCTTTATATATATATAACTTCTGAAACAGGTAAATGTTAAAAATTTAAATTGCATTACATTCTTATCATAAAAATGGTATTTATCTGATTATCATAATGTTTTATGTAGATTAAATTGTTTATTAAAAAAGTTTAATCAGTATTGTAACGGTCAGAATTGTATGTTCGTCTAACCAGAGCAAAAGTACCTAGAGTTCAATCATATGCGAGATATAGAAGTCAGGAATAATCATGAACTCCGCCCTATTGCCTATTTTCCAAATCTATAACATTAGGAACAACATTGTTGACGATAACAAATGAAATCTCTAACAATTCCTGTCCCAGAGTATCAGCAGAGAAACAAGAGATCTATTGGACTCAATAGTGTAAGACGCAAATAATGATGGATGTGCATGCATGGATGAACAAAATATATCCAAGGAATAACTTATTAAACTATTAATTTATTTATAAAGATAATAATAAATTGGTTAAACTTTTATGTAAACAAAATGGATAATATAAAAGAATGAAATACATAATGAATCTATTCAAACATAATTAATGCTCCCTGGGTTTGACATAATTAATATTTATTTTCGCATTCCAAAATGAGCTATGTAGCATAAATTAAAAATTAATGGATACGCAGATACCAAGTACAAGTGTTAATAAAATGAATAACTAATCATAACAATGCGGTTTAATATGCTAATAAAAGATATCAAATTTACGAGGCTTGCATTCTGAACGCTATGATATATTTAATAACAACAAATGATCTGATGAATTTCAAATTAATGTATGTTGGTTTTATCACAGTTTATCATAACGGCAAATTAATACAGAGTGTATACAGTCTTTATGATTGACATTAATGATTTAAGAAGAGCACATTTATTTTCACATTTGGTTACATAATTAGATTCTGGTAGGATTTATTGGAAGTTATTTCTCAGTGTATCTAAAGATTGTTTAATGAGTAGGTGGATAGATTAAATAAGCTTTAATACATGACATTTCTAACCTAAAAAAATATAAGAAAACAAAAGTTTGGGGTGGTTTGTAAGATCATAGCATTACGACTTATAGACTAATAGAGGAGATGATAAAATATGAATAAATGTAGTGCTAACCGAATGATAATGACAGAAAGGACGAGAGGCTTCATCAACTTAAAATGAACATAAAAGCTCATCTGCACTTGTAACAGATGGCATCTGAAGAAGAGGTTGGTAGGGGTTTTATGGTTTTGGTTCTTCCGAATGTTAACCCATATAGAGCCTAGCTACAACCTAGCACAACCCATGGAGTCGGTGCTTCCAAACTCCGTTAAGAAATGTGCCTTACAAAATAATCTGGTATCGAAGGGTAGTTTGACAAAGCAAGATATAAGTTTATATATGTTATCACCGATAAGCAACGCTGAGGATTTCAGATCTGTAATGACGCTGATATCTTAAGGCCTTAGTAAGTAATAAAATCTGGTGTAATGACATGATAAGTTTAAATCATCCTTAATCGCACGTAATTGGCCTTAAATACTAGTTAGAACATCAATTAGAAAAAGGAGAGTAGGTAACTCCCTTCATTAAATAAATATCAATATGCTCGAGAAATAAAAAGACTTAATTAAAATCATCATTAGATGGCAGGCTAATCAAATAATAGATTATTAGCTAAAGGTAAGGTCACAAAACTTTAATTTATTCAATATTAAATTTTACCAAATCAATAGCATTAGGATAATAGTAAATTGATATCTTAAATGATAACGGATAATATGTCAGGAAACGCAAAACAATTCAGTAATTTTATTCAACTGAGCGAACTTTAGAATTTAGTAAGAAAGCTTACGTTTAATGATTTAAGATTCCATAATGGTGGAATAGTAAATTAAGACAAGATTGGTTCACCAGATTGGATAATTAGCATATTAAATTATATATAATCAACATAAAATCAAATAAAAGGTTTGCCGCATTTAAAATAATAGGATAGCAAGAGTGAAACCCAGCAAGTAAGTTTAGAAAATAAAAATTATAGATTCATGCATTAGAGAAAGTCATTATTCTAAGAAAATAATAATCGGCATTATATTGCCAGTTGTGAAATAGGCAGATGTACATTTTAAATAACATAAAGATTACATAGATCGAAGTTTTATAAAGCTACAATTTAAATGAAAATAAAAATTACATAGATGGAGGTTGGAAGTTTACATTTTTAAAGATATTAAAAGCATTTAGAGGGAGGTTTTAAAGTTCATATTTGTGGCAGAGAATTACCTTCAGTTGTTTGAAGACTTGACGGCCGTATACGTGTATGTGGAGATCATATAAAGAAATACAGTCAATAGGGCAGATTTTCAGAAAAATAATGGCTGGCATCCTTTCACAGTTTATTTACAAGTTCATTTAGGCAGTCTTTACATGGCGATGGCATAAGAGTATAGCAGTATGGAGCTGATCTTGGAAAAATCAGGGCAGCAAATTTCTTTTCTACTCACGATTCATAATTTAAAAATTTGGGTGATGTGGATTCGTCCTGCAATGCCTTCTGAAAATCAAATGCAGAATCTTTAATATAGAAAATTGGGCTGTATTTATACCCCACTGAAACTTTCTATTTGCCTGCCTCTGGCAATACCCGGATGTACGTTAGCGGTCAACTGTTATATATTTTTAAAAAATGATGAGAAATAAGTTCAAGAGAGTATCATTTCAGTCTATTTCGAGTTGGAAATAGACCCATGGGATAAATTTTCCATTAAGGTAAAATCTTTTAAAATAAATCAATATGAATAAAGACTTTTTAAATTCAAATAAGGCAGGTATTTTGTTTGCAATTTTTCAGTTACATTAATTACTCTCTAGAACCTTCTCTCAAACAAAATAGTACATGAATATAAAAAATATAGAACATGAAACATATTTAACAAACATGATTATACCCTTTTATCTGTCACATACACACACATGCCGATTATTTACTGTGATGGAAATTTACATAATTTAGAATTAAATTGGTATTATTTAATTAGGATAATGCTTAACTAACAAGGGGGGGGAATAATTGCATCCATATGTATACCTGCACCCCCTAGTGATTTACTACTACAAAACCGAGTTTGAACCCCTGTTTGAAGGTTCCTAATATCACTAGACAGTGAAGCAAAATATGTGCAACAGATTTGACTGCTTCAGTATTATGTAGTATATATGATTCTATTTCTGATTAAACAGAGTAAATGTTGCTGTATTTAAATTTCGATTTAAAAATTATTTTGGTAGTTATAATTCTAGGAACTCAGTGAATGGTACATTCTTTATTATTGTTTTATATTTATATAAACAAAATCTAAAGTGAAATAAAGTAGTTATAATCTAGCAAGTATTACCATATTAAGATGTTGATAGAAAAGAATAAAGAAGAAACCTATACACCCATCATTTTATTTAGTTTTACATTGTAATTTATTTCTTATATATTACTCTCTTACTATCAGACAGTTCTTACTATACTTATTTTATTTTATTTACAAAAAGTATAAGTGTAAAATCATATTCAAAGGATTCTTTAATTAATCCCCAAAGTAAAAAAAAAATCCTTGATGCCATAATTTTTGTTAGCCTAATGGTAATTTTATTCTCTCCATCTTTTGTTTATCCATCATATCAGAAGTATTGGAGTTTGTATCCCTAGTTTAAAATACTTATTGTGATATTGCTGTAACATACTTTGAATTCTTTAATATTTTTAAGATTTTTACTAAAAAAAATTCATATGCAAAGACAATTTAATATTAATATTATCTAATGAGATATTATTTTATATAGAGCTATGTTTTTTTATGTAATAGTAATATTTGCGATTAAGCCAATGCACATGCGCTTTAAAGATAAATTATAAATGAATACTGAATTTTTCTAGACACGAGATTTAGTATTTTAGAAAGAATGGAATGAATCCACCCATTCTTTTGGACCCAAACGTTTATGTATGGGCAAATCTGAAGTGTGTGGAAATAAGAGCATGACGGTGTTATATGATCACTTTAAATTACATTTGTTATGTTTGAATGAATGACACTTGTGAAATCTTTACTATTTATGAACCATCATTCTTTAGTTGAAATTAAACATATATAATGAGATATTATTTTATATAGCACTATGTTTTTTTTATGTAATAGTAATATTAGCGATTAAGCCAATGCACATTATTTTTTTAAAAAGGGACAATGCTATCTGACTTTTTTTTTTTTATATTATAGCATTACTCTAATTCAATTGGTTCCCCAAAAATTTCACTTGAAAAATTAACAATTATAATGAGTTCTCATGGTAAAAAAAAATAATTTGCTACCTTAATTTCAAAATATATAAAATCCAGATTAAAAACTAAAGCTTGAATTAAAAAGAGTGATGTTTAATGAATAGGTCTTTTATTAGCCATATTAATAATAAAAAGTACTTATGGGAAAATATAATGTATAAAAATATTTTAGTAGTTATAATTTTATAATATATATATATTATTTTTTGATTAATGGTTTGCCATTTTATGTAGTTTGAGAATGATATTCCTTAAATCATGAATAGTTAAATTAAAATGAAGCATGTAGAAAAAAATAATACAATGCATAGCTTAAAAAAAATTTTATATGCATTTTATTAGCTATTATTAAACTTTTTATTTATGTAGTATCTAACCAATTAAGCTTTGAATTTTTTGCAGTGCTATTAATTTTTTAAAGCAACAGTTTTCAAATTTATTTTATATAAATGCAGACAAAATTAAATAAAAATTAGATAAAGAAATATAATATATAATTGATAACTATAGTTTTAATATGTAATTGATTAAACCTTTTTGATTTTTTTTTTGCTGATAATTTTTTTTATGTTTGCTATAAAAGCCACCACTATCATAAATATATCAGAAAAAAATACTAAATTAGTGATGTAATTTGAGCAAATAAGTAATATATTTAACATATTTTATTAACCCTTGATCATATAAATGTGATTATCAATTTATAATGCATGAATTCATTTTTGTTTTCTTTTTAAATCCAAATAGTTACATTTATCATGAACATAGTTTTTGCAACAGGTAAAACTAGCATTCATAAAAATTTTAACCAATAGTTGATTGATTTGATATATTTTAACTAATGTACACTTTGTAAAATACATTACTGTTTTGTCATCAAAGTAGATTTTTGATTAGTTATAGTGCCAAAAAAAAACTTGCAATTTTTATGTGATGATGCAAATCTTTATTTTGGATTTATCATAAATAAAAGCACTATCTTGTAAAGATACTGGATTCT
This sequence comes from Epiperipatus broadwayi, assembly GCA_028023455.1. Classification (NCBI taxonomy): domain Eukaryota; kingdom Metazoa; phylum Onychophora; class Udeonychophora; order Euonychophora; family Peripatidae; genus Epiperipatus; species Epiperipatus broadwayi. The sequence continues at coordinate 6,633,282 of JAQFVV010000044.1, forward strand.
AATTAGATAAATACATTTATATTTTTATTTTTATATTCTAAATATAAATTTGTATGTTGTATAATTGATAAATTCTGTTTTATACTGCACATTTTTAGTGTAAATGTCACCATTTTATTCTTTGATAACATAACATTAATAAAGTTATTATTCTATGATGTTATCAATTTTACAGTATGACCACCTTTCAAAATGATCATTGTAGTAAATAAATGATTGTAAATTACAATAGTGCTATCACATTGATAACATTCACTATGGAAATTCTTCAAATAAAAATCCATCATATATGAGGGTAAAAGTATATTAGAAACAACCTTTAGTTAAAACAGGCAAAAACTCACTATATGTATTTGTGATCATGTGATGTTTATTGGCTTAAAAACAACCTTTAGCAGAATCTTTTGTAAATAATATATGTTTTTACCAATAATAATGAAGTGATTGAGCACTTCTAAATATATATTTCTATTTTTTAAATAAATTTCTAAAGTAAAAACTTAATTTTTAGTAATATCAATTTTTTTTTTTTATAATATCTTTTTTTTTCTTAATTTATGCATTTTAAATATAAAGTCTTTCCAATTAGAAGTAATTATGTGTCAAATTGCATACCTGACCTCTGAACTGAATATAAGTATAAAAAAGCTTCAAAAAATGTATGCTAAAAAAATCAAGATGACAATTGATCTTGTACCTTTATTAAGAAATGCTACATGTATTGAACTCATCTTTCATTTTGAATAATCATTTTATAACAAAACAAACAAAAACATCAAATAGCTTTCAATTTTAAAGTTTTATCATCGGTAGTCATGCACAATAGATAGTTTTTTTATTTTGTGCCTGGTGATGAAGTCAATGTCTGTTCAATGGATTGTAAATAATGAAATTTTATATACAATTTTTTTATTAAATTAAAATATTTTCAAACATAAAACAATTATATTATTTTAAAAATTATACACAATAATCATTATAAATGTGCATTACACTCTATTTTCAAATTGATGATTAATTTTTTTTATTGTATTATTAAAAGATGAATACCATGGAACCATAAACTACATTATATTTGTTGATAAACATTGATTGAAATAAAATACATATTGCTTATTGTATCCCAATAGTGTAGAAGTTTTCAACACACATATACATAATATAAGTGTTTTATATATACAATATGTATATATAATTAAAATTTTAGCATAAACAAAATTTTTAAGTAATATCATAGTTATTAATAATAAATTGAGATGATACATTTACATATTTTTACTGAGTGTGTGTCCACTCATGAATTCATTGAAGCAATAAGAATAAAAGAAAAAACTAACTGCAATATTTTAAATTTTAAAATAAACAGTGAAATATCTAACTTTAATGGCTATTAAATATGCTTTGATTGATTTCTTTATTAACTTTTTCTCTTATAAAAAATAGTAATCTTAGTATCAAGAAATTAAAATATCAACTTTTAGTATAGTTTAAAATTTTGTACAACTTTTAGCATTACGCATAGGAAATATTTTCTTACACAAAATACTGCATATTAAATTCAGTAAGAATAATAAAAAAAATATTAAAATGTTATGTGCTTCAAGAAAAACTGAAGAAACTTTATTAATAAACATAATCATGTATGGTGCTCTGAGAGAAACAAATGTTTACTGTTGCATTGTAAAATTTATTTTTAAATTTAAATGTGTGGTGTTCAGGGAAGAAAAAATGGTTGCTTAAATATCATAGAATTTGAGAAATTTAATGGGTTTTTTTTTGTTTATTTATTTATATTTTTCTTGAATAGTCTATAATTGAAATCTCAGCCTCAGTGTGACCTTTGAGCATTCCATCATCAGATTTTCAATTGGATGGACGGTTGAAGAGTTGCAGTGTGGAGTGGATTGAAGCCTGTTCATTAAAGTATGAAGATTGGCTATCTTAATATATATCTGAGCACTTATTGCATATATGTGTAGAGATGATAATCTGGACCAACTGATGATTGCTGGTTTAGCATGAAATATGGATATTGGTGATTATTTATCTTTTCTACATATATGTGTTCAAGGGTGTCAGTGCTATGAGATAGAGTGGAGAGTGGTGGGTCATGTGAAAGTCTGTGCTCATATAATCTATATATTACATATATTGATACAGGTATATAATAAGCCTGTATTTCGGTTACTATAATTAAAATTGTGTAATTAAATACAGCATAGTTCATGATTTACCTTGTAATAATTAAATTTAACTAATAAAAAAGAGGAAAACCTGTGATTCTTTTCTCATTAATAACTTTCAATTACAAAATTGTTAGTGTCAATTGAAGAAGATAGCAGCACTATGTTGCAGCAATTCTACACTTTTTCACAATCTTACAGAAATATGTCAATTGCATAAGTTAGACACTCATATTAGTCATAAAATAATATATATTAATGCATAAAAATGTTAATTACCCTTGGATAAAAAGAATTTAATAGATAAAAGTTTCTTATTTTCTTAAAATAATTGCTCTATTTGCAATGTTTTTTGTCTATTTGGGTTTTTTTTATTTTCAATTCTGATTGCAGTTGGACGACCATTATTTGTAATTTGTAAAAAATACGATAAGTCATATACTGGAAGCTAGAACAAAACGTAATACTGAAATCTTATATAAATGCTAAACTAAATTGTATAATATAAAGCAATAAATTTTTCTCGGTATTTTTATCGTTAATGTACGTATTTTTTGTATTATATTTATATAAAGACTATATACACAAAAATTGAAAACCATGTTTTAGCATTAGAATAAATAACTAAAAAACAGTTTAATTTTAAAAACAGTTTGCTTTCGTTTTTCTTTTTTTTAGCAAATGGCAGTGTTTAAATAAATTTGAATTCTTTCATTTACTCTAGTGAGAATGTGTATTTATACAAGAAAGTATAGTAATAAAAACAAACAAGAAATCATAAAAAAGGATTTTTTTTAAAAAAAAAAAATCGTTGATTATTTTTAAACAAATAATAGCGTCAAATTCGATGTCTTGATCTTTTTCATTGTGTTCGCGTTGTTACGATTTGGAGTCGCTCTTCCTGAGAAATTTGTTTCATCAGTTATGATAATAGTTTCAAGGATAAAGTTGATAAATATCATAAAAAATGTTTCAAAAAATGCAATTTATTTGTAGAAAATGTTAAATGTGTTTTGAAAATTGAAAATACTTCAGCAGACAAATATTTTGTTTTGTTTGTTTGTTTGTTTGTTTTTAAAGTTCAAATCAAGAGTAAATTTTAGAAGTTTAAAAAATAAAATTCTAACAAAAATTCGTTAGTGAATAGAAAAATACAAATTTATATTTAATATATGTGTGTGTTTTAAAATACAATAAAAAGTAAAACAATATTAAAACAGTAATAATACAAATATATTAATATGATAATTAAAATATACAAATATGTACTAGCAATACATATATAGAATTAAAAAATAATAGCTATTATTTATGTTCAATAATACTTTTAAAAAATGTATTTAAATTACTAAATTTATCTGCAAGGAAACAAATTTCTTACACATTCGACACCATCTATTTTAGATAAATAGATTAATGATTATTAATATTTATTTGTTAAGTTCGATATTATCATATAGTTTTTAATCCAGATATAACTTCAAACTAAAGTTTACTTATATCGAATTTCAAATAAATAAATAATAGGATATGATCAAATGATAACAATGTGCTAGTTTTGTAAATATTAATTTGGAATTGCAAGCAATATATGATATCTAAACATATAATCCATGGAGATTTGTTTTTATGTTTTATGTTAGTATGAGAAAAACTTCCAAGACATGTTAGACATAGAGAAAAAACCCATTAAAACTTAATATTTAAAAAACTGATAAATATAAAATGAAGTCATAGTACAATGATTGTTCAGTTCATTCACTTGTCCTATCAATAATCTGATATTTAAAAAATATTTTCAGGATTATTTTTAGAGAATCGGTAATTTGGCATTTCGCTATTTTTATCTACAAATAAAAATACTAAAGCTGTCATTTAGCAGTTGACAAATCTGGTGATTAAGGTTTCATTTTCTTATTGGTTCTCTTTGTCCAAATATTAGAAAGGTTTTTATTCCACAATAGACCTTTTAATGTTTTGATTTAATATATATAATCACACACATTGAATGTCAAATTGAAGCTAAGAATAAAACCACAGTTAGAATATAGTAAAATGGCCATTAGAAATAAAAATTGAGACTAATCTATGAACAATGCTTGATCAAAAGAATATCCTATTACAGTTGTAATATATAAAGTTGATTAATCAAAAGTAGATCGTTTTTTCATCTCAACCTTTTCTGTACTCTATTCTTTTTTTATTTATCATTTTTTATTACTTCACTTACTTGTGTTTTCATAAAACCTTGTTTTCCAAGAGCTTTGTAAGCTATTCATCACATCTCTGCCCTAATTATGATAAAGAGATTGTAAATTCATGTAAGCACATCATTATTTTTTAATTACTTGTATAGAACCTTAGACTCCAAACTTTTCTCTATTTTTGCAAGCAAATATCTATGAATAAATAAAGCAGGAAATACTCTCTGTACTGAATAACAGTAATGATAACAGATTTAAAAGACACAGAGTTTACACTTATGATCCCCATGATTAGAATAAATTATGACCTGTCTAAGATCTGTTTTGAAATCAAACCTTTTATTCTCAACTGACTATATGATTATACAACATATTTAGACTTCATATGTTTTTCACAAATCAGAACAAATTAAAAAAAAAAATTGATGAATTCTGCTTAGGCCACCATGCTTAAAAAATTATTCATTTAATTAACAGAAGTAGTTATAAGTATAGATATTTCCTTCACTCCATTTCAAACAAACAATACACATAAACACAGATATGTGAAAAAGACAAATGATCCCAATATATGTACTTCATGCTGAAGTAGCACTTATCCTAATCTCCCACAAACATATAGAATAAGTGTTTAGTCTTATATTATGGTAGTAATTCATTAAACTTTAATGAACAGGCTACAATCTGCTCCTCCTTCCAACAATTAATCTGCAGTGAATTTCACTTTCTGAAATTCTTCCATATATTATCTAATCATTTAATTAATCCGTTTTTTATAAAATCTTTATTTTTTGTACAATGCTTACATAACACCCATCAACATTGACAGTTTCGGTTGCCCCTGCAATCTTCTTCAGAACTTTTAAACTTCTTTATCTTTCATGTTTCAAACACCCATCAACATCGACAGTTTCGATTGCCTCTGCAATCTTATTCAGAACTTAAACTTCTTTATTTTTCATGTTTCAGCTGAAACGTGAAAGATAAAGAAGTTTAAAAGTTCTGAAGAAGATTGCAGAGGCAATCAAAACTGTCGATGTTGATCGGTGTTATGTAAGCATTGTATAAAAAATAAAGATTTTATAAAAAACGGATTAATTAATTAATTAAGGCAATGCAATAAAGGAACAAATTAAGATTAATTATCTAATCATATTTTATCCTTAGCAATATCTTCCAATAATATTGTATTTTTAATATATTTTGTTTCTTCCATAAAAATCATACTCATGTTTACCATAAATGTATTTTTTGAAAGTTTATTTTCATTCATTTCACATTTTTATAACAAAATTATGAATTTGCAATAGACTTTCTAATATCATGACCAGAAAATTTTCAAATGCACCAAATAATCTTATAATCTTACCATTATTATTTTGAAAACTATAAATATTTTTTGTTTATTGTGGCAGAAAAACCAGATCTATTTTTCATGCAATAAAGTCGAAAAAATAGTTCTATACAAAACTAACTTCTTAAGATAACTAAGTTAGTTTTATCACTAAGATGAAATACCTATATTTTAAATGCAGCATCACTTTATAATCTGTGTTGCATGCAACATCTAATTCCACTTTTCCACTTAATAGTTTACTAAGACTTTTAAATGGAATCACATTTTAAAATTAAAAACCATTCAGATAAAAATTTCTAAAAATGTTTCTTCCATCACTAGTTTATAAAAGATTTGAGAATTTTTAATGTTAATTACTAAACCAAAATTTTTTACTTTCATTCAAAATACTAAAAACATATGAATTAACTTTAGGACAGGCTAAAATAGTATAGTCATTTGAATATTGTAAATCTAGAGACCAAGAAGATGAAGCTTTGTTTTAACTTTTAATCAGTTCACGTTAAAACGTTACCAATTAAAATCAATTTAATCGTTTTTTTTTCAACTTCATAAAGCTAACTATATATGTTCTAAAGATGGATATCATACAAATAAAAAATAAGTTGCAGCTAGTTCATACCCTAATTTAATATTAGTTTTCAGTTTAAATATTTTATATTCTCCATCAGCAATAACATTTTCATCATGTTGAAAAATGTTTCAGTAGACATCCAACTAATTTCAACAATGATGGAAATATATTTGGTTAATTAATTAAAAATATAAAAGTGCATATACATATACAATAGTTTCCTATAATATAAAATAATTTCAGATTGTCATTTGCATAGTTTTAAAATGTATTAATGTGTGTCTTAACTCTTTACTGCCCTAATTTAAATTTAGGATATACAATCAAAGGTTTTAAACTTTACTAGTATGAGAAAATATAAGATGATTTTATAATGGCTTTTCATTTTTTTCTTAACAAAATAAAATCAAGTTGTTATTTAATTTAAAATTAATGTTTGCTATCAAACATTTGTTTAAGCTTGAATATGTAAAATATAATCAAGCAATAAATGCAAATTTAATAAAAAAATATTTTGTGTTTGAATAGAAGATAAAAAAAAAATTTCTGTAGTATTTGACATTTTTGGTAAAAATATACATTTGTTACATGGTTATTTAGACATTAAAAAAATCATAAGTAAGGCAAATAATAAGATAAGGCACTAGTAAATATTAGATTTTATGCAAACTACAATATAGTTATTGTATCGTGAGTATTTATAAAAACTTTATTAAAAAGTGGTAAAAAATTATTTCTTATCAAAAATCTTGACTATTAATTACTGATATACAATTGTATATTTGTTTCAAAAATTATAAAAATGCAGATATAGACTTATAATTTAAATTCCAATGGAGATAATGAATGAATTTTGATGAATATTATTTGTAAAAAAAATTTTTATAATCTATTTCTCCCACATCATCTTTTTTACCTAGTACAAACTTAAGTAATCAATGAATGTCAAATGGAATGCTTAATAAATATCTACATAGTATTGCTCTTTTAATATTCTAGATAAGTTTCTAACTTATAATTTTCATTAGAAAGAAATTTTGAATTTAGATCTAATGCTCCAAATCCAGAATTATAATTTCTTACTGATGAAAGTTACGAGAGATATAAATTGGTATGAGAACATTAACTTTACAGTAGTGGATAGGATCTAATAAGCACTATGATCTAGCATCTAATGATTCTTCAAACTTACACTAGATGAAAAAGTTAATGATTTACTTCATTAGTGTTTGAAATCAATTAATATATATATATATATATGTGTGTGTGCTCTGCGCACATATAATGAAGCTATTAAATGTAAGTAAAATTATCAAAAGTTACCACCAAGCACTTTCGGGACAATTTATAGTCCCATATTCATGGCTACTTGTGTTTAACCATTAAGCATCACATGATCACATTTCCTATACTAGCACATTAATTGTTGATAAACAGAGCAAAACTCTCCATACAGTATTGCCACCTGTGCTAAACAGAGTAATCAATGGATGCCAGAAGGCTTGTGCATAAAATCCCTATCTAATGCCTACTCATCCAATATCCCCAGACTAGTTTCTGGCTTGTGGCCTTCATCACTGACGAAGGCCACAAGCGAAGGCCACAAGCCAGAAACTAGTCTGGAGATATTGGATGAGTAGGCATTAGATAGGGATTTTATGCACAAGCCTTCTGGAATCCATTGATTACTCTGTTTAGCACAAATGGCAATACTGTATGGAGAGTTTTGCTCTGTTTATCAACAATTAATGTGCTAGTATAGGAAATGTGATTATGTGATGCTTAATGGTTTAACACCAATCCTGCCTAATAGGATAGTGGTGGCTATGGTTGTAAAAGAGCCAAAGACACCAAAATGTATGGGTGCTGAACTGAGTTCAGACCCATATGACTATATAAGCTATTGAGCTTAGATTGAAAATATTTTTTGTGCTTTCAATTTCATTCTCATAGTTTTGTAGTTAAGTAGAGATAAAAGATGGTTCCTAGAGGGTTGCATTAGATCCTAAGATCTAGATGCAGTGCTCTCAGATCCAAAGCTCCTCACTGACGAAGGCCACAAGCCAGAAACTAGTCTGGGGATATTGGATGAGTAGGCATTAGATAGGGATTTTATGCACAAGCCTTCTGGCATCCATTGATTACTCTGTTTAGCACAGGTGGCAATACTGTATGGAGAGTTTTGCTATACTTGTGTTTAGTTAAGAACTGTAATTTTCTATTTAAAAGTAATATGTAAACAAAATCATGTTGTTATTTTTTGCTTTCATACAATCTGTTCTTATAAAAGAAATGTTTTTTGTGATAAAATGTAATTTTTTTCATGTACTATACTTATATAAGGCTAAAACCTTAGTACATGTGCCTTGAATGCTTAATTTTTTAACAAGAGAGACCTCTACAAATCATAATGCAAGATTCGACTTTTATAAAGATAAGAGGTACCCTCTTATCTCAGAACCTATTTTCTTAATTATATAGGCAAATCTAAAGCATATTGATTTGGGAGCATGAAGCTAATAAATTCTTCACTGATTAAATTCACTATTTCTATTAAACATTAATGTTCATGAAACTTTCGATTTACAATGAGTCAATATTCAGATATTAAATTTAAAAATATTTTGAATCAATTTAAAGTTATAAATATTCTTATTAAGCGTAAAGTAAGCACGTAATACTTATATAAGGCTAAAACCTTAGTATATGTGCCTTGAGTGCTATGTAACTCAGATTTTAGAAATCTATCAAAAAGTATTTTAGTTACAAGAAAACTAAATATGAATCTACTTTTGATGCTGTTGAAAAATTATGATTTATCATAATTAATTGTCTTATTATTGATTTTGAAAAAGCTGAAAATGTATTACTTAAAATGCTGAGAGATATTTATATGTAGTTTCATAAAAATATTTTTTTGAACACTATGTTAAAATATCAGTTTTTTTAAGTTTCTTCTGGATTTATTGCACATATTTGAAACTTTATGTGAAGCTAAAAAAAGAATATGTCAATATTTTAAGATGATATAGTATCTTGGATGACAAAAAGTATGAACTAACATATTTTTGTTTAACTATAACTGTTGTGAAAGGATCTATAATTATTTTTTTGTAAATTCAGTTACATCAACCTCTTGGCATGCAATCTGAAATAAATATGAATGTATTTAAGACCAAATAAATTCAAAAAATAGTTCATTTGACTTTTATGAGTTATTATTGTTTTCAAATTTATAACATATAGACTATGAAGTATTTTAGATATCATTATAGGTTAACTTATTTTCATCATTTGTCATTAAATGTTGAATGTCTAGACATTCAATATTTAATGATAGTTTATGAAAATAGTCCAATGTATTATCATATATAGACTATGAAAATAACTTGAAACAGAAAAAGATTTTTATATCATTGGTTAATATAAAATCTTATTTAATTAATTAAAAAACTTGACAATTACCAGACTAGAAATAGATATTATTATTTTTTAATGCTAAAACCAGTGCAATATTTAATGTAAGTTAATGAAAATGTTTTTTATATAGACAGTATTTTTTATGAACATTAAATAATTGATATTTTAAAACTGAGTAAAACAAACTACAAAAGTAAAAATACTAGCTCTTAGATAGTAACATTATTTATTGGAAATTTTTTTATTGACTCCATATTGTAAATTTTTTTATAATCTTAAGTTACATTTAAAACATTTTTCTAATTTTTAAAGCTGAGTAAACAAGCTTAGCTATTTGTAAACTTACAGAAATTAAAAGTACTGAAGTGAAAAAAATATTTTTGTATATCATATATTAACTCAAAATATTATTTAATTAGTAAAAAACTGGAATATTTAATAGACTAAAACTAAATATCAAGCAATATCATATGTTCAGTTGTCTATCAATAGCATGAATGCATATATATGTTTGTATACATACACATTCATCTAATTTATAACATACCCACAATACATATGACGTTGTTTTCCTTAATATTGGTACAACAATTATGAATAGAAAAAAATTATACAATATTACATATACAAATACTGTCTATAAAATTATAAAAGCATGTATAAATTTCACAATTTAAAAATAGATTTGAAATACGGGCATCCTTATACCTGGAACTTAATTGTAAATATAGGGGATTTGAACTCAGACTTTCAAGCAACTTTCAACTATCTACATTATCTCATACTACTGATACACATGCCCACACATATGTAGAAAAGATAAATAATCACCGCATGATCACTATCTCTTATGCTAGCACATAACTGTTTCTAAGATCCTAAGATCTAGGTGCAGTGCTCTCAGATCCAAGGCTCCTCACTGACGAAGACCACAAGCCAGAAACTAGTCTGAGGAATTGGATGAGTAGGCACTAGATGGGGATTTTATGCACAAGCCTTCTGGCATCCATTGATTACTCTGGTTGGCACAGAGTGGCACTACTGTATGGAGAGTTTTATATTTTATGCTGAACCAGCAATCATCAGTTACTCCAGATTATTATCTCCCAGCACCAATTATATATATATGTTTGGGAGATGATAACCTGGACCAAATGATGAGTGCTGATTCAGCATGAAATACATATATTAGTGATTATTTAACTTTTCTACATGTGTGTGGTCATGTGTATCAGTAGTATGAAATAGTGTAGATAGTTGAAGGTAGCTTGAAATTCTGAGTTCAAATCCCCTATATTTACAATTTAAAAATAGATTTTTAAAAAAAAGCAACTAACACATGAAAACATTTTTTTTTTCAAATGTAAACAAAAAGAAATTTGTTTTATTTATCTATTTAGACTATCTTGAAGGTAAAACAAACAAAAACATTAATATTACTATCTATTGATTAAAACAAAACAGCTCTAAAATAATTATTTTATCTGGTAAAGGAACCCCATTAAAGATGCTTGATTTAATCACAATAAAGAAAGTTTTAAAATACAAAATTTTCAACTATTTTTGTTTCATCATTCAAAAAAAAAAAAAGGATATAGATCACTTATCTATAAAGTTTGTTTAATCCCAAAGTGACTTATTGTCATCATCAGAAGATCGTGCATAGATATATAAAAATTTTGTATATTTACATATATAACTTGAGATATATAAGACAGATTTTAGTAGAATAATAGTATAAAAACTATTACAATTTGCTATTATTTGTTTATTTTCTTTAAAGAATAAAAGATCAGATTGTTTTCAGCTGATAAGAATTATGGAACAATGTTTAAATAAATGAAAAAATGCAGACGTTTGAAAAACTACAGCAATTAACGATACTACATAGGAAATCCTAGAGGTATTAGATATTATATAAATAATTTCAATTACAATAATAATATTATATCCAAATTTTTAATAACCATGGTTTGACTAATCCATAAAAATGTTAAAAAAAAAAAAATTGAAATAAAAAACAAGTTTTTTAAATTATATTTTTATTCACAGTACAACTTCTATTTTTATGAATATATATATATTAAAATATGTGTACTTTATAAAGGTATAGTCTTTTGCTTTATACTAACTTTACTTTTTTTTACAAAAAGAAATGTTTTTTTATTTTTTTGTTTTTGTTTTTTTAAAAAATAAAGTTTGTGTTTACTTTATTAATTATAAAATTTCTACTTACAATTGTCTTTTGTTTGTTTGTTTTGTTGTTGTTGTTGTTTTGGCATATCTTAATATGCATAATTTTTGAATAAATTATATTGTAGATGATTGTATACACATATTGAAAATGTTTGTATATTATACAGATGTGTGTTTTTAAATTATATATTATATGCTGTTTACTAAAATATATGCTTTTTAGAGTATAATATAGGTATTTTTTGCTCCGGTGATATTTTTAATATATTAAAATCGATATGTCTTTTTACTGAAAACAAAATAAATAGGCGTTAATGGAACGCATATATATTGAGAAACTCACTTAATATTATTTCTGGATAAGCATGTTCAATTTTTTTCTCTTTAGTTTCAATTTTATAAACAATACGTTAATTAAGATTAAATTCTATTTCTCTGGGCATCTTAAAAATTGAATTACTTTACATTTTAATAGGTGGAAATAGGGTATATGTAAAATTTTTAGGCGTTTGAAAATTATTTTAATGCTATTATGTGTGTGTGTGTTCGCGCACGAGAATGGCTATTGCTGTGTGTTAATTTGATTTTTTTTCCCCCAATTTTTTAAAGTTTGGAATTAAAATGTATTGATATTTTTTTAGCTTTCTAATAAAACTTTTAATGTAATATTCAGTTTTTTATTTAAAAAAAAAAAACAGAAAAGAAAGTAAAATATTAATGTTTTTATAAAAATTAAAAAATATGTATGACTATTAATAGAAGTAATCAATAAATATTATCAACTTGAAAAATTTATTGCTATCATCTTTCTTATTCAAATTTTTGTTATAATAAATGGGATTTTATTTATTCTTCATTTTTAAAAATTAATAAATTGAATAATAAAATATAATTTGCATATAAGAAAGTTTAAAAATTTGGCCCATGGTATATTATCGAAAAATGAATAAACTCTTCTTTTTTTTTTAAAAAAAAAAGTATTTTTCCATCTTCTTATTTCAATTTATTATAACATCCTAAGATGTGATATGTTGGACTATTTCCATCATTTATGAGTGAATGTTAAATGTAGCAAAACTTTATTTAAACTTTCCAAATTCATGAACTTGTTAGTATTAACACACAAATAGACAATACAGGGTAGTAATTACATAATTAAAACGCTCTACCAACTGAGCTATTCTGTCAAAGGCAACATATAGTAGAAATTTGATATATTTATATATGAGGGTTGGTTCAAATCTTCCTGAGTCCTCCAATTTTTTTTCTTCTAATTATTATTATTTATTTCTTTTATTTTATTTTCCTAAGAGCAAGATTAATTAGACGCTTCCATACATTGTGTATTGCCACACTGGGTTGACTTATAGGATTATTTACCATTGTCATATGAGCAGCTTCCTTGAATTTTCTTCTATGCATTTTTTCCTCTTTATCCAATATCTTTGTATTTTCCCACTTGAGCATATGGTCATTAGTACATACATGATCTGCTATGGTAGACACATCTGTTTTTTCTCTTTTAACCATTAGTTTGGGCTCCTTCAATCGCTGTTCAACAGGCCAACAGGTCTCACCAATGTATTTCCATCCACATTCACATGGTATCTCATAGATGCAGTTTTTGTTCTTCAGCATTTCCAGTTTAGGCTTAGTAGAAGTAAGCATTCCTCGAAGTGTGGTATGACTTTGGAAAGCAGTTCTAATGTTATATTGACTGCAGATTTTCTTTAACTTGTCTGCCATTCCTGGTATGTATGGATACACTACTGTACCAATAACTGTTTTCTCTTTTGGTGTCTCTTTGTGTTGTCTATTGAAGGTTTTTCTGATGACTGCTGATGGATAACCATTCTTCATAAGCATTTGTTCTATGTGAATCTTTTCTTTTTCCAAATCACTGGTTTCTGAACAAACCTCATTTGCTCTGTTCCATAGTGATAGTACAATTTCTTGTTTAGTGCTTCTTTTATGATTGGATGTATATGCCAAGTATTTTCCACTGTGTGTTGGTTTCCCATACTCTGTTGTTTTTACTTTGCCCTGAGGGAGTCTTGTCACAAGAACATCCAAGAAGGCCAATGTTTGTCCTTGTTCCAATTCCATTGTGAATTTAATTTTAGGAGATATATTGTTAATGTGCATCCAGAATGACTGTAATTTTATCTTGTCATGTGGCCATACCACAAATGTATCATCAGCATATCGAAGCCACACTTTAGGTGGACATGGAGTAGTACTTATGGTTGTGGTTCCATGTAAATGTTGCTGAGCAAGGGTGATAGAGATGAGCAAGGGTGATAGAGATGATCTCATGGCCATTCATTGATTTTGATGGAAGAATTCTGAGTTATATTGAAAGTATGTTTTGTTTTTACACAGAATGTTAATAATTCCATTATACTATCAATAGGTAGAGCTGTTCTAGTTTGTAGACTATTATCATCACATAACCTTTTCCTTACAATAGACAATGCCTCTTCACATGGTACATTTGTAAACAGACTTTCCACATCAAAGCTTACCAATATGTCAGTTCATTCCATTTTCATGTTCCTGACTAATTCTACAAAGTGCTTAGAATCCCTGATGAAAGACTGTGTCCTATATGCTAATGGACTAAGAACTTCAAGAAGAAATCTTGACAAATTTTGACATGGTGAATTTCTAGAACTAACAATAGGTCTTAATGGAACATTGTCTTTATGGATTTTAGGCAGTCCATACAGGTGAGGAATATTGCTGAAATATGAAGTTAATTTTCTTTTTTCTGAATCACTGAAATACCTGCGATTCTTCCTGAGTAATGCTTGTAGTTTTACCTCTGTACTTGGAATTAGATTTTTTTGCTACTTTATTGTATTGGCCTGCTGTGAGAAGGCCTTGTATTTTGTTATCATAATCAGTTTTATCCATTACAACTGTAGTGTTACCTTTGTCAGCAGGAAGAATGATTATATAGATGTATCCTGTTTGAGAGATTTAATAGCTTTCCTCTCATCACATGAAATGTTTGACTTCTGCTTGTGCACTTGATGTCTTTCAAGTGTCCTTTTTACTCTCCAACGTAACTCTGCCACTTCTTCTAGAGTCAAGTTTTGGGTCACCTCTTCAGTGGTGGCCATTATATCCAATAGTGGGACAGTAGATGGTGTAATGGTGAAATTCAAAACTTTTTCAAGAATTGATAATTCACAATCAGTAAGTTGTTTAGAACTAAGATTTTTCACTGATGATGAGGATAGACTAGTTGCAGTATTACTTTTGACTTGCTCATGTAGATTTAAAAGCTTCTTTTTCTGAAGTTCTTTTATCCTCCCATGTAACTTACAATATTATCTGTTCACTGCTTGACAAATTCTTGATTTTTTCTCTTCATCTGTAACTTTGTTTTGTAGTAGCGATTCCACATTTCTAATAGATTGCAATGTTTGATACTTGGTAAACCACTGAACATTTATACTTTCTCTCAATAAGGCCTAAACAACTTACCAATTGTGAATTATCAATTCTTGAAAGAGGTTAGAATTTCACCATTACACCATCTACTGTCCCACGATTGGATATAATGGCCACTACTGATGAGGTGACCCAAAACTTGACTCTGGAAGAAGTGGCAGAGTTATGCTGGAGAGTAAAAAGGACACTTGAAAGACATCAAGTGCACAAGCAGAAGTCAAACATTTCATGTGATGAGAGGAAAGCTATTAAATCTCTCAAACAGGATACATCTATAATCATTCTTCCTGCTGACTAAGGTAACACTACAGTTGTAATGGATAAAACTGATTATGATAACAAAATACAAGGCCTTCTCACAGCAGGCCAATACAATAAAGTAGCAAAAAATCCAATTCCAAGTACAGAAGTAAAACTACAAGTGTTACTCCGGAAGCATCACAGGTATTTCAGTGATTCAGAAAAAAAAATTAACTTCGTATTTCAGCAAGATTCCTCGCCTGTATGGACTGCCTAAAATCCATAAAGACAATGTTCCATTAAGACCTATTGTTAGTTCTAGAAATTCACCATGTCAAAATTTGTCAAGATTTCTTCTCAATTAGCATATGGGACACAGTCTTTCATCACGGATTCTAAGCACTTTGTAGAATTAGTCAGGAACATGAAAATGGAATGAACTGACATATTGGTAAGCTTTGATGTGGAAAGTCTGTTTACAAATGTACCATGTGATGAGGCAGTGTCTATTGTAAGGAAAAGGTTATGTGATGATAATAGTCTACAAACTAGAATAGCTCTACCTATTGATAGTATAATGGAATTATTAACATTCTCTGTAACAGCAACATACTTTCAATATAACTCAGAATTCTTCCAACAAAATCAAGGAATGGCCATGGGATCATCTCTGTCACCCTTGCTCAGCAACATTTACATGGAAGAACTTGAAACCACAGCCATAAATACTACTCCATGTCCACATAAAGTGCCACTTCGATATGTTGATGATACATTTATGGTATAGCCACATGGCAAGGTAAAATTACAGTCATCTGGATGCACATTAACAACACATCTCCTACAATTAATATCACAATGGAATCGGAACAAGAACAAACATTGGCCTTCTTGGATGTTCTTATGACAAGACTCCCTCAGGGCAAAGTAAAAGCAACAGTGTATAGGAAACCAACACACACTGGGAAATACTTGGCATATACATCCAGTCATACAAGAAGCACTAAACAAGGAATTGTACTATCACTATGGAACAGAGAAAATGAGGTTTGTTCAGAAACCAGTGATTTGGAAAAAGAAAAGATTCACATAGAACAAATGCTTATGAAGAATGGTTATCCATCAGCAGTCATCAGAAAAACCTTCAATAGACAACACAAAGAGACACCAAAAGAGAAAACAGTTATTGGTACAGTAGTGTATGCATACATACCAGGAATGGTGGACAAGTTTAAAAAAATATGCAGTCAATATAACATTAGAACTGCTTTCCAAAGTCATACCACACTTTGAGAATGCTTACTTCTACTAAGCCTAAACTGGAAATGCTGAAGAACAAAAACTGCAGCTATGAGATACCATGTAAATGTGGAAGGAAATACATTGGTGAGACCTGTTGGCCTGTTGAACAGTGATTGAAGGAGCACAAACTAATGGTTAAAAGAGAAAAAACAGATGTGTCTACCATAGCAGATCACGTATGTACTAATGACCATATGCTCAAGTGGGAAAATACAAAGATATTGGATAAAGAGGAAAAAATGCATAGAAGAAAATTCAAGGAAGCTGCTCATATGACAATGATAAATAATCCTATAAGTCAACCCAGTGTGGCAATACACAATGTATGGAAGCCTCTAATTAATCTTGCTGTTAGGAAAATAAAAATTAGAAGAAAAAAAATTGGAGGACTCAGGACGATTTGAACCAACCCTCATATATAAATATATCAAATTTCTACTATATGTTGCCTTTGACAGAATAGCTCAGCTGGTAGAGCGTTTGCCTTAAATTCAATATTCAAGAATCTAAAGGTGCGAGTTCAACTTCTAAGCGAATATTGTCACTGTGCATATTGGCCAGCAATACCTGAAGAAGAGTGGAGAATAATACTACTCGAAACATTGTGTAATTACTAACCTGTATTGTCTATTTGTGTGTCATTACTAACAAGTTGATGTATTTGGAAAGTTTAAATAAAGTTTAAAATTTTCGATACATTTAACATTCACTCATAAATGATGGAAATAGTCCAACATATCACATCTTATAATATACCACCATTACAAACCTTCAGACATATTGTAACAGCTTGTTATATATTTTAGTAATACAAATATACATTGTCATCTTTTTATTATTAACTTAGTTTTATACATTAAACTACTGTATATCTTTATTCTATTATTTTGTAGCATATTTCCAATTTCTCTAATTTTTTAATATTTAGATACTCATTTGTACTTTATTTTTTATTTTAACATAACTTCTATATTATTTCATATTTTTTTATATTAAAAACCATATGCAATCTAATTATAATTTTTTCAATGAAGGATTTTTTTATCTTATTAGTATATTTATTTACAAATAAACTCACATCCAAAAATTGTACAGTTTTTTTTTATTTCTTTATTTTAGAATTATTCATATTTCTACATATGAAATTATGCTCCAAAAAGACTTTTGGTAACTTTAATTTTCACAAAATATTATTTCAATAATTAAAAACCCATTTGTCCACATCAAATTTTATTCTAATTGTTTGCAAATGTATATGAATATAAACACATTTTTTTACAAATTGACACTACAGCTTTTTTAGCTGTTAATAATTCACGATACCTAGAAACAAAAATCAAAATTAAAATATTAAAAATGGCATACATTGCATTAGAATCTATTATTGTAACAATGCAATCCAATTATTGATTCACACATTATCACAAATGATTTTGAAGCATTAAATATAAGTGTTTGCAACATCAACTGAGAAGTCTTGTTAGTATTTAAGAAAATATTCAAAAAATTAAGAAATATGAAGCTATTATTAATTTTATCTACAGTTACTCCTACAACAATTTCTTACCTTCCCTCCTTTTTTTAATTTATGATTTTTAAATAAAATTTACATTAAACTTCTAGTCTTCTCCATGTCTTCTATGTGCCCCCTCTGAATGATGGTGCTACAGGTCAATCTATTTGATTTATAGTTGTGCAAGAAGCAGCATTTGATTCTGTAACACTTCTATAATACTTAAAACTATAGAATTTAATATAAGACATTTTATATTTTAGTTTTAGTTATTATTCATAGATGATGATTATAATCAAAAGAAAAGAAAAGCTCATAATCAAGAGAACATAGAAATGTAATAAAACAATGAGGATTGCCAGTTTCTCTACAAGCTTTGTGATAAATGCTTAGCCAGAGCAGTACTTAAAATATCTGTCAGGAACCCCTCCCCAAACCCCTGACCATGGTTTCGTGCTTTGGCACTCCTCAGAGAGCTGTCAGAGTAGGTTCAGACACTAGATCTAAAAATTTCAACCCAAAGCCAGCATTTAACTAAAAGTTATCTATTGAGTGGAAAATCTGAAATTTTCAGACATCTACATGTCTTCAAACCCAGCTATCTAACTCAAATAGCTATATGGGGCTGATAGATCTTCATCCATACCATATAGTAGTAGTCTTAGCAATATAAAAATTGCATAAGACTTATGGCAGAGACTGGGTTTGAAGACATGTAGATGTCTGAAAATTTCAGGTTTTTCACTCAATAGATAACTTTTAGTTAAATGCTGGCTTTGGGTTGGTATTTTTAGATCTAGTGTCTGAACCTACCCTGACACCTCTCTGAGGAGTTCCAAAGCATGAAACCATGGTCAGGAATTTGGGGAGGGGTTACTAACAGAGATATTTTAAGTGCTGGCTCTGGCTAAGCATTTATCACAAAGCTTGTAGAGGAACTGGCAATCCTCATTGTTTTATAACTTACAAGCTTAAGAGATAGGGTCATGTGATCTATGACTCTTATTTTGACTATTTACAGTCTCTGCCATAAGTCTTATGCAATTTTTATATTGCTAGGACTACTACTATATGGTATGGCTGAAGATCTATCAGCCCCATATAGTTATTTGAGTTGGATAGTTGGGTTTGAAGACATGTAGATGTCTGAAAATTTCAGATTTTCCACTCAATAGGTAACTTTTAGTTAAATGCTGGCTTTGGGTTGGTATTTTTAGATCTAGTGTCTGAACCTATCCTGACACCTCTCTGAGAAGTGCCAAAGCATGAAACTATGGTCAGAGGTTTGGGGAGGGGTTCCTGACAGAGATATTTTAAGTGCTGGCTCTGGCTAAGCATTTATCACAAAGCTTATAGAGGAACTGGCAATCCTCATTGTTTTATAACTTACAAGCTTAAGAGATAGGGTCATGTGATCTATGACTCTTATTTTGACTATTTATAGAAATGTAATGTCTCTTCATATGAAAACATTCTGATGGAGATTTTTTACTTTTTTGGCAGAAAATCTTTTTTTTAACTTAAAAGTTTTTCTTTTTATTTGAAGATATTAAATCATTTTTATAAGTATGCAATATTTGTATAATTTTTTTAAAGTGTATTTTATTTTAAAAATATATTATGTGTTGACATTAATATTTTTTCTCAATAATGTTATTACTGTTTCTTATTATTATTTCTAAAGATGTTTTTATTTCTAATAATATTTTTAAACAGATTTTCAATACAAATTTGCTAAAACATCCTTTTTTATTTTATACATTGTTTAAACTGAAGATTAATTATATGAAAAATAAATTATACAATAAGAACATTTATATGTTATTACAAGGATTAAAAACCTGTTTGTTTAAAACATTTACTAGTGAGATGCATTTATAATTATCCAATGACAAAATGTTAAATATACTCTATTTTTGTGTATTACTTTTGGATTTTGATATTTTACTAGATGTTTTTGTAAAATTTGATTTATAATTTATCCCATCAGGTTTTTCTTATTTTATGTTGCCTAAAGTGATTTTCTACATTTTTTTGAGTTGTATTTCTTGATAAATTAATATTACAACACCCTTGCTCATATTCCAATAAAATATTTATATTAAAAATAATTATTAATAATAATACATATTAATTTATTGTCTAAAAGATAGGATGAATAAGTATATATTAGGATATTGCAGTCATTGAATAACATTTGATCATAAATATTGATTATTTATTTATTTATCATGAGGACTTTTTAGGCAACTTAGCTATTAGGAAAATATTACAAAAGATACTATAGAGTTTCCAAGTAGATAAAATCACTAGGGACTTTATTAAGTCTTTCAATTTTCCTATTAAAGGCATGGATTTGATCATGATCAGCTATATCTGGGATGGCTAAACTTTTAGACATTTGGGGCACTTTTTTTGGTGAAAGTGTACCTGAGGGGGACATTTTTTCAGGGCTTCAAACTGAAAACCAGAATAAAAATTCTTGCCACAATAAAAAACAGAATGAAAAAAAATAACAGTTTGAAAAACTGCTTTTTTAGAATGTATTTATAAATTGGTGTTTTAAGGCTTTTTAGGTACTCAGAACTATTGGTGATGTTTTTAGTAGATACAAACTGATGAATTTTTTCCCAATAAGATATGAACTGTTGAAGGCATTTTATACAACTACTATTAAATTACTTCAGCTCCCCCTAGTATTACAATTTGTTCATGTTGCTTTATAAAATATTTATTAATTGACTATTCTCCACAAGAATATTCATATGTGTCTTTAATTCACTCTCACACTGCTAATTTTTATGTTATTTTGTCAATTTTGTGGTCATTTTATCAAAAAAAATGTCTATATGATGCTGCTTTTTTTATAATTATTTTAGAACTAAAAATCAATAATATGTAAATTTATAAAAATGATATAAGGCCTGCCTTCCAAGGCACTGATTGATTGCTTTACCTTCTCTACAAAAGGGAACATGTCAACCATTTTGATAATTCTAAGTTCTTTGTCTGATTTTTAAAATGAAAATGTGTTTTAGAGTATTTTTAACCTATTTATTATTATTTTTATAAAGAATGTGTGAAAATATAATTATTTTAGAAGAATAGTTCAGATTTTAGTAAAAATTATTTACTTTTAGATGAAAGTAAATTGAGAAAGAAATAGATGACAGGCTGCATTTTGTAATAGCTTACAAAAAATACATTTTATGTAGTCCACTGTAGTTAATTTTTATCGATTATAAATTGAAATTTATTTTTGAAAAAACTTTAATTTACTTTAACAAAAGGTGGCTTCTGGAGGGTTGCATTAGATCTTAAGATCTAGGTGCAGTGATCTCAGATCCAAGGCTTCTCACTGATGAAGGCCACAAGCCAGAAACTAGTCTGGGGATATTGAATGAGTAGGCACTAGATAGGGATTTTATGCACAAGCCTTCTGGCATCCATCGATTACTCTAGTTAGCACAGGGTGTCACTACTGTATGGAGAGTTTTGCCTTGTTTAATAAAAATTATGTGCTAGTATAAGAGATGGTGAGCATGTGATGTTTAGTGGTTTAACATCAATCCTGCCTAATAGGATAGTGGTGTCTATGATTGTTAAAAAGCCAAAGATACCAAAATGTATGGGTGCACTACTGAGTTCAGATCCATATGACTATATAAGCTATTGAACTTAGATTGAAAATATTGTCTTTTCAATTTCATTCTCATAGTTTTGTAGTTAAGTAGAGATAAAAGGTGACTGCTGGAGGGTTGTATTAGATCCTAAGATCTAGGTGCAGTGCTGTCAGATCCAAGGCTCCTCACTGATGAAGGCCACAAGCCAGAAACTAGTCTGGGCATATTGAATGAGTAGGCACTAGATAGGGATTTTATGCACAAGTCTTCTGGCATCAATTGATTACTTTGGTTGGCACAGGGTGGCACTACTGTATGGAGAGTTTTGCCTTGTTTAATAACAATTATGTGCTAGTATAAGAGATGGTGATCATGTGATGTTTAATGGTTTTACTTTAATAATCTGACAAATTATTAATTTGCTTTTTAGAAACTAAACTAAAAGGATTATAATTTTAATTGTAATTGACCAATCAAAAATTTAGAATCTTAATTCACTCAGCCAATAGATATTTTGAATGAAGCAAAGATTAAATTACAATTATTAAATTACTATATGAAGGGTTTTAAAAAGTTCACAATATCTTATCAGTTCATTAAAAATTCTTGTTTCTTCAGGACAAGTTATTTTCATTTCTCTTTCAGAAAATGGCAATTAAATATTTCCTAAGAATTTTAGTTCTAACTTTACACAAAAATAATTTAATTCTTTTCAGCTTCTTCCAACCCAAGTTATTTTTGAGATGAATAATAACATCAAGTGTTATTTTAAATTTAACTATTTTTAAATGGGAATAATTTTGAATTTTTACTTTTTTTATTTTTTATATTCATATCAGCTCTGAATTTATCACTATAATTTGTCAATGTTCACATCAGCTTTGTGATCAACTTCCAGAGACTTTGCGGCCAACTGGTCAAACACAGTTGACATCATGGCAACCCCTGAACTATATGGTTCACAATTTGTATTTGTCTACATCTGCATAATTAAATAGGCAATAAATTATATTTATGAAGTATATGAGCATTATATCTCTAGAGTGTTTTGTATATGTTGTTAAAATTTCAGTTATGCTTAAAAAGATCAAATTCCTCTGGTATTATTGTTGAATCTAGAAAAATAAATTTATTTGAAATTTTTAAGAACTCTATTTTTTTGCCATAACTCTTTGGTTGAGATTCTTTGTTAAACATCCAAAAAATTGATCTTGATTTCAGTTGAATTTTAGATGCTGAAACTATATTTACTTAGCAACTTTTTATTCATTTTCTAAGAAACAATTTTCCTTCTTATAGCTAATTGGAGGAACATATAAAAAAGCAGAAAACTTAAACTATATTCATTTAAAGTGTTTAGCATTAAGCTAAAATATCATTAATTATTTTTTACTTTATTATTTTTAATTTCATCCACATCTGTTATAATATCATTTATTATTCTGAATATGTTTTTTATCACTTAACAAAGTAGTGACAATGCTTTTATGTGTGGGTGTGCAGTAAAATTTACAAATAATGAGTTGTAGATATGTAATTTTTAATGAGAGATAAAATAATAAGAACCTAATTATTGTACATTCTTATTGAAACAATTTTTGAAATTAACCTAGAATCTCATAGAGATGACCTCATAACTTATAAACTTTTTCATACAAAAGTCAATTATCAACCATCTGTTAATATAATTTTTGCTTTTATACACTGGATGCCAATGATTTATATCATATTCATATTTTATCTCTTATTTGCCAAACTATATTCATCGTTCATTCTATTTCTTATTTGTTTTATAAAATTCATTTGGAAAAATAATAATTCATAAACATATCTAGAAACGAAAATTATTAATGTAGATGTTGTTAGTTGTTTTGTTTTTAAGTAATCAAAAGTTTTGAAAATGGTATTCCAAATTCTCCTTATTTCCTCTTCTGCATTTTTTTAAATTCTATTCAATAATCATTAATCGTTTTTAATTATTTTCAAGTTATTTTCCAAATAGACAAATTTTTATTTTCATGTAAAACTGAATTGAAATATCGATTAATTACATTTTTTTTATATTTTCATAATTCAACTACTCCTGATTGGGTATATTTGCAGATATTATGTCTGGATGTAAAATAATTTCCAATATTTCTGAAAATCGTTTAAATTGTATAAATCTTGAAGAAAATTCGTTAATAATTATACATTTAGTTTTGCAAAGAATTATTTCATATTTGGAAAATATTTGAAGGTGTTGAAAATAACTTCATGGTTGAAATTTTCTAATTTAATTTTAAATGCTTTCATTAAATATAACATGAAAATAACTTTTTTGTTAATCCCTTTTTAATTTAATATTTAATTTATTTAAAGGTTAGCATAAAGAAGTAAAAACATTTATTTGAAAAACCATTTATGTTCTCTTAATTGATAATATTTTTCAATGACTTTTTCGTTACCGCAACACACATAAAATAACTATTGTATCCCCCCCCCCCAATGAATTTTTTAAAAAAGTTGTAAAATTAATCAAAATTATCACAAGGGTTATTATATCCTTGAAATTAGAATTTGCACATAAAACTTATTAAATATATCAAATTTATTAAGCGCAAGCAGATAACACTGTAATAACGTGAAAGCTAAAACCTTTGAAAGATGTACCTTAAACATGCTTATGTGACAGCCAATCAGATGTAACAATAACTGCACGTGGAACTCCCAATTCTAAAACACAAGTCAGAACTAAAAGTATATAATGCAATGAGAATCCAGGGATGGATTTAGTATACGATTAGTAAAAAAATTGATAAAAGTGATTTTTTTCCAGTCAAGTATCATCAATTGCTATTGACATAATTTTTTTAAAAATCTTTTTTTTCAATGAATATATGTATAACTAACTGGTAATTAATACTAAATAAAGATTGGTAAACCAGTTGATCTAGTTATCCTTATTAAGACAGAGAAAAATTAAATCAGAAGATAGTGTTTTTAGTTTTTGTTGATGAATACTTTTAGCCATTCCCAAAATTTTATCTTTCACTGTGCATCAGCATATTTTTTACCCTTCTGGGGCAAAATTGTTATCAAACTAAAAATAATATAATGCAAAATAATAGAGAATTATGCAAAATGCAAATAGTAGTCAAATTAGTTAAGCTATAAAAAAAGTTGTCAACAGAATTTTGCTATATAATTCAATAAACCTTTTCTTATCATTTAGTAATTCAATAAATAGAAGTAGTTTGCTATAAAGAAAAGATTCGCTTTGTTTTTGATCAGGCAGATCATATTCCTACCACTAGATAAAATCAACCCAATAGCGGTGAATTATAAATGCTGATGAAAATCCCATTGGGAAAATAACTTAGAAAATTATTAGATTTGAAATGAAAGACATTAATAAAATGTTGTAATAGAGACCAACTCTAACTGTTTGTGTAAAACTTAGGCTGAATATGTTACTGAGTTCAACCAGCAAGTTGTTAGTTGAATATACTAACTCATTACTAGTTCATATATATATATATTAGCAGTAATAAAGTCATTGTTAAGTTATTAAAACTTCTGAGTGTTGTTTTGTAAACATAACCAATGAGTGTATGGCTTCTAGATTAAAGTCTTACCCTGTACATATTAATTACGATAGTCAACAGTTTTAAACTTGTGAATATAAATGATACAGTCATTAAAATCTGCATGTATTATTTATTAAAGTAGATTATATATATATAATTAAGAGCATGTTAATAAGCTCTGAACAAGGTTTTTTTTTTATTTATTTTTTATGATAAATGCTACTACAAGAGAAGCCATTCAAATCTTCTTTATCTAGGATCGTCCTCATCCCCAGACCAGTTTTTTTGTAGAAACATTTATCATAAAAAAAAATTAAAAAAAAAACTTGTTTAAAGCTTATTAGCATGCTCTTAATTTTAAATATTTGTAAATGCAAGCTATATATATATATATATATATATATATATATATATATATATATATGTCATGTGATATCTGACTTTTTATTATTAATATATGTATATGCATAGAAATTCAAAGTAGTACAAATGTGCCTTTCAATATTAGCTATCTGGAACACTAGCAGCTATACATAAATCATGTTGGAAAGTAAATGATAATTAATAGTATTACTGATGACAAATAAACAGTTGCCATATACCATGGATGTCAGGATAATGTCAAAATACAAAGAGCATCATTGCTTTTGTAACAAAATGCAGACCCCAAATGAAAACATATGCAGTATGATTTAACACACTGATGTTTACTGAAGGAATGTGAATTTATAGATTATGTAGAAGAGTTGTTATTGGACCAGATGGTATGGGATATGAGAGACATAAAGCTTAGTTAAATACTGCCAAGTGAATCTATGCTAAAATATAATGCTACCATTGAACATTAGCTAACCCATGAACCCATCCTAGATATTTCACAAGAATTTCAAAGTATGACTGACAAAACAAACTTAAATACCCAGGTAAATGGACAAAGTTATAGGTGATACAGAAGAATTTGACACAGACATCCAGTATCTGTTATTGCTGTAAAAAAGGGCTACATCAAAAAAATGTGCAAATTTAAACATACAAAAGTTTTAACTGTGGCTTGATAAGACATTTTTCAAAGGTTTGCAATATCAAAAGAGAAATGTCAAAGGCATATTTATTGACAAATCATAAATTGAGGGAAGAAAAGTGAAAATTGCTATAAATGTAAAAGTAATAAAGGAAAGCATGATTATGGCAAATCTATTAAAGTTAAAATTTGTGATCAAATAATAAAAATAGGAATAGATAGTAGAGCAAGCATATTATTCATGTCACTTGAAGATTAAATAGACATTAACAAAAGAGCCAATAATAGCATTCAAATTATGAAAACTAATTTTAGTGGTAACATATATAAATAAAAATGGAATAAATATCAAAGGAATGGTATTAGAGCTGTAAAAATAGATAGTTACAATAAAAATTTATTGCTATATGTGATAACAAATATATTAGTCTGATATTGAGATGAAATTGGTCCAACCTCTCAGAATAACCTTAGAACACAACAAGAGAGCAAAACCAAAAATCAATATTGGGAATAAATTTCCACCATTACATTGATCAAGTTTAAAAAGACTAAATACAAAATTTGTAGCAGAATAGACAACAAGTGATGGCATGGCAGTTATAAACTTATAACAAACTGCATTAAATTAAACTCAGATGGCTCAAGAAAAACCAAACTACCTAGTAATATTAATTTGGACTACTGAAGAAAATTTGTCCCTGTGTCATGAGTGCATGTTGATGATACATTGAGTATTTATTCCAATGGGGAATGAAATGTGTATTGTAGCCACTACACCAAACCCTGACATTATATATGTGAATGAATTAGCTCATTATGTTTTTTTGCAGGATATGAACCTAACAGAGCAAACTATAAGAAAATGTCAAGCCCGCCAACAAACAATTAGACTACTTGCTGAAGAGTTCCAGTCTTGGTTAGATGTCACAAGAGGCTGGCAAAAGGTTCAATTAGACTAGGCCAGGCCATTCACTAGACAGATATTCTGATAGCTATTGATGCATATTCCAAATGCACAGGATATCATTTGGTAAAAAAATAAGAGTGTAAAATATATAATAAAAGTTTTAAATGAAGTTTTGGCTAAGCACAAGTATTCTGAGACTATACTAACTGTCAATGTCATATGATTCAGTGCAGTGCAACTGAAAGACTTAATTGCTCTAAAGGGGATATAGCAAATATTAACACCACCATTGGAATAGCAGAGAAATTTCATCCAATATCTTATATACATGCTAAATAGGATGGAGTATGTTAATATCCATGAAGCTTTAACAACAGTAATGTTTTACTAGCACTTCAAACCAAATTCACTTATGAAGAAAACCCAGCTAAATTACTTATGAAAGCATTATGTAAGAACACACATGTCTGTTCTAGTTCCAGAAAAGTTTTTAAAAAGTGATGTAAATTGTGATTAATGATAAATTTAAAATAGGACAATCCATCTGAATTAGAGATACTCTAAGAAAAAATGAATAGCTTGGAAAATAAGGAGGATTCTGTCTACACAAATATGAGAAATAAAATTAGAGCCAATAGAGTAGTATAATGGCACAGACATCAAATAATAAATGTTGAATTGAGGTGATAGAAGTTATAAATGAAAATATATATTTGACTACTACTTATGTTGAAAATTCTCTAAATAAGAATTAAAGTTCTTTAATGAATAAGTCTACCAACATTAAAATAAACATAGAGGAGAAATCTTCAAGCCAAGGCTCACTAAATTTAACTGCTATGGTAAATGGTGAATTACAACATGTAGAAAAGATTTTCTTTAAAGAAGAACAAGAATGACTTTTTTCTAGAAAAGCCAGAATATGAAAAAAACTCAAAAATGTCAAGTCTATGTTTGCAACTATAAGTGAAGGGAAAGTATTGCATTATACTCACTATTTTATGTGTTTAATAAAAATATATATGTGTGTGTTATGGGGCAAATTTGTTGTCACTCTAAAAATAATGTAATGCAAAATAATAAAATTATGCAAAGTGTAAATTAACATAAATTTGCACAAGGATAATAGTGAAATAATATACAAATTAACAAAGTTATAAAAAGTTGCCATCAGAACCTTAGTGTGTGTGAAGAAACTCAAAGTAGAAACTTGCTAAACCTGATGCTGCTGAATTTTATATACTGATGAAAATGTTAGTAGAAAAATAATTTTAAAAACTTAATAGATTTGAAGTGAAAAACAGTAAAGAAGTGTTGTAATAGACTGATTCTATTATGGAGCTCAACCAGAAAATTGCTTGTTACACATGCTAATTCATTACTAATTTCAATATATATATATATGTATATATATATTATGAATAATAAACTCATTAAATTATTAACAATATTTTATAAATTAATATAAATATGTATTATTTAGATATTTGAAATTATTAAATTAATATAAAAGATATTATTTGTAACTATAATAAATATTTAGATAGGGAAATTATTAATTATTAGATATGTGCCTATCCAATCTGTACCATTTGTAACTATATCAATTCATCATAGCATAGATAAAGAAATTATAGAATCACTGTGCCACTTGAAAATATCAGCATTAAAGATTCTTGGTATTTATTTATATATTGGGCAGTCATCTGAACAATAAAACAGATGCCATTGTCATCTAATGAAATACTATTAAATATAGCAACTGAATAAAAGTACCCACTGTGAGATTCCTAGAGTGCCTTATGCTTATCTCCAATACAAGGTTCTTCTAACAAAGAATCCTTCCTATCCTTCTTTCCAAATATATAAGACCATTCATGGTCATATGCACACACGGGTGCTATTCATGACAACTTATAAAAAATATATTTTATAAAACTAATATTATGAAGTTGGAAAGGGATGATATCACTCTTTATTCAGTTTAGCTAAGTACATGTGTTTTCCCATGAGCGCCACTAGATTGTTTTCAATCTAGATAAGTATCTATTTATAGTGTACTTGAGTTCAAACTCATTCAGTACATATTTATTACACATGACTTGGATGACTATTGAACAAAAATGACATTTTTACATTTTATCTATATTGATAAAATTACAGGATCCCAATATTACCAATGTTTATACTACAGATCAAAGATTCTTATAGACATTGCTAGCTCATTAGCGTATATTGATGAACAGACATGTATAATCCTATTAATGGCTTCCAAACAAGCATGTGAAGACCATTATTGATATTGATGGCCATTTAACTAAATTATTTATCACAATAAAGGTAATAATGATGATGATGATAATAATATCATAATAATGATAATAATAGTGATGTCATAACAATGATTATAATAGTGATGATGATACCAGCCATGGCTTATCAATAAACTCACAACAATAAATTCATCTTTATAAACTTATAGGCATCTACTAAAATTATCATATTTCATACTGGGATTTAATAATACTAATGGTGATGATTGATCATCATGAATCTCTTTGCATAACATTCAATTTTCTATAAACCCCTATTTACTAAAATATATTCATTACGCTAAACATTAAATTTAATGATTATAATTTATTAATGATGATTGATGGCGATCATAACTTTTATATAGTATTATTTGAAACATTTTTAACTAATAACATGATATCCATCTTTGATGAGGATGATCTAAATTCATGGACACAACACAATTTTAGCTTTCTATGTTGAACTATAATTATCAAAATTTGTTTATTCTCAAGCATAATCCTTAAATACCTAAATATCAACATTCTAGTTTACCTATTATTTTGCGGACGCTTAATATTTGCAAGTGATTGCTCAATATATACGAATGGTAATACTTAATAACTGCGAGCAATGATGATGAATTAAAATGATAGAATTAAGACAAAAAAAACACAATATTCTTAATAATAACTCGGAAACCAATTAAGATATATAATTATATTTTATTAACACTACTACTCTTTCTTCCTTCTTTAAAGCAAACGACAATAAATAAAGGCTTATTAATATAAAAATGAAACATAACAAATAAACTTAATATATAGGTTTACTTTTTTGATATCTCAAAATAAGCTGACTTAAATCAATATTAAAAAAAAACATATTCTATAAAGCTTATTTAAGAATTTCTTACTTACATATCATAAAATAAATTTCAGCAATTGTCTTGTTATTTATTTCCATTCAAATGTAATGCCCTACTTTTTAATTTACCATTTTAAACTAATCATATATAACCTATTCTTTGAGTTTGGATAAACAGTTACACTTACCATTCGAAGTAACATATATGTTTAAAATGTATACCCATAAATTACATATATAAAAATATCTTTCTCTGCAACCTTATACGAAGAAAAAAAATACATATATTAATTTTTTAATATGCAACAAGATAAAACAAAAAAAAAAACATATAAAGCATATATCTATAGGTTGCTCATTATCATAACAACTGAAGAACAATTAAAAAAAAATTTCAACATACAATATATAATAAAAAAAATAAGAAAAATTTAAGTTTAAAGATTAAATATGTTTGTAGTTGTGAGATATTGCAAATAACTATAGATAAACAAGCTTTAATGTTTCTGTATCAAAAAGAAAATTGCTTTGACCAGTAAATTAAGGTTTACTTTTAATAAGTAAAAGAATAAAATCGGTTAAAGAAAGTTCATATTTACCCGCTACTTTTACTTCTTATTAATGTCCTGAATTTAAATTTTCAGACTGCTTTTCTTTGCTCACCAACAACAACACAAAAAAAAGAAAGTTATTGCAGATACTTTTAAGATAATGCTGAATCAATTGACTTTCTTGTTTCTTCAATTCCATTATTATTCACTGTTGATTGGCTTCCTTCTACCATTTAAAAAAGTTATTATAAGTACTTTGAATAAGTGGGTACCGTGGATTTGCTTGTTTCTCTTCTTTAAAAAATAATTGCTGTCGACACTTTAGATGATTGAGGTAAATCAACAAAAATTTGATTTATGGCTTCAAACTTGGTTCTACATGGAGTATAAATTTCTTTTCCTCTATTTCCTCTTCTCCATTCATTTGAAGGTAATGAGCTTTTAATAAGCCAGGAACTAGAAACAAAGCATTCCATATAGCTTGTGTGGTTGGCTTCAAAATCTATCATTTTGTTGGTTATTACTGGATACATGACTTCATAGATAGATCAGCGATTTTGACTCTTTCTGTATAACCAGGAAGCGAAAAAGATGGTTTAGCAATGCAGAGGCTATTATTAGCATAACCAAATATGTTAATATCATTTTTATAATTATTACTAGCTTATAATAAATTCAATCTTGTTCCATTTCTCTCCTATTCTTTAATATTGCTTGAAAATTGCTTTATATAACGCACATTTCATTTGCTCTTTTTTCAACTTTCAAGGAGTGAAAAAATAAAGCGTTCACTCTCTTTAAAAAAAACCCCGCTTACATTTCTGCTTAAGAATAATAACAAGGAAGGACCGACTGAGTTGAGTCTCCTAATAAAATCATAATTTGAGGACTCTCACTCTAAAATTTAGACCGACTGATCATCTAACTCTAAGAATTTAGACCAACTGATCATCTCTTAAAAATTTCAGACTGACTGATCACTCTCTAAAAAATTTATGATTAACTCATTAAAAAAATTGTTTTAATCATTTATATCGCGAATTTCAACCAAAGGAAAAAAACACTGGAAACTTTATCTTAAAAAAACAAAGCTTCACAAGTTTGACTTAAAATTGATGCTATCGTTATCTACATCAAGCACCCTTTTGTAAAAAAATCTTAAGAACAGATAACAACAAGCTGGCCATCTAAGCCACAGAAATAAGTGTAAAAGCACTTTGGTTTGTACAGACTATTCATTGTTTCACACGTGACAATTTTTACTCCTAACTAACAATTTTAATTGCTTTATTTCACACTTTTCTGATTACTCTATTAACAAATGAATGTTAAAATTACACATATTATTTAAAAAAAAATATTATAAAAACACAAAAGACTGCTTATTCATAAAAAAACTAACATAAACTCTGTATGTAAAAAGAAAAAAAAAATTTTTTTTTTTTTTTAAATAATTGAATACTGTATGTATATGTACAATATATATATATATTATGAATAATAAACTCATTAAATTATTAAAACTTTTATGTGTTGTTTTCTAAAAATACTTAAAGAGCATATGGCTGCTCTGGCACCATATATATCACCTTTGAATACATCTTTTCTTATTGTCAAAATTTTCAAAGAAAACTGGTGGACATTTTACCATGCTTCTAACATCACTAAAGGATTTTCATCTTTATCACTTATGTTTGATGTAGAATAAAAACGTTAACATCATTTATATATGAATAACATTCAAAAATTTTATTGAGACTGTTATCATTGTTCTAAGGATTGATTTATGCTTTGCTTCATAATGTTGTTTAAGTAAAGGCATTCTGCATAAAACTATCCCAAAACATAAAACATTAATTACTTTTGTTAATCATGTCATAATTATCAAGCCTATAATTTTGGGACTGCTGCTTGATTCTGATTTTTTTTTAAATTGATATATTATTTTCACTAGCCATATTAAATAGAATAGTAATAAATTACTAAAAAATGAAATCAAATGCATTTTTTTGTATTTTCAAAAAATCAACATTTTATTAGGCTCCTTAATTAAATTACATTTATAAATCAAACATAGAAGCAAAAAACTAAACACATACACAGTAATAATATACTTCTTGCTGCTATTTGTTTTTATCTACTAGTCACCACATAGCATGGAATGCATAATGAATGCACATGCAATTGGATAATCCAGAAATTCTAAGCAAAAGTTATTCACCATGCATCAACTGGTGCAAAGTAAATTCCTATTTGTTGGTTAGTTTCTTTTATCTGAAAATTTTACTTATACATATTTTAACCATTATTAAAAATGAACACTTTGTAAGCACATAAAATATTATCTCTTGGAAATTATTGCATGCCAGCAAAATTTTCCTAAGAATCATTTCTATTATGCATGTCATAGACATGTCATGCCTAATTTAGTACATTTAAATGTTTGTCATTAATAATATATAACTTACATTTCTTACTTAATAGCTAAACAGCATTAAGCTGTTGCACATGGCTTTGCAGATTTTAACTATAAATGACTGAATACAAACACATGATAAAGTCTTTGGGAAAAGATAGAATTGCCATTCTATCTTTTCCCAAAGACTTTATCATGTGTTTGAAGTGTTTGTATTCAGTCATTTATAGTTAAAATCTGCAAAGCGCATGTGCAACAGCTTAATGCTGTTTAGCTATTACAGTTTATAAAACTTCGCGCTATATAAAATAATTGATTTATTTGCATTTCTTACTTAAGTAAATGTATATTTTCTGGGAATCTGATTTTCAAAAAAGAATTTAAATCATAGCAAATACTAATAGTTTTAATTGTTATAAAATGCAATTTTTATAACCACTTTAATAAAGAATTACAATGCTATTTTTCTACTATTTGGCTTCACAAGTACTGTTAACCAGCTGTCTTATGTAAGACTATATAGATATTGTGAAATAGTTATGACAATATTTATTTCAATTTGTATATTTAAGTTGTAAAATACCTATGCTATTTAATGAACACCATGCTTCTTCCTAACTAATTACATTCAGAATCTTAATAATAAAATAATAATAATCCCAAAGTTTAAAATAAATTAAGATTTTCATGTTAACAGTTATGATTGCTTAGTGAGAAATAAAAGATTAATAAAAATGCTGTACATACAGGCAGGATCAAGTTAAAATCAAATGTTATATGTAAGCATTGCTATTGTTAATTACTAGATTACATGGTTGATCTTGGAGTATTAACTTTAATTGGCAGTTACTTGGTTTCATGATAATTAAAAATTCATTTTAGTTTGATACACACAAATTTCAATTAGGATTTCCATGTTTACATCTCAAGTCCTTGAAAACATACATAATTCTCATGAAAAAGTGTTTTGTTAAAAGTGGAGATTCAGAAACATTCAAATTCTCACACATAAAATGTATGTATTCTGGTTTACTATTTATATACCATCTTGAGTTCTAAGCTAAAAGTAGCCACCTTTTATCTTAAAATAAATCAAATCAAAATTATTTTTAATTACTAGATGATGTTGCTCAACTTGTATTATAAATTTTAAGTGATTTCCTGTTCACATTACAGCTGAAAGTTTAGCACCGAAAATATTTTTAGCATAATATTAATATTTGGTCTGAAGTCTATGAAAATTTTTAATTTAAAGCGATATTGTATGTAAAACATTTTTTTATAATTTGTATTGTATTCTATAAATATGAACTTTTACAAATAAGACTCATATTAATGGAGCCCTATATTTTTTAAAAATAAACTCATTCCTTCTATTTCACTCCAGTTATATTATTAATAAATAACATCGTACTTTAAATAATAATAAAAAAGTGAATAAAGTTTTTGTTTTCTTTGATCAATTACCAATAACTGGCCAGATGCAAAAAGAATCATATCGGATCTGTTTTTAGTATCCTAATACGAAAGTGTTCAATATAATTTTTTTTACAATAGATAAAATATGATGACGCTGCAATTTTTTGAAAATACTTTGTTATCAAAAGTAAAACGAAACCATCAGCAATAACGAATAAAGAATCAAGTCATATTTACGTCTGCACTTGCAATCTAAAGGAGTACTCAGAAATTATCATTCTTTGTTCATATTGTGAAATATTTTCCATGTAGTGGATAACAGTATAACGCTTTAAAAAAATGTTAAAAGTGAAAAAGAAGATTACTTGCAAGCAGATGAATGTATTCACCACATGTATAAGAAAATTCTGATAAAATAAATATCAAGTCATTAAAAAATAATATATTACCGTAGCTGTTCTTAAACTATAATCTATGAACTCTCATATTCCTATGATGAGCTTCTACGGTTAAAATATATAAAAAGAGTAAATGAATAAAAAAAAAGAAAAATTTTAATTTACTTATTATATTTGATACATTGTACAGGCTTAAACCTGCATTTATATATGTAATATATGCGGGATTCAAACTTAGACTTTCACACGACCCACCACTCTCAGTGCCATCTTATATTGCTGACCTACCTGATCACACACATGGTGGTTCAGCAATATAAGATTGCACTGAGAGTGGTCGAGTGAATTCTGAGTTCGATTTCCGTTATTATATTTGAGGAAAACTTTTTTTTTCTAATCTGCTGTATATATTAAAACCATATAAAAGAAAAGATTATACATAAAAATAATTGTTTGAATGCAAAACATGCACTTACATATATAACAAGGTTTATTATTAAGTCAAATAATTTTTTACTTTTGGGAAATATATATATTCTAGCACGTTTATTTTTAGTTATCTATTTTATAACACTTTATAGCTTTTGGGAACAGTTGCACCGCACACGCACACGTGCTAGAAGGTTTATTATTAAAAAATACTGCTCCAGATATCTCACTTATCACGATAAATTATTATTAACAACTTAATATTAGACGAAAATTCAGGTTCAAGTAATAGTGAGAATAATTTTTAATTATTTCTCTTATTTTAAATCTATATGGACTCATTAAAATAACAAGTATTATTGTAGCACTGTGTATTTACTTATTAACTACTTTGTTTCCAAATTTGAAGATTTTTAATGGGCAATATTAAAATAAGTATTTGATGCAATTTGGAATCTTGTATTGATGTCCCTTTCATTTAGATAGGATTGTTTTAATTATAAGAGAAATCTAATTTCATTTTATTAAACATTTAATTGGAAATATAATATGATGGAAATCCCTCTTCCTATAAAAAAAGTTAATAAGTAATGAAATTAAATTCCTTATGTCCACTCCATATGCCATTGCAGGTATTATTTCTAGATAATTATATAATAAATTAAGGGAATTATGGTTTGTTCAGCATCATGCATCAAGCATTAGAATGAGATGAGTTTGTTGTATTTTTATCTCTGACTTTAAGATCAAAAAATTCCAAGATCTTTCTTCTTAATCTCCTGATAAAATTGTCTATGAGACTGATTTTTTTTCTTATAGATATTTACAATCTTAATAGATAAAATTAAATTATTGATCTTATATCTAGGATGTCTTAAAAATCACTAGTCAATGTGGAGGCTACTAAGATTACCAAATTTGTTGACCCAGATTAATGATTGCCTTTTATGTATATTATTTTCAAGTGAAGAATGATCTCATAAATTGGAAGAACTATCTAATATTAAATAGGGCATTGTTGACTTTTTTGAATTTAAACGGAAAGATAAAGAGATAATTGATTTAAAAGAGATCTATGTACTTTATCACAAAGGTACAAAGATTGGAAGCACAAGTACAAATACAAAGAAGAAAAACACCATTATGGAGATTGATAGTACCTCAGAAGGAATAGTAAGATTAGTTATCCATGGTAATGGAAGAGACTAGAAAACTTTTACATGGATGTATAAACTGCTTTCACTCAAAAAAAACATTTTCAAAATTTATCACAGGAGACTTTAGTAAACAATTGGAAAATGAAAGTGATGTTTGTAAATATAGATATAGTGATAAAAATTATAGAGAACACATACTGTGGAGGCACAGAAAAATAAAATTATCTATTATAAATTCTTTCTTGGAGAAAAATGTTAAATGAAAATAGATTTGAAAGCATCCAAATGAAGGTCTAACAGAGTTGGATTATATTTTGACTAGCATTTTAATATTGCAATGTTCTTAGTAAATTCAATATGGCTAGCAAGATGTGAAATATATGTTAATTCAAAACCAGAGATAAAAATAATTAAGAAAAACAGTATTAGCATGTGATATTAATTAACATTCAGAAACTGTCCACTGAGTTTAAATTAGATCTTGCAAATCATTTTAATATATTAATAGATTTTGAAGATCATTCAGACTTGAATGAAATATTATTGAGAACTGTATAAAAAATAACTGGTATAAAAGAGTAGCAAATTCTTAATAAATTTTCTACTGAGACAAGACAATGATATAAAAAAATTATAAAAGTAATCTATTAAAAAAGTGAATATCAAGAGGTTTGTAAAATGTTATGAAAAATATTTAATAATGTAAAAAAATTAATTATGTATTAACAAAGACTATTATAAAAGAGAATCAAAAGAATAAAACAACACT
Organism: Epiperipatus broadwayi; assembly: GCA_028023455.1. Classification (NCBI taxonomy): domain Eukaryota; kingdom Metazoa; phylum Onychophora; class Udeonychophora; order Euonychophora; family Peripatidae; genus Epiperipatus; species Epiperipatus broadwayi. The sequence goes on from JAQFVV010000044.1 coordinate 6,671,154, forward strand.
TTGATATTGGAAAAAAAAATTATTTTGGCAATAAGAAGAAAAGATGAAACTATTACTAAAAAGAGAGATGTCATCTTAAAAGGCATGAAGGAATTTTATAAAGGATTATTCATAAAGAACAAGAAAATTAAGTAACCCCTACAGTTATTATATTTTTGGACCTGCACAGTATTTTAAATGAAGAAGTATGACATTTAATAAAATCTATAAAAAAGGGAAAAGATCTAAAAAATGATCAAATTACTTTTTACTATTTTAAAAGAAGCAGCTAAATAAATAAAAAAATTGGTAATAAAGATAAATATTTTCCTAATGTTTAAATGAGAAAAATGTTCCAGGTGATTGGAAAAATATAGTTATAAAATTGATACTTAAGAAAGTAATAAACAAAATGTTAGAAATTCTTAAACCTGAAGTCATCTATTGCTTCTTTATTTACCATGATAATTACAAGCCATCTATAATGAACTTTGAATTTTAACTAACTCAATAAAGAAGGTGGATTTTAAAATGTTTTTAATACATTCCATCCCATCCAAGTATTGAGAGAAATTACGAAAAGGTAATATTAATTGGTTTATGCTTTAGATTTGTAAATTACAAAAAGGTATTTGATTTTGTAAGCATTTCTATAATGATTAAATATTAAATCAACAATATATAGATCCATGATATTGCCATATTCTAAAGAACATATATCAAAATTAGACTACATATTTAATACTAAGAACATTAATAGTGAAAGATATATGATAGGGTAATTCCATGTCTTCAAAATATAGGTTAAAATAGGAAACTAAGAAAATAAAAATAAATGAAGATTATATCATCTTGATATTGCAGATGATGTGATAATATGGAAATAATGCTTCAGAACTTCAGCAAATTTTGCAATAATTATTAGATAAATATAAGAAAGTACAATTAAAGATAAATGAAAAACAAAAAACAAAGTAGTATTCAATAAATTTTCTCAGAAGAAAATAAATATTGATAATCATAAATTATAGTAATTATCTTGTCAAATTATTAATACAGATGGAAAGATAATAGATGAAATTGACAGTAGAATTAAATTTTAATGGAGTGCTTTTTGAAGATATAATTTAATATTAAAAGGAATTATGCTTAAGCTATTCATAAGAAGAGTTTTTAATATAAGCATTTTACCAGTTCTTACTTATAAATCTGAGACTTATTCACTTGATAAAAGAGAATTTAACTGATTTCACATTCCTCAATGAAACATAGACAGATGTGCATTAGGAATAACAAGAAGAAATTGAATACAAAAGTCAAATGTTGTTAGCCGAGAAATCAGCACAGCTGCCTTGCAAGCAAGCAGTTGGTTGCAGACGGTTGTTGCGGGTTTGCCTCCTGGCCGATGCTATGACATATGGAAAAAAAAAGTCACGAGTAAGAGAACAAACAGGTATCACTGATATCATTAAATAAATAGATTAAAATTGAGCTGGGTCAGAGATATTGCTAGATGATAGTAGAACGATAGGTAAAATCTTAAAATGTATTCAATGATTGTAAAAGGCATATAAAAACATTTCATGTAAGATTTGTTGGTGTGTTGTGGAGAAAAAAGGCTAAGAATTGGTGAAAATGCTTTAAGTTTGGGAGAAATTTACTCTGCAGTGTGTCCATAATGATTGAAAGTCATATCTTTTAAATCAGCAGGAGTACATTCGGCAACACGGAGTGCAAATCTAACCTATAAATAATGTTTGAATTACTGATATTATGATAGTCTGGTACCAATAAAACATTTTGTAAAGCGAATAAATATAAAATAGAATAGCAGTAATCATAAATGTCTACAAATTTTATTTTAAAGCAGTGAAAATGCGGACTGAATTTGTTACATTTTCATCTTTTAAACAAATTTATCGATACTTCTTTTTTCTTTATTAGTTTTGCAAAGTTTAAGACTGTTGACGCGAAAATCAATTAATCAATAAAACAATTTTTTTTCAATTTAGATATAAATATTGAGTTTAATAATCTTATTGTAAAGACAGCCGAGGCTTTATAAAAACAATCAACAAATAAACACCTTTGAAAACAAAAAAATAAGGACTGAAAATGCATTTGTCTAAAATATTTCAGTTGAATTTTATTTTGTTGACACACGCATGAGCGTGCGGTCACATTCATTTTTTCTTAAAATAATTTTTAAATAGAAATATTTTTAAATAGAAATATTTTTAATATATAAATATGATTTAACTTAATAAATATATATGTTTTAATAAATCATTTATAGAATTTACAAGGTAATGACTTTAAATAAAAATGAAATTACAAATTACGATATTGCTAAATTTTGATTTTTCACTGAAGTCATTTATAAAGTTCATACAATTTTTGTCAATATTTATTACTTTTTTATTTTTCCATTTAATTTTGTTTTCATTTTTCTATAATATATTAAATGACAACTTTTCTGTAAATATTATTTTCTAAAATTTCTAATTTTAAACTAATTTTTGTACTTTCATTCTTAGGTACAGTATATATTTTCCAGCATTCATGGAGTTTTTCACTTTACTTTTCTATTAATTAGATACTTTTTATCATTATAAAAACAAATTTTTTTCTCTTTTATTTTTTTTACTTAGTTATTGACTTTTCTTGACATTTTGTAAAACATTTTTTGAATAATTCCTATATTTAATTTAACTTTTTTTTTAATTGATCAGTTACGCTTTTACTATAAACTATTATTTTATTTAACAAATGATTTTTTTCTTGGTCAATATCTCTTTTTTTTTTTAAAAAAAAAAAAATTAAATGATTATTCGTTCTTAGCTCAAAACGTTTTATATTTTTAAATTTCCATTAATTCTATCTACTATTACTAACTTATGCATTATTACTACTCATCTTAAAACAACTCTAAATGAATTTAAATTTCTCAGTTATTTATTAACTAGACCTTTTTCTGATCAATTTAAAAGGACAAAAACGACTGCAACAGAAATATGAATTTTTATGACTGAGCCCCGCAGTCCAATCTTGGCCTCCCATTTAAAGTTTATAGTCATTCAATATTGTTTACCTCAATTCAAGTCTTTATTTAGTGTATTGATTTTTATGACAGCTTAAGTATTATTGAAATAGTCAAGCGTTAGTGGCCTAGCGGTTAGCACAGCTGCTTTCCAAGCAACTGGCCGGGTTGCCCCCCCCCTTCCCGGTCAGCGCTTGATATATATAAAAAGGTATTATTAAAATATGATAAAGGAATTTCCAAAGATTCCAACTAGAAAATGAATTCATCAATAGTTTGTTAAGCCCATCAATTCTGCCATTGCAGATATATAATTTTGATAGTGATGAATCTAGGTGGCGTGATTCACAGTTTGTATTTTCTCATAATTACACTGGCATGTAGTTGATAAATTTCATTTATAAAGCAGATGAGCATTTAGATCATGGATTGTTCTGAATCTATTGATGAGACTACAGTTTTCTTTAAAATATCAAATCCAGCTGGCTTTATTAGTGAATCTGGAAAACAAATTTGTTTGGATCACTAAAACAATTTTTTATACCATAATTCTTTGATACATCCATAAAAGGGGTTCTGATGTGAAATGTGTCTCAAATGGTAAAACAATATTTTGAAATAATTATTAGTAAGTCCAATATTTTTAAAGCTTCTCATACAATTTTTACAAAACAATTTTCTCATATTGAGTGTACCAATAATCCTTCTCAGAGCAATGTTTAGTTGAATATCTAGAAATTTAGTGTAGGAAATGTTCTCCAAACAGAAACAACATATTCACTTGAAGAATATTCTGGTGCTTAGAAAACCGTCCATAAAGTGTTATATCACAATTCCAAGTAGTGACAGCTAGTTTTCCAGAACATTATTTCTAGAAATTATTTTTTATCTAATCTTAGTAAAATTATGAAAATACATTAAACTGTAATCCAAGATTACTCTTAAATAGCATAAGTTGGGATCATATTTTAGTCTGCTACTGCAAAAGGTTATGTTTGGATTATAATATGAATCTTTTAAAAGAAAACTTGAACATATGGTCTTCACTAAAACAAAAATAAGTCTTCAGTCATTGAAATTTTTCTGTTTCAAGAAAATATCTCTTGAGCTGTCAAAGAAATACCATGGCTAAGATGATTTTTTAAAATTCTATTTTGGAAAAATAACTGATATATTGAATAAATAAATAAAAGAACTAAACCCTGTGCAGGGACATTCTGAAAAATTTAGTATCAACTACAATTATCATTTAGCCTCACTTGAATTGTCTTATTGGAGAGCATTTCATCAAGTAGATTAATCATTTTCCTAACCTAAACAAGGCTGTTCAATAGATAGATGAATCTCCACTATTAAAAAACTTCTTATTAGTAGGATTTCTTTAAAAATCTTATAGGAAACACACAATAATTGGTTTTAAGACTGCTATTGTTTTGTTTATATATCAAATTTCTGGAATAACTTCAGTAAGAATAATTTTACTGAGTAGATTTTTTAATAATGTTTTGCCTTTTGGTCCTAAATAATTAGATGTTCTAGAAATATGCTATCTGCTTTTATGGCAACATTTGAACACAATTTTTATCTTCTTATCAATTTGCATAAAAACTATTAAAAATATATCATGTTATAAATAGTTCAATTCTCTATTATATTATATTTTATAATTCAACTACCTTTTTTCAATAAGAGAAAAATGGCAACCTTTATGATGATTTTAAATTACTTGTTTACTTCTAAATTAATTTTTTTTAATAAATATTTACAGATTAAAAAAGTGAAGCATATAAAAAGAAATTCAAAATGATTTTAAAATATTTTTAATATTCTAAATACTTTTTATATATTTTTTCCATTAAAATAGAAATGTTACAAAGTATTTATAATTTAATTTTTAGAGTAAATTATTTTTAGTGTGTCTAAATGTGAATACTAGTAAATATAATACACTCCACCGCTTGATGGCACTGATTTTTAGCCAATGCACATCAATATGCTATTTTAGCAGCCTAACTTAGACCAAACTTACATTTAACACTACAAAAGTTTACAGCCTATAGAACAGTGATATTCATATTAGCTGTTGTGGGCATATATTGTGTTGCACACATATATTACCACTCACTGGTATGCTTTGTGACACTATGCAAATGCACACATTTCACAGATCGCTATCATATCATATGAGGATGTATTAAATTTAACTAACCATAACTCTTGTAATATGCATTCGAAGTAATGATCAAATACCCTACCTGACATATTATTACAAACTAATAATTGTAAGCCCAATGCCACACTTCCCTACACAGCTGGGAATGTGAAATAAATTTCAAAAGTATAATAACAACCACAATTTCACAGAATTCATGTGAAAAGGCACATTTGTGTGAGAACAGCTATGAGACAAATTAAATGTCTGAGTTTGCACATTGTTTTGGAAATCAGAAGCTTGGTTTGATTACAGTACTGCATCTTTTGGATGATCCAAAGGATCATCAAAAGCATCAGTCCCCAGCCCTGCACATTCCAGCACTAAGTGCTGAGATTTATAATGTAAATTAAAACTGTAAGTATTATATTTTAGAAAATAATGTTGGTTCATAAATATGCTAACATAATATAATTTAAAAATGTAATTATTTGATTTTAGAAAATTTTAATTTTTACATTTTAGAAAATAATGTTAGTTCATAAATTGTTTACAAATACTTTGCAGAATGTCAGCCCATAATGATTATAATAATGTTTATAATGTTGGTTTGATCAGAGTAGTACATCTTTTGGATGATCCTTTGGATCATCAAAAACATTGGTCCCTGGCCCTGCACATTCCAGCACTAAGCACTGAGATTTATCATGTAAATTAAAACTGTATTACATTTTAGAAAATAATGTTGGTTCATAAATTGTTTAAAAGTAATTTGAAAAATGTCAACATGTGATGAAATGTATAAAAAAAAGCAAAATATTGTATATAAAAAAAAAACGTATATTTAAAAGATCGTATATAAATTTATAAAATTTACCATATTTGACCATATCGTTATCCTATGAATATGTATATTGATGTGCATTGGGCAAAAAACAGTGCCATCAAGCGGTGGAGTGTATTATATGTACTAGTACCCAAATATGTTATTATTTCCATCATCAATGAGGCTCGTGAAACTTTAAAAAAAGTTGCCATATGCAGAGTGCAAATGCTGAAAGATGATGTACTCTACATCATATATGATATGCCATTGAAAAGTATGTAAAAAGTCTGTAATTTGATATATTCTATGGCAGAAATATTAAAATCTGAAATACAATGTTTTTATTCAAAATTTTGGGTGTTTTTTCTTTTGAGTGAAAAAAGAAGTTATCACTTTTTGAAAAAATATTCAAAATACTTTTGAAGAAAAGAATAACTTTTTTTTTCTTGTTATATTACGTTATTAAAAGTAAAACTATATATATATTTCAATTTTTATTAGGTAAAAAATAATTGCTATCAAATAAAATACAATCATGAAAGCAGTCTGTTTATGTATACATGTGTGTGTATATAAATATGTAAATTTTATATGTTTATTCTTAATAATTATAATTTATCAATGTTTACTTATAATGCCCGTACAATAATTTATCCTCAAATGTGTTTCTTCTTTTGGCTTTATTGTAAAAAGCAATAGATCTTATGTATATCTAATATATATATTAGCAAAAGAGATTAGAGGTTGTATCGGTATTTTTAGATTGTGATGTCATGAAATATCATACTCAAGATTTTGTATACATAATTTTAATTGTAATTCTATAATAAATGTAACAAAACTTTTGTCATAAGTTTGATTTAAAGATTTATCTGCCATAATTTACATTTTATAAATTAATATTAAATTAAAATTTTTACAAATGTTTAAATTTAAAATGAATTTAGTTTTATTTTATAATAACTACAATTTTTATATATTTATTGCATTTTGTGTTGTGTTACCTTTATAGCAATATAAAATATATTATATATGTACAAAGTAACCTGAAGATTTAATAAAAATAATAACTTAAATTAAATGTAAAATATGTAAAAAAAAAAAAACAACAACAACAACAACGATATGGCTTCTTGGGAATTATTAAGACAATCAAGTCATATTCAAGTTCAAAAAAATCTACAGATTTTAAAAGATTGTTATTAATGGAACATTGTAAAAGAAAAAAAAAAAGCTTGCAATTGTACTCTAATGATGTTTTTCATCAATTTATCAATCTTGGGTTTAGATGTGTGGGTAACATTGATAATCTCACTAGCAATAACAGTAGTAGTTTTTTAGAGATACATTTATATATACCAAGCTTTTCTGAAAGTGATTGGTATTTGCAATTAATTGTTATAAAGTTTTGATTCTTTGTGATTTTTATCCACTTTTTCTTCTGCTCTTCTGCTATCATTCAATGGTTTTATAAGTTCGTCAGCAATTTTCAAATCATTGGTAGACAAAAATTGATAATAAAGATTGCTGATGATTTGCTTCAACTTAAAAAGAATTTATTTTAATATTCTCACGAAATCGACCTTCTGGATATTGTTATTATGAGTTTGATATAACTGTCATAACAAAAGGAAAATGGAGATATTCTATTAAGATTCTTCTCAAGATATCCAGTTTATCAATTCCAGTTAGATTTTTTAAATTTCCATTTTGATAACAAGATAACAGGAAATTATAGGAATATGAGGTCCGAGATATAAAAAATTTAACAATTAATGGTAATCCATTTTTTAAAAACGAAACATAAATCAGAAATCCCATCAGTTGGAATAGACTTTTACTTTACTTGGTATCATCCTCATTTACCCTAAATACTACTATAGGAATTTAAATCTATTTTAATATGGGAGGTTTAAGAATATCTGTAAGAAGAGAATAAGGTCATTATGTTAAGTTATAAATTAATAATCAAATCATTGCAAAAAGGGGGATATATAAATTGTAAATCAAAAGTATCAATTATGCATAAGATAGGCAAAACTCTCTATACAGTAGTCCCATTCAGTGTGTCAGAGTAATCAATGGATGCCAGAAGGCTTGTACATAAAATCCCTATCTAATGCATACTCATCAAATATCCCCAGACTAGTTTCTAACTTGTAGCTTTCATCAATGAGGAGCTTTGAATCTGAGAGCACTGCACCTAGATCTTAGAAACTAATGCAAGCCTCCAACAGCCACCTTTTATCTCAACTACAAAACTATGAGTCTAAAATTGAAAATATAATATTTTTCAATCCAAGCTCATTAGCTTATATAGTCATATAGTTCTGAACTCAGTTCAATACCTATACATTTTTGGCATCTTGGGTCTTTAATAACCTTAACTATCACACTATCCTATTAGGCAGGATTGGTATTAAACCACTAACATCACAAGATCACCATTTCTTATGCTTGCTCAAGCTGTTAAAACAGGCAAAACTCTCCATACAGTAATGTAATGTAATCCAGAGTAAACAATGGATTCTAGAAGGCTTTTGCATAAACTCCCTATCTAGTGCCTACTCATCCAATATCACCAGACTAGTTTCTAGTTTGTGGCTTTCATCAGACAGGAGTTTCGGGCATCCACTGATTACTCTGGCTTGCACTGAGTGGCACTACTATATGGAGAGTTCTGTATGTTTTAACAGCTTGAGCAGGCATAAAAATGGTGAGCAGTTTAATACCAATGTTTCCTAATAGGATAGTGGTGACTGTGGTTATTAAAGAATGGAAGACACCAAAATGTATTGGTACTGAACTGAATTCAGACCTATATGACTATATAAGCTAATGAACATGGATTGAAAATATTATTATGTTTTCAATTTTTGAGTCACAGTGGATGAATGAAGCTCCTGTCTGATGCAACCTACAAACTAGAAACTAGTCTGGTGATATTGGATGAGTAGGCACTAGATAGGGATTTTATGCAAAAGGCTTTTGGAATCCATTGATTACTCTGGCTTGCACTGAGTGGCACTACTATATGGAGAGTTCTGTATGTTTTAACAGCTTGAGCAAGCATAAGAAATGGTGATCTTGTGATGTTTAGTGGTTTAATACCAACCCTGCCTAATAGGATAGTGGTGATTGTGGTTATTAATGAATGGAAGACACTAAAATGTATGGGTACTGAACTGAATTCAGGCCTATATGACTATATAAGCTAATGAACATGGATTGAAAATATGTTTTCAATTTTAGACTCATAGTTTTGTAGTTAAGTAGAGACAAAAGGTGACTTATGGATATTCATTAGATCCTAACATCCAGATGCACACTACTCATACATCCAAGGATTCTCACTGATAAAAGCCACAACCTAGAAACTAGTCTGGTGATATTGGATGAGTAGGCACTAGATAGGGATTTTATGCACAAGTCTTCTGGCATCTATTGATTATTCTGGCTTGCACTGAGTGGCACTACTCTACAGAGAGTTTTGCTTGTTTTAGCAGCTTGCACACACATAAGAAATTGTAATTGTGTGATGTTTAGTGATATAATACCAATCCTGCCTAATAGGATAGTGATGACTGTGGTTATTAAAGATCCAAAGACACCAAAATTTATGGGTACTGAGCTGATTTCAGACCAATATGACTATATAAACTAATGAGCTTGGATTGAACATATTTATTATGTTTTCCAATTTTAGACTCATAGTTTTGTAGTTAAGCAGAGATAAAAGGTAGTTGCTGGAGGGTTGCATTAGGTCCTAAGATCTAGGTGCAGTGCTCTTGGGTCCAAGACTCCTCACTGATGAAAGCCACAAGCTAGAAATGAATCTGGAAATATTAGATGAGTAGATACTAAAGCATATTTTATGCACAAGCCTTCTGGCATCCATTCTGGCTTGTACTGAGTGTCACTACTGTATGGAGAGTTGTGCCTGCTTTAACAGCTTGAGCAAGTATAATAAATAGTGATCATGTGATGTTTACTGGTATGCATAAGATGGCAAGTTTTAGATTTTTTTGTTTCATAATGAAAAATTATGACATTACCAGTGTAATAAATTAATAAAATATTGAGATATTTTGCCAAAGAATTGCTTGAAGTTGCTTATAAAATGAAACAGATTAACAATATTTTATGTCAATTTAAAAAAAATTATAATGGTTTAAAGGAGTTGAAGATTGATAGTAAAAAATGGATATCCCATTTATTTCAAATTCTCAAGTGAAATTTTTTAAAATTATATATAAGAATGTGTTCAATGTTTCATTTTGTGCTACAAATAATGTTAGTAAATTAGTGAATAATTCTAAAAATTTTATACCTGTCAAGCAGAAAAGTAATGTTGTGCATCAAATTTTTTGTGGATGTATGTTATCATATATAGGTGAATCAAGATGTATTATTAAAAAAAGATTAAAGGATCATGAATTGTTATATAAGCAATTGAAAAGTAAAAATAATACTGATTTAATGACTCTTCAGTTTTTTTGTATCATGAAAGGACATGTAAATGTAAGTTAGATTTGATATTGACAGTGTTAAGATTCTTCATGAAGAGAGAAACTATATTAAAAGAAAAATTAAGGAGGCAATTTTAATAAATAGGAATAAAATGAATTTAATTAATAGACAAGCTGCTAACATTAAAATTTGTGACTCATGGAATTTGAGTCAATGATGTTTGCTTCCATTTTGTTTTTTGAATTTAACAGCAGTTGAGGCAGGTTAAGAAATTAACCGAAACTAATTCTGCAGTTGAAAATCTATGTATGATAGTTTATTACCATTATATTTATTATTTTTATTGTTATTACAATAGTTTTTTTAATTAATGGATATTTTATTTGTATTATATATATATGTGTATTTTAATAGAAATGATGAGATAATATCCTAGAAATTCTCAATTATTATTAATTGATAGTTTATTGGTGTATGTATATATATATAAATAAAAACACCAAACTTTTTAAATCGATTTTTATATAACTATTATAAAAATACTACTGCACACCAATGTTTTGACAATATTATAATATAGTCATTTTCAATATAGTTTTTTTAAAAATAAAATAGTCAAAATGTTGGTGTGTAGTTATATTTTTATAATAGTCACATAAAAAACAAAATTTAAAAAGAAGTTTGATGTATTCTTTTATATATATTGAAAAGAAAACGGTGTAGATTATATTTTTCTTGATAACAACAAAGTTTAAAGTTTCTCTTTCTATTTAATGGATATTATCTCATTTCTATTAACTATTATAATAACAATCCATAGAAACTTTTAATTCAATCTATATAATGAACTGGAAGCTTTCTCCACTTCAAGTGAACTATTTTGAAATCAGAAAAAGAAATATTATACATACAGGGGTTTGAAAAGTAAAGAGAAAAAATTGATATTTAAAACCTTGTATTTTTTTGTGTAAGAGTTTGTGCCATTATTAGTAGGTATATAGCACACAACATCTGATTATATTTTGAAATCATAAAGAATTGCTTTGAAAAGGGTTTGATTAAGGTAATTTTTTTTTTGGTTTGGTTTTAAACTATTGTGATTAAAATAAACCAAAATTTTATTCTAAAAGCAGAGACTGGTTTTAAAATGGTAATAGCTCAATCTAAAATCTTGAATGAGAGAAGTTTTCTAATTAATTAAGAATTAAGTGGTGTTTAAAAAATAAAGAAAAAAAGAAGAAAGAAAATATCCCTGATTAGATTTTTTAATTAACATCTGGCAGAAGATAGAGAATTGGATATAAAACTTCTGTTTTTTTTTTAAGAAAAAAGAGAAAAGGGAGTCATTCAGTTTTGTGTGTGTGTGTGTGAACAGACTCTAATTGCTAAAGAAACCTTTCAAAAAAAGATCATCCAGTTATTATCATTGACATTTCCACCTTCAAACCAATTTCCCATAAAAAGGTGCATACGCTTATTACTGGAGCTTGTGATCACCAATTCCTAATACAGAAACTACCAGCCTTACAGAAAAATATCAAACATATACCATGCTAAAAATCATTCTAAGATGAATCTTGGAGCTCTAAAGTCATTTCCTCATTAAAATGTCCTAATTTAAAAATTTGGGACTGATCTGGAAATTTGCTTTCATACATCCCAGCCAGCCTCCTGGAGATAAAAAAAGGAAAACACCACCAGTGTACACTTGTTGGAATGGCACTTTGCACACACCACTGGAATGAATCACAAGGGAAAATTGAAGCCTTGAAGATAACCTAACATTATTATTATAACCAGGGCTTAAGTCTCTAGGTTTGCTATTTTAAAAAAGAAAGATAAACATATGATAGGCTTATTTGTATAAGTTTAGTTATTTTAATTGATTTATTAATGTTTTTTTTTATTATGTGTATTTTCTATTGCGACCTATGAATTGTAAATAATTAATTAAAGTTAGAGAGTGTATTGAAAGTTGGTATCTTGTACTCATTTTATTATTATTATTATTTGTTGTTGTTAACAGCTTTGGAAGATAACAATAGTTTTCCTTTTATCCCATATATCCCATTTTGTTTGAAATCAATTTAATTTAACATTTGTCTGCATTTTCTACAAACCATGGCTCTTTTGGCTGATGATTTATTGATTACGATTTAATTCTGTTTTCTTTTATGTCATAAAGAGAGTGAGATTTTTTAATTATTATATTTAATATTACATAACTTGTAATCTTTTCTATTTATTTGTATGGAGGTAATTTTAAAGGCCATATAATAAATATGATCCCTTATGAGTGTTTAAGGAGCATAGGATGTCATTGTGTTAGTCCCAATATCTTTTCCTGGGTTAAGGAGCAATCACACTGCACTGTTCATTAACTTTCATTTAAGATAGTCTTTACTAAAAATCTCTAACAAGGGGGATATATAATTGATACTCATATGGCATGTAGCAAATGGGAATAGGTCCCTAAAGAGGAGGAAAGTAGAAATGAGAGGAAAATGGGATTTGTGTAGATAAATCATTGGTAGGAAGATCATGATAATTCCCTATAAGCTTAGATGAGAAAACAAAATTATTTGCAGAGGCTTTTGCTACACCATAATCTTTACTTGCACTCTCAGACAAATAAGGTTAATGAATTTGGGTGAAACTTTTATTTTTATGACTAATATTTGTTTTTACTGTAATGTAAAAAATGAACATTGGGTAGAGCTGTTATAGAATAATTGTTTCTATGATTATAAAACAAGAAACAACTTGATAAGATTGTTAGATATATTAAATAATGTTTTTATTTATTTTGATTGTCTATACCAATTTTGATTAAGATTGATTATTTTAAATTTTTATAAAAAAGATAACATTGTGGATAATTTTTATTAGATTGAAATTTGACCATTTGTAATATATATATATATTTAATTATGTGGAAATATGTTATGTTTTTATATTAAAAAATTACTATCAGATGTTAACCCTTGTGCCATCAAAAATTCTGGTTGGTCAAGTGAGTTAAAACTCTAAACTTTTGATTGGTCAATTACAAAATCTGCAGTAAAAATATATTCATCTTTTAATATATTCATTTTAGTTTCATTTGTAAAAAGCAAATTAATATGTCAGATTATGAAAGTATACAAAAATTTTTTCAAAAATAAATTTCTATTTATAACTATAAAAATATTCTATAGTGGAAAAGCTAAAAAGAATGTTTATAACCTATTAAAAAATGCTGCATATTGAAGTGGTCAGATCTAATTTCAATCCAAGCTTCATGAGATCCCACTTTTAACCTAGTTCAAGCCCTGTCACTAACAGTGAATATTTCCAAATGTAATGAGGTTTTGTACTATCTTCAATATATGTTAGGTTCAGTTAAAACTAAGGTTATTATTTAAATATTTATTGAGACTATCTTATGTTTAAATTTGTTAATGTTATTAATTGCCTCATGATAAAATATTCATGAAAATATATATATTTTAAGTTATATGAATTGTGCGTATATATTTGTAGATAGTTAAATATATATTCGTTATAAAGTTTTGTTACATCGGAATGTTTTATTTCATATTTTACCATTTTGTTAAAATTTATATGATTAAAAGTTACATTCCTTTGATAAGCTTTCAGATCATTCTTTCCCAAAGACAATATGGAATCTTTTATTAATTAGTTAAAATGATAAGTTAAAACTTATAGTTAAAACTTTAAGGGTGTTGCTAAAATTATTTGTTCAAATTTTACAAATTCATTTTCTAAATAGAAAATGAATTCAAAGTTAATGGATTTGAAAGTCTTATCGGAGGAATGGATCAGAAATCAATTAGAGAAAATTTTGTTTTGTAAGAATGTAAAAGCTTTAGCCTTAAGGCATCAAAATCAGAATGGGCAGGAAACCATAAGAAAGAATATAAAAAACCCAGAAAGTTTCTATAAGGAAGCCATTACTATTAATTTAAGAGGAGTTGCCACAATAAACTACGTCCTTTTTAATTTTGAATTTTAATAGTATTTTCAGAATGGTACATGGCTAACATTGGGAATCTGATTTCTGGATCCCGGAGTTCTCCGACAAATCTTCAAAATGTTGCTGCTAAGATAGAACATTTCAATACTGATTGTAAGCTTCCTAAACTCCAAAAGGAAACTAATCTATAAATGAATTTTACATTAATCAAGTGTGCACCTATGTTGTCTCCAAAATCCAACCAGATTCTATATTCCTGAATCAATGAGCAAGCCATGAAAGGACTGTAACCTTTTATTTTATAAACCACAACTTTCTGGTCTGTTCATGAACTATATTTCAAATCATGATTTAAGTTAACTAATGCCTGAAATTTCTCTATTCACTTTATAATGTGTTAAATTTTGTTATAGTAATTCTCTATTTTATTATCTCTAGTCTTAAAATTAATATTTTGTTAACTTTCTCCTACTCTGGTGGTTTGTTTTAACTAATTTTAATTATATTTATTTGAATGATCATTAATATCATTTATTTGTGATAATATTCCAATAATACTTTCAACTCAATAATCTCTTTCATTTAAACTCACCCTAAGAAAATAGAATTGCATTAAATTTTATAACTTAATTATTGCCTGTTAGAACTAAATTAATATGGTTTTATTAATTATCAAGTTGAAAGATTTATTTAATGTTTGATATTATTTTACCAATGGCTGCTAAGTATTATTAGCTCAGTTTATAACCACTATGCTCCCGGCTATTTTATTTAAGTTTCACAAACTTATTTATTTATATTGATCACATTTATTAATGTTTTACAAAATATAAGGGAAATAAAATAAATATATTCTAATTTAAATCTCATATTTTATATTATTATTCAGGGAGGGCATGATATAAAGGGTATTACTATCATAATTATGTAGTTGCATTTAAGCACTTTTGCTCCAGTAAGTTTGATTTTAATCTGATATGATCAGATCCTTATGTTAGGCATCTATTACATAATTTGGGCTTTATTAATCAAATATGATGATCATTGTATCATCACCATTCTGAATGTTGCTAATGCGAGCCACCCTCTTGCTTCTTAGATTTGTCATATCAGTGATATTATTGATATTTTAAATATATAGGAAAAAATCACTTCCTCTCTCACTTGTCACTGTATTGGAACACCAAAGGTTTGCAGCTGTATCCCAACCTGACTTTCCCCATGTTCCATGGATCATTTGTAGGACAGAAAGGACTTGTTGAATACAAACCGCCCTTCTACTTCTTGAATCACTGACAAACCATTTTATTTCATATTTGTTTTACTGCTCATAATGTGTTAATACCATTTTATTTCTTAGTTCAAATAAAGGCCTGTTCTTTTGCTTTATAAATCATAATGAATTGATTTCATTAAAATCAAACAATTCTATATTCATCGATAATTTCAATAATTTTCTTTATTAAGTATTGAAGTTATACTCTATGTATTATCATGCATTCATGAATTGATTATGGATGTGTGGAAAATAAATCTCACCTCCTTCTTACATAAAATTAGAATCATATTTTCTTTTCCAAATAAAATACCAAATAATGAATAATATATGTAAATCACAATACAAATGCCAGAGATATCATTATTTACACTTGTCTACTTTGTTAGGGCATAGATAAATATATTTCTTAAATACTTATGCATTAATTATTGGCATATGAGTGCAACTGCCATTATTTATTGTATATTGTAGTTCATACTCCAAAGACTAGAGATAATTTATAATACTCATCATAAATATTTGAACAAATATTTTTTTATTATTAAATATTTTATATACATACCTGTTTTGATTGCTTATTATTTATTAATTAATTTTAAATATTCATTCTCACTGTTTGTATTGGCAACCCAAATATACATCTGTGAATTTATTCAGAAATATCTATAGTCATTTTATCATACACTAGTTAGAGTCAGATAAGTGGTCTAAATAATCCTCACATCCATTAAGCTAGTTCATGGCGCATAGTCTCATGTGCTGTCAATATGTATTATCCATTAGGTTTTGACCTGAGCTCATGAATTGGGTTTGAATTCAGTTTAGTCTTTGATATAATTCTTTGGTTTGACTGAGTTTGAAGTCCAGTTTCTTGGGTTCAGGTCATGTTAGGTGGAGATATATTTGACCGGTACAAGGATGGCATTGATTTCTTTCACAATTTACATTCATGTAAAAGTAAAGAATTTTTACTAAAACCTTAAGTATTCTTCTAAAATAATTATATTTTCAGCATATTTTATCAAAATAATTTATAATATGTAAAAAAATACTAAAAAAAACACTCTAAAACATTCATTTTTATTTTGAAAATCAAAACAAAGAACTTGAACCTGTCAAAATTGTTGACAAGCACTTCCTTTTGTTCAAAATGTGAGACAACCAATCAATGCCTTGGAAAGTTTGTCTTTTTCCATTATTCTAGCTTTCAATTTAATAATTATTGATTTTTTACTTGTAAAATAATTCTAGAGAGGGCAACATCTTATGGTACTTTTATGCTGGTTATGTAGTCAGTGTGTAAATGTGATTAAAGAGGTAAGAAAGTGGTTTCTAAGTGTAGGTAGTCTAGAGAGAAAGTCAGAGGAGAGGGAGCAAAATGTAGTTAAGGAAGGTAGGACAGAGTATGGTTTTAGTGGAGTGTCAGGAAATATGCATGGAGAAAGTAGTAATGCAATGGAGATGGTTAGTCAGAGAATAAGTAAGATAGAGGAAGAAGTGAAGGATGTAGAAGTAAAATTAAAATTGTTAGAGATGCAGTGTGATGAGATAAAGGAATAATTGAGTGGAAATGATAAGGAAGAAATGGATAAAGAGGTCCAGAAGATGGTAGAAAAGGTTACAGATGGAGTAGAGAAAGTAGACTATGAGACAGTATTGATAGGTGATTCACTAATAAGAGAATGTGGGAATATAATTGCAAGAGAAAATAGAAGCAGGTATGTTAGAGTATGTTTACCTGGAGCAAAAATTAGGGATGTGACAGATAAAGTAAAAAAGCAAGATAGTAGAGATGTGTATGTTATGGTAGGGACTAACAACTTGTTAGAGCCATCAGAGAGAGTAATGGATGAGTATGTAGAATTGATTAGGAATTTGAGGGAGATTAAAGGAAGAGTAGGGATAGTTGGAGCATTACCAAGATTTGATAAGAGGCATTTGTTAGATAAGGCATGTTCTATAAATGAGAGAGTGAAAAAATTGTGTGAGAGAAATAATGTTGTGTTTGTGGATGTATGGGATTGGTTTATTGGAAGGAGAGTTATATAGTAAAGATGGATTACACTTAGGAAAACAAGGAAGTGAAGTTTTAGGGAGTCTGATATTTAAAGAATATAATTTGGGAAACTTTTAAAGGGGGGTGGGCTTTTAAATTGTAATATTATCAAAAAGAAGAATGGATGGGATATAAGAAATAAGCAAAAGATGGTAGATTTATATATAAGTGTAGATGTGGAGAGGGAATGGTTCTGTAAGATTAATGGTAAGAAAGTTTGTTATAAACATAATGGAGAAGAAAGAATTAAAAGAATTTATAAAAGAGTAGTTAGGAAAGAAGAAATTGTTAAAATTGGGTTTTTGAATATGCAAGGTGGTAGGAGACCAGAAAAGTGGCTGGAATTAAATAAAGCAATTGAAAATGAAGAGCTTGAGGTATTAGCAGTAGTGGAAACTCATCTAAGAGAAGAAGAAGAACCTATTTTGGAAGAGGTGGTATGGCAGGGTATAAACAGAAAAGAAAAAGAAAAAAGGGGTGGTGGTATAGGTGTTATATCGAAAAAATATTTAAATATTGTTAAATGTCAAGAGCATTTGTGGTTTGAAATAAAGTTGGGTAGACAAGAATGGATGGTGGCTGTAGTGTATATAGCCACTGGAGATAGTCAAACTGTAATGGAGTGGAACAGTAGTATATATGAATGCCTAGTTAAGGATATACAGAGGTTTAAAGAAAAGGGGAAGAGAATAATGGTTATAGGGGATATGAATGGACATATTGAAGAAATTGATGATGTAGATAATAAGAATGGTCAGTTTTTGAAGGAATTTTGTCAAAGAGTAAATTTGAGCATTGGGAATTTATCAAATATGTATGAGGGACAATACACATGGTCTAGGAATAATGTATTTCACACAATAGATTATGTATTGGTAGAGAAAGAGGGAATGAATAAAATACGGAAAATTAAGGTGTTTGATAATGAAGAGAGAGTATGTAATAGTGATCATAACTTTATTGTAATAGAAATGGTTAGTAATGTGATGGAGGATAGAAATAAAGGTAGAAACAATAGTGAAAGATGTGGATGGAGAGTGAATGATAAGAATAAGTTGGAAGAGTATAAAATAAAAGTTGAAGAAACCATGGAGCAGTTGGTTGGGGATGAATATAAGGACTGGTGTGGTGAAATAGAAAAAGTGGCAAATAGGGTTTTAGTTGAGAATATGCAGAGGAATAAAAGTAATAAAAAAATGAGAGTTAGTAAAAGTGTAAAAGAGAGGAAAGAAGCATGCAGAGAATATAAGTGTGCTATTAAGAATAAAGAAAGTGAAAACGATATTAATGCTAAATGGGGAAAGTACTTAGAAAAGAAGAAGTTGGCTAAAATGGATAATTATAGAGAGAGGATGAAGTTAAATAGTAAATTGTTGGAGGATATTAATAAAAGTGGAAGAGATGGGAGTAAAAAAATTTGGAATTACATTAAAAGGAGAAATGTAGGGGAAAGAGAGATAGTATTAATAGATGATGAGGGAATAGAGTGTAGCTCTAGAGAAGAGGTAGAGAGAATCTTAAATAGATATGTAATGGATATAGAAAAGATGTTAGATGTGAAGGAATTAGTGATAGAAAACATGAAAGCAGGTAGTAATGGGAATATTAGGTTCACAAAAAATGAACTGAATGAGGCAGGGAAGAGATTGAAAAGTGGAAAGGCGAGAGGTTTAGATGGATGGGCAGCAGAGATGGTAATGAATTTAGGGCATAGAGCAAAAGCAAAGTTATTATCATGTTTTAATAAGATGGCACAGAAGAGAGTTTTTCTGGGTAGTTGGAGTAATACAAGAATAAGATTATTATTTAAAGGAAAGGGTAAGGATCATAGAAAGTTAAATAATTATAGACCGATAGTGGTAACATCAGTTTTATATAAAGTTTTCTCATATATGGTAGCTGGAAGAGTTGTAAAATGGATGGAAGAGAATAATGTAGTGGGGGAAATGCAAGGAGGTTTTAGGTCAGATAGGCATATAGGAGATAGTTTGTTTGTAGTTACACAACTTATGGAGATGAGTAGGAATTCAGGTAGATCGTTATATATGAGTTTTATAGATATAGAGAAAGCATATGATAGAGTAAATAGAAATAGATTATGGGTAAGGTTAGCCAATTTGGGAATGGATGAAGCTTTAGTAAATATTATTAAGAAATTATATGAAAATAATTATTATACTTACCAATTAGGGAATATAGAATCAGTTAAAGTTAAAAATGGGGTGGGATTAAGGCAAGGATGCCCTATGTCACCTATTTTGTTTTTGTTGTTTTTGAGTGAAATGGAGAAAGCAATAGAAAGACTAGGAAGAGGGGTAGAGATACCGTTAATAGGTGGCAAGGGAGTATATACTTTGTCGGGTCTTTTTTTTGCGGATGATATCTTTTTGTGTGCAGAAAGAAGAGAAGATATGGAAATTATGTTGAGGACATGTGCAAGGGTGGGTAAAGAGATGGGGATTAAATTTAGTGAAGAAAAATCAAATATAATGATGGTTAATACTGGGGAAAGAGAAGATGTAGAATTTTTATTGGGGGATATAAAGTTAAGTGTGGTGGATAGATATAGGTATTTGGGAATTATCTTATGTAATCAGGAAAATTGCTTGGATGAATGGGAGAAAAAATTGGTAAATGAAGCAAAGAAAAGAAAGGGTTTGGTAAAGAAACTAACAGTATTTTCATATAATAAATATGATGTAGCTAGAATTGTATGGAAGGGAGTTGCAGTAGCAGGGTTAACATATGGTAATGATGCATTATGTGTTAGTAAAAGGGTTTTAGATTATTTAGAGAAAGTACAAAGGGAAGTAGGAAGACATGCATTAGATGCAGAGATGTGGACAGCAAAGGAGGCAATTCAAGGAGAAATGGGATGGTCAAGTTTTTATATGAGAGATGCAAAAAGTAAAATGAAAATGTTTGGTAGGTTGCAGTTTATGGATAGTAAAAGAATAGCCAAAATAGTGTTTAATTGGGTTATGAGTAAAGGGCAGGTAACAAGATGGGTGAGAAAGGTAATGTGGTATGCAAAAGATTTGGATAAAGAATTTATATCAGTATACTTGTATAAAAGGTGGGATGATTGTGTTAGGAGGATTGTTGAGTGTTATAGTGGTAAGGAATGGGATAAAAGAATAGAAGCATTAATAAAAAATAGGGAGTTGGAGAGATGGAGAACTAGTATGGAGGGTAAGAAGAGTTTAAATATATATAGAAGTAAACGGAATATTGGATGTGAGTTAATTTATGATAATAGTAAGGAAAGTAGTTTATTGTTTAAGGCTCGAACGGGATCTTTAGCAACAAGAGAATATACATGTAAATGGAAAACTATGGGTGATTTAGTGTGCAAATTGTGTAAGGAAGGTATAGAAAATATTAGGCATCTGTTGATTGAATGTAAATGCTTGAAAGCAGAAAGGGTACAGATAATGAAGTTATGGGAGAATAGGTATGAACAAAGTGACTATACAGAAAGTGAGTTATTAGTTTTTATGCTGGGTTTGCGAAAAGATAAGGGGGATTTAGATATAAAGGCCATAGAGTTGACAAAGATTATGTTGTGGAAATGGGATGGGGCAGAATATGGGAAGACTTAGAGTGGGGAATGGAAAATAAAGTGGCTAACATTTATCTGGGCATAATTGCTGAGATATTCTTGACTTCGTTTAAGGAGAAGCCAAATACATCACATCACATCATCACATCAGCTTTAAAATGAGTGTAAATTCACTATGATAATGTAAAAATTACTATTTAGCTAATTTGATTAAAATTGAAGCAGATGGCAGGATGGTTAATAGATAGTAATCAATGAAAATGGTAAACTATAAACATTCTCAGCATTCAAAAAAGGTACCTCTTTTAAATGTAATTTCTTGGTATTATATAGAGATTAAAATACTATAATATTTATTTACAGTTTAAGGAAAAAAATTAACAACCTTACACATATTTCTTAAAAATAATAGACTGTTCCATTCACCAGTTAGACATTATAAATGAATAATTTTTAACAGATGTAATTGTTTAAGTATTTAAATATGTGGAAATATCTTTACAATTTCAATTAGAAAAATTACCATTAGATGTTAATAGACAGTAAGCAATGAAGTTAACAAACTTAATGCTTCCAGCATTCAAAAGTGTATTACTTCTAATTGCAATCTCTTGGTATTTTATATAGACCAAAGCACTGACTGCATTTATTTACATAAGAAACAAATTTTTGAATGCTGGAAGCATTTATAATTTATTATTTTCATTGATTACTGTCTATTAATATCTGATGGTATTTTTTCTAATATGAAAATTACAGACCTATCAGCCTTTTATCAGTTTTATATAAAAATTTTACCAAGATAATTACAACTCGTCTACAGAGAACTTTGGATTTCCACCAACCAAGAGAACAAGCCGGATTTAAAAGTGGTTTTAGTACAATAGATCATATCCAGGTATTGAGAGAAGTCATAGAAAGGACAAATGAATATGAGTTGTCATTATGTTTTGGATTTGTAGATTATGAAAAGGCATTCGATTCTATACACATTTCTTCAGTGATTAAAGCATTGGATCATCAAGGTATAGATCCAGGATATTGTCATATTTTAAAGAATATTTATAAAAATGCAACAGCAACAATTAGATTACATAATGATACTGGAAAAATCAACATTGAGAAAGGTGTAAGACAAGGTGACTCCATATCTCCAAAACTTATTACATCAGTGCTGCAAGAAGTATTTTATGGATTAAAATGGGAAACTAAAGGAGTGAAAGTAAATGGAGAGTATTTAAGTCATTTAGATATCGCAGATGAAGTAGTTGTTTTGCAAATAATTCTTCAGAGCTGCAGTAAATGTTGCAGGAGTTAGCAGATGAAAGTAGAAAAGTAGGACTAAAGATAAATGTTAAAAAGACTAAAGTAATGTTTAATCGATTTGCTCAAAATATGAAAATAAAGATTGATTATGAAGAATAAGAAGAAGTTAACAGTTACAAATACCTTGATCAGATTATTAATACAGATGGAAACATACTGAAGGAAATTAATCATAGAAGTAAACTTGCTTGGAGTGCTTTTGGTAGAAATAACTTGATACTAAAAGGAAATATGCCTATGTGTTTGGAAAGGATGGTTTTTAACAAATGTGTTTTACTACATATGGATCTGAGACTTGGACACTTAATAGAAGAGCAATGCAGAGACTTCAGATCACTCAAAGGAGTATGGAGAGATGTATGTTGGGAGTAACAAGAAGAGATCGAAAACGCAATGTATGAGTAAGACAACAAACAGGTGTTACTGACCTTATTGAAAAAATTAAAAGATTGAAATGGAGTTGAACTGGACATATTGCTAGAAGAGATGATAATAGATGGACAATTGAAATTTTAAACTGGACTCCAAGAGATTGTAAAAGACCCAGAAAGAGACCACATGTGAGATGGATGGATGAAATAAGAAAATGTGCAGGAGTGTTGTGGAGAAGAGAAGCTAAAGATTGGAGAAGATGGATTAAACTTGGAGAGACCTTCATCCTGCAGTGGATTGATAATGGTTGATGATGATGATGATGATGATTTCTACATGTTTAAATATTTAAACAATTACAACTGTTATATCTAACTGATCAGTGGAACAGATTATTATTTCTAAGGAATATATGAAAGTTTGTTAACTTTTCCCCTTAAATTGTAAATAAATCCTTTAGCACTTTAATCTCTATTTAAACCAAGATATTGCACTTAGGAACGATACCCCTTTTGAATGTTGGGAGAATTTACAGTTGTTATTTTTATTGATTACTGTCTATTAACAGCTGACAATACTTTTTTTTAATTCGAAAATATAATAGATATTCCATATACTTAAATATTTAAACAATTAAATCTTTTAAAAATTATTACTTTATATACATACATATATATCATAGATAAAGATTTGTATGCTTTCTCTTATAGCATTTATCATTAAAAAATAAAAATAAAATAAGCTTAGTGTTTTCCTGAAGGTTTGTGATGATGGTGTTCTAGCTGTATTTTTATATTGGACTCGCCAGTTTGCTGTGATATTACTAACAGTTGGTGCATATACTAACCCAATGCTGTGCTATTACTAAAAGTTGAATGTATTTGGAATATTTAAATAAAATTAAACTTTTCTAAAGGCATTCCACACACATATTAGATGATGGAAATAGTCCAATATAAAAATACAAATAAAATAAGCTTGTTTAGAAATATTTGCTCTTTATTACATAATGGTAATTACAAGCTATATAAGTCATGTGATTTATCACTTGGTTTTATTACTATTATAATTTTGGCTAATGAAGCTTTGGCTATAATAAATTTCTAAGGCTTTTAATATATGGAGTATCTGAATTTAGTTCATGCCCATATCGTTATTTTAGTTGGAGAGCTGAATTTGAAGACATTATATGCATTAAAGATTTAGATGCTGGGTTAGAGTTGATATTTTTGTAACTGATATCCTAGTTCCTCACTGAAGAGAGCCATAGCTTGAAACTGGTCTGGGAATTGGGACAATCATAGATAAAGATTTGAATGCTTTCTTTTATAGCATTTGTCATTAAAATAAATAAATAAAAAATAATAAATTAAGCTTGTTTATAAATATTTGATCTTTATTATATATATATATATATATATATGGAAAGTACAATTTTATAAATATTTGATCTTTATTATATATATATATATATATATATGGAAAGTACAATTAATTAAATATTGTTATCTGAAATTCAAGCATAATATATAACAAACATCTAATGTTACATTAATTTGAGCAACACTCCATTGTGAAACCAATGTAGATCTAAATTTCAATATACTTAAAAACATTGCATCTTATATGTAAGGTGATGGCCTTTTACCTGTGCTGCTTTATTTAGACTTACATTAATTTCACAAGGGAGTACTGTTGATATTAATGTAATGTTTGATGGTAATCTTTTATATTTGAACTTCAGCTATATGCAATTAGTTCTATTTTAGTCCATTGTGTTTAGGAGTCTTCAAATTTTAAAATAATTATTGTATTAGTCTCCACATGGTTATTAAATTTAGAACCACCCTCTATAAAATAAATATATAAATACATTAGAGTCCATATCTCTTTGTATATACAATTGAAAATATGTTTGTTTATAAGCAATTAATGATCTTTACTGATTCAGTTTTATGCTTCTTTTTTATGTAGGTCTGAATTTCAATATACATAATTTTATAACTTACAGGTAAGAGGTTGTCCTTACACCTGTGTACCTCTGAATTGAATATATTAGTGTAGGTGATGTTATATATGTGTAATGCAGAATGATACATAGATATCTTTATTGATGAATAAATAACAGCTTACTATTCTATACATCTGTCATGCCATTTTGGTATTGTAGATAACAATTGCAAATCAAAGAAGAAAAAAATGTTTTTCCATCTATTTGTCTAAGAAAATAAATTGGCAATACCTGTGATACAATTAAAACAGAAGGCACAGCAAGAATACATAAATATTTAAAATCATGTGAAAGAGGCTGCAATAACATCTTCTCTGGTTTACTTTCTGCATCATTATTAACTTCACTTATATGTATTCTCTATTTAATAATTTGGATATATGATGAAAGTTCAGTCATTTATTTTTTCTATTTATTTTAAACTTTGAAACCAATTGGTTGAAGTTTAAGCTTGATTTGGTAAATCTGTTAAGTTAGTAAGAAATTTCTTTGTAGAGTTTCCAGTTTAGGTGACAGACATTTTTAGATATTATATATATATATAGTGGATATGGTGGTGTGTTAACATTGTTAAAATGAGTAATTATTTGCTCTCTCTTGAAGAATAAAATTAGAATTGCGATAAGTTCAAAATCATTTAAAGTAAAGTTTAATACTTGTTATAAAAATTATTTACATGATGTCTATTTAAAAACTTAGCCCTTAATAGGTGGTATTTTTTTTTCCTGTTTTATTATCTTTGATAGATTGCATAACGATTGAGGTAGATTTACAAAATGTTGAATGGCAATTAATATTTTGGTAGTCTCCACCCTCTTTTTGGATTATATATATTGTGCCAGTTAGGAAGCCCCTTCAAAATATGATTATGTATGCATAGTATTTAACATTTTTTTGTGAGTCGACTTGCTATTTCACTCTGAAATAATAATCGCTAAACTGCCAATTGATAACTCTCTACTTTATCTGGCAAAATACAACGCTTACCACAATATTTTAATTAATATCTTAACCATATTTTTTATTACTTATTTTGTTTAAAAGTAATTCAAAATTAAAATCAATGAAGGATTAGCAGAATGTAGTTAGTACAAATATTTAGTACGGTAAACTTCAATAACAATTTTTACTTGCATTTATTCTGTGTTTAAAATCTCCAGTAGAAAAGAAGAAAATGAAAACACATGAATTTTAGGGAAATTATTTTATTAAAATAACATTATTTACTTGCACATTAATGAATGGTTAATACATGTTACATTTCACATGTAATAATTTACATATATGCATGTGTGTGTGGGTATATTTAATATTATATAAACATTATTACTTCAATTGTTTAAAACAACAATCAAATGAAATCCATGAGAGAAAAGTGATATAGCAACGAGAAAGAAAATTATGAAAAGATATTCTTTTGTGAAAAGAACACATCTATAATTTGGATTAAAAAGGAATCTCTTTTATTAATGATATTGGATACTTTTATTTTTTGAGAGAAATTCTACACGCATACATGCGGATAAAGTACCTAGAAGAAACTATATTTTAATTAATGTATTCTATTTACTGAAATGTTGTATTCGTAAAACCAGTTAGAAAAAGAACGATAAAAATGGAGTGCTAGATTCAAACACATTGATGTCCGTTTCCTAAAGAATATGGATTTAAATTATGATCATCTAATGAATAAAACCATGCATTCCATTGCATTATAAATTCATTCTTTCTTTTAGTAAAATATTCAATCACATTGCCATTTGAATTGGGAACATATGCGGATAAAATGAAATAATCTGACAGATATTAGGAGTAAAGTGTTAGTCACTGTAAATAAAATAAAGTGTCAATTTCATAGAAGAAACCAAATTAATTTTAAACAAAGAACAAAATATAAAATATCAAACATAACTAGCTTTAGTCATGAGACTGTAATGCTGCCTGCAAGATGTAGTATTATATCCCATTGAAAACATACTTATTTTGCACATGTTGGAATTCTCATACCTATATTATCATGTTCATGGTTATTGTAGTAGATAGATGAATATTTATAGCTGGCCTTAGGAGGAATTATGATATTACAAGCTTATTAGATAAGAGAGGAAATGGTGTTCATTAAAATTCACCTTTGGATATATCTATATGTAATGAAAGTAAATTACACAACTACCAGTTATCTAAGAAATATATAGAAGAGACAAAGCATAAAACTACTGTTGGATAAAATATAATGGATTATTCTAAGGACTATAATTTTATTCTTAGTGCTAGTATTGTCTTACTTTGGATACCTATAAATTCTTATACCAATTTGACCACTTTACCCAGTATAGTGAATATTTGAATGCTAAATGTTTCAGTGATGTCTTCAAGTTTTATTTTTAATTTTATTTAACTTATGTTATATGCAAATTTTAAAGAATGATTTTATGTATAGCGTTATATAAAGTACACAATCACATTTACATATTCAATTAAAGAAGGCTGCCTTGAACTACAAAAGGATAAATAATTATTGATTGATACTTGCCAAGATAACTTATTTAGGTTTAATCTCTAATATAGAGCATAATAAATTAATGATTTTCATACTAAATTATTATCATCAAAATCAAGTCAAATGTGTGTATTTCTTTAACACAAGCTAAGTACATTGTTTAATATCATCCATAGTGTAAATATAAGCTAATGTTAATTTAATATGCAATTTCATGACCAATATTTTACTTACCAATGTTTATATCTATTAAATTAAAATTCTAGTTTTAGTTATGTCAATTTATATTACTCAAATACCAGTGGAGATTTAGTCATAAGAGCTGGCAATATTTAGTAACAAATAAATTAAGATTGTGATACTGTGCATGATGGAAATTGGGTTTTCTTGCATATGCATATAACTTTATTGTCATCAAGCATAACTCTGTAATCTTAAATTACAAATCCTATAAATGCTAGTAGAGTCTCTAGCTGGTGGGTCATATAAATTATAAATTCCTTTTATAGGTCTCTCATTTTGAAGGATACATGATGTAGATGTCCTTAAATCAATTCCATAACCATCTCATACCTACTTCCTTAAATCATACCATTAAAATATATATATAGTATAACAAAGACTTTCACAGTTCTATGATAAAAATAAAAATCTTATTTGGGTCATACTGTGTACTAAATTTTTAATTTGTCAATGTTTTGATGAAATAACATTTATCCTTGTCAAGACTTATGTCATAATGAAGAATTGTTTTTTTCCTCCAAGTTCTAACCAGATTGTGATTGTGTGTGGATTAAAAAACGCTTATTATTATGTATATTATTAATTACTTGTACAATATTAATAGAAGGTGAATTAACAAAATTGTTTTATTTTCTTTTGGTTGATAATTATTTGATTTCTTAGAGTTGATTTTAAAAAAGAGAGATAAAATAATGTGATTTTATAACACTGGAAGATGTTGTACTTTCACATGTATTTCATTTTAATAGACTCTCTAATAATTTTAAGCCACATTTTTCTAAAGTAGTTATTATTTTAGTATTACCAAAGTCAAGTCTGTGACAAATTTTTAAAAAATGTGTTGTAAAAAATGTTATAAACAACTTCTGATTAAAGGTTTTTTTACATTCCTTTTACATTCCCTAACTCTACACCAATATGTCTATTTGATTGACTTATATAGGTTTTTAAAGATATCTTGGTGTTCTAAAAATATTTAGTCTTTAGGCATATGAAAAAATCAATTATATTGCTAATGGAAAAGACAGTCTTAATATTAAAATTAGACTGATGTCTACTAGTTTTATCAGTGACTCCTTTTAATATAAAGTAAAATAATTATAATTACTTGAAGAATTCTCAACTTTATTAATCTTTTTTCCTGGTATCGATAATATGTAAAGTCTTATATATAAAGTTTTTGCTATAACTATTAGACAGCATAATATTTGTAGTTAGTGCTATTTCTTGAGTAATATTATTCTTTACCAAACAAACTATATGCTTTCATCAAAAAATTTTTTGCCATGGAAGATAAGTAAGAATAAAATGGTGAGAATTAAAATTGATATACCTATTGTATGAATAAGTTTTCTATAAAAAGGTATTGACAAAGAGTCATTGAGTATTATATTAATTAAAACATGTAGGAAAAAATTGTTTTGTTATTTTCAACTTCCATGGAAAACTTAATATTAGAATGTCATTCATTTAGAAAAAGAAAATACCATGAGCTCATATAATAAATATATCTTACAAATATATGAGCCAAATGGAATGTCTCTTAGTGCTGCATTCAATATTTGATGCTCATAATTATTTAAAAGAAGACAGGCAATTATAGGTGAAAAAGGAGAGCTCATCAAAAACTTTTACTTGTTTTTATTTTGGAAACTGTAATATTTTCAATGCAATGTTATGCTAATGTAATAATAAAATCATGTAAATTATTGTATTGAGCTATTATAAATAAAGTCTCTTAAATAGGAATATTGGTGCACATACAACACATCAAAACTGACCAATAAATGACTTTTAGATATCTTTTAAGTTTTTAATAATATTAATAAAATAAGCTGAATTTTTAATTCTAGATGAAAGTTTATTGGTTGCAAGTATTTGACTCAATCTCAAGCCAAGGAATCAGATTTTTGAGCAGAAATGTAAAATGTATTAAAGTATTTGTAAATTTAATGAGTAAACATACACAAAAAATGTACGCATAAAAGTGTTTTGTCAGTTTATTACTAACAATATTATTTTTTAATTTTGTTCATACTATAACCTTAATTTATATATACATAGTATACACATAAAAAGCATCTGTGTTACATCTATATGTGCATGTCAAAAAGTACTGTACATCAATTGTAATCAAAGCTTATACACAAAATATGAGCTATTTACAATAAGAGGGAGTTAATTATATTTTATCTATTTACTACTAAACTATTGATTAAAAAATTAGATTTAGTTTAGCAAAACTAGTAATCAAATGGACCTTTGAACCCTTCTTTTTATTTTTGAGGTCATTAGTCAATTAAAATTGTTCTATTGAATTGTAAAATAATATAAGAATTTCAGAAATATTATCAAATTTACCACTTTCTTTATTTTGGCTCTGAATAAGACTGCAGAACAGTCAAAATGTAAGATTGTGCATGAATATAGGCCAATAAAAGGTTTTTGCTAAACAGTGTTCAAAGTAGTGGATAAATTATATTAACATAAGAATTTTTAAATTTTATAATTTCATATTATATAAAATTTAATTATAAAATTTTACATTTTTATGTTGTTATTTATGGATCTGAGACTTAGACACTTAACAGAAAGACAATACAGAGTCATCAGACCATTCACCAGATCTATAGTCAAATATATGTTAGGAATACCAAAAAGAGATCAAAAGTGAAATACATGGGTTAGAGAATAAACAAGTATTACTAACATCAGTGACAGATTTAATAAATTGAAATGCAGCTGGGCTGTATCTATTACTAGATGATAATAGATAAAAACTTGCAGTTTAAAATTGTATATCAGTTACATTATAAAACACCTAAAAAATTACCATACGTGAGATGATGGATACACTAAGAAAATTTGCTGCTAAGAGATGCTAAAAAAAAAATTAGATTAAAGTTAAAAGGAAACTTCTGCTGTAAAAGATAATAATTGAAAATGATGATATTTTTATAACTATTGTAATTTTTAAAAAAATCTATAATTATAGTTTTGTATAACAAAGAAAAAAATTTAAATCTGCATGTTGTTTTGAAGTTAATTAAATTAATTATTAAAAAAAAAAAGTACATCTGGAAATAGCAAGAATGTTAATTGTAATACTGAGACTTAAGATTGATGAGTGCATTGTGTCACCATCAAAGAACTAAACAAAAGAATAATTAATATTTCTTTATCTCTCTCTCTCTCTCTAATTTTCAAATGTTTTAAATGAGGTTTTTGATTCCTACTTTATATAAATACAATTATAAAATTTATATGTTAATATATTTTTAAAAAATGCAAATATACATAAATACAATTAAAGTATTAAGATAGATATGTAATGGTCTGTATTCCCTTAAAGAATGAGGACGAACCATTTAACTATGGTCAGACCTGGGTCTTCATGTAAGATGCCATGAATAATGTGATAAAAATCTAATCCATGATTGTATCTATTTCAGATGTGATAATTTAATGTTTAAACATTCAGTACAGATACAACTTTGACCAGTTCATCCAATCTTCACCTCTCTTTATTATTCTATTATGCTCAGTATTCAAATTCAAGGTTAATTTTACACTTCACTCTCTTCAGGGGTCAATTGATATCCTATAGCAATAGTAATACTTTTATATAAGTTCGATAGATTCTCAAAATTTATTCCAACCAAGTTATCAAGATGTTAAGTCAGAATTATATATATATGTATGTATTTTATTTTATTATGAAAATAAAATGAATAATTTAAATAAATCAAAGACCTTAAATTTAAAATAAATTTAACAATATTTATTAATTGAAACAATTTAAATTTATTTTTATATAGAAAATATTTTGATTATAAGTGTTTATATACATTTCTACTATATTAGTATATAAATTTTAAAATTATACTTTCCCACTTTCCATAGTAGATATATATCATAGCACAAACAATATTTAATAGATTGTAAAATTAAATAACATTTTATAATTCCAAAGATTATGATAACACTAGCTAACTAAATTTAAACTAAACAATATAAGTATAAATGAAGACCTTTGTAATATCCAATCCTTTTGAAAAAATTCCATTTTCTCTGACATCTCCCATCTATGTATTGTCGCTATTGTTAAAAGAAAAGACCTCTCATCCAAGGATATTAGTCATATATACTGAACAGTAAATAAACACATTAATAAATTAATTAACTTAATAATAAATAAGAATTCTGTCATGTCATAAGTGAATGAATTTAATATCAAGAACAATAAAATCTTATCTTCATATTACATTTAATTATTAACCTGGTCAAGTCACTGCATAAGGAAGACCTAAATTTTATTAAATTAAAAAAATACTTAACCCAATGATCTTTCCCCATTTTTTGTCTAATGATTTTCCAAAATGAATTATTCCAAAGGAAATAAAATTAAATATTTATAGATGTTGATACACAAAAATAATATGATGCATTTAAAGTTTATGATATTATTCTATTCATTTACCAAAATTTAAGTAGCAATGTTCATTAAAAATAATGTTCTTTTATTTTCATTCATCAAATATTCCTCTCACATGATGTTGACATCCCTTTCCATAAATTATCTCACTATAAGCTGAAGTTGGATATTGAATTATATATATATTAGGCATTTCAACAGGAATGAACAGTTACACTGTTTTAGATTAGAACAATAGCATTTGATCCTATGGCAAAGTGCCTTTACTCTTGATGCATTTTCTATAACTTAAAATTTTCTTAAAATAAATTTATTTAGATATATAAATGTGTTTGATGATATTTATCTTTCTTGAAATTCAAGTTTAGAATGATATTGTTAAGAATTTCTCTAATTCTTATATTAAAGACAATTTCACTTTTGAAATTATTATTGATAATATTAAAGAGTAGTTTATTTATTTTTCACTTGAATGATATTAGAGTTCTCTGCTAATAAAGATTTTATAAATAAGGAAAATTCATCCAAACTATTGATTCATCTTTTTGATGTGTTTGGTATTCAAACACCGCAAAATAAATGTGTAGTGACTAGTTCATTTGAAAAAAATGGAATTGAATTGGAAATTAGTTAATTTATTTTTTATAGTGGAATTGACTTCCAGTAATTAGCATGTGTTAAATTACTATTTCATCTTTATGATTTTGTATTCGATTATTGTTTAATGTAATTGTGTAATTGAGTTATAATTTTATTTCTTTCACATTTAGTTGCTAAGATACAACTTGACCTTGGGCTATCTCTATGTTTTGAATATTAGTTAGTGACATTAGTTAACTTACTAATTATTTTATATATATGAATGATTGAAATCTAATTATTTTAATATAGTTACTTCATTGAAATAACTATTTATTTGTCTTGATTTTTATTATTAAAATTTTATAATTTAATGTTTAAGTTATGTATTTGTGCATATGAATACTTTAACATAAAAGAAAAATGTATATACTGTTTATTAATTAAAATTATATTTTTATGTTTATAGTTTGATATTGCACATAAACAAGTGAGCTTAATAAGATTGTAAGCTACCCTTACAGATTTATGATCAGTTTATATACATAATAAACCAAACAGATGAAATGCATCTCCATAAAAAGACCTCATAAATATATGAGTAGTATATACATATATTTACATAAAGGTCTAACAGATAAAGAACAAAATTCTCTCTAACAGCTCTCAAAAAAGGAACAATAAAGAATACGACATTGTTCTTCAGGCCTTTAAGTGTTTTAAGAATTATAGTCCATTTAAATCAATGTTTAACTCTCTGCCTATAAATAATCATTTAGAAATCAATAGTTGTGTAACTAGTTATGTTGGTTGTGAGCTATCTATTTTCAGAAAAATCTTAAACATGTTTATAAATCTGAAAAAAATACAAGTGTCCTCTACATATTTATAGTTGTCATACAATATATTTAAAAATAATATCATGCATTAATTTGAACAATTGATAAATAAAAGGTTTATAGTCCTTTATACAAATATTACATGAGAATGTGTGCCTCTACATGTATTAATTTATAATTGAACTTTAAAACTAAAAAATAGAAATTAAAATAATTTTTAAAATAGTATTTAAAAAAAAATATTTTAATATTATTTCTTTAATTTTTACTTATAAATAAAAATATAATTTCAATTAAAATAAAATAATTATTTTCATCAGTCTCTTCTAATAGTCTTTGTTTGTGTGTAATATTATCAATACGATGTAGATACAGTCATTTTTTTACAAATATTAAACAGACATTTTTTTAAAGTTTAATTAATTAAATTAATTAAGCATGAGTTAATATTAACAAAATTTTATTCTACAAATGTAATATTTCCGTTGTCTCAGTTGCTAAGGATTTTTTTAGGAAGCATAAAGATGTGAGTTTGAATTCTAATATTTTTTTTCCCATTGTTAATTCAAAAATGTGGATATACTGACAGAAACACAGACAAGACAAGTTAATATAAAAGCATTTAATATGTTTCATTTTTTTAATTTAAATTATAAATTCACAATTAATGAATATTAGTAGGTATAATACTTATGATTTTTTATTATATCTGTTCCAGGCAGCTTAATCTCTGGTTCCAGGGTCTTTTTGGATTTGAAAATTTGTTATATTTTAACAATAAGCCTTCTTTTTTCTCATTATAATCCCAAAATATCTATAATTTGTGTGTATATATATATACACATTTTGTATATTTATGTATACCATTAAAATCAGTCAATATTTAGATAATCCGAATAAACAATCTCAACCTGTTGTCAAGGCAATCTCCTTTAATAATAAAGATGAACTCTCATCTTTATTTATGGTCTAATATATTTATATAGACACTAAAGCTTGCAACTTGACCACAGAGATGTTAAATTATTGATATAAAGAAGTTTAAATAAACCTTCTTAAAATTGGAAAATATAATCTGTTTTGAATGCAGACAAATAAATGGTCAATTATAACATTACAAACTGCAATTATATATATACTGTAAGGATTAAACAGTTCAATCCTTATGTCAGTTACAATATAGTAAAAAAAAAAAAAAAAACGGAAAATAGAATAAAAGAGAAAAGTTTAGTAATTATTTCAAGATTTTTGAATTATTTTTTTTAATTACAAATGTCTCGTAATCATTTATGCATACATCTAATAAAATATGTAGTAGTTGATATATGCTACAATTATTATTTTTTCTTTTTTTGTTTTTAAGTTTTGCTATTATTATTTTTTTATGACACATTTACAATTGATATTTTGTTTAAAGTTGTTTAGAATGCAATATTAGTAATAATATTGAACAAAAAAAGAGATAAATGAAATATATTATAAGCAATACAAATTTAGATAGAGGAGTGTATGGATTTTTTTGCAAAAATGTTGGAAAGTAGATTTGTAATATATATATATTTTATTTATATGTACATACATGTTTTGAAATATTTTTATTATTATTTTAAAATCATCTGTATTTATTTTTTAAATATTTAATGTCATTAATTGGAATTTCAGATGCTCGGGGAAAAAAAGTTGAAAATGATTATCATTTAATATGAGCCTGGATATAATGGCTAACAATTAGAGTTTGACAGTAAATTACTCATGAAATTGAATATATTAAAAATACAATGAAAAATGTTTATGTAATAAAAGAAATGCAAGAAAGGATTATGGACATTGCTATTGTTATCCTTATTACTCTAGATTTATTTCTAGCTAGTTTAGCAAAAAAGTTTCATTAATTTTGCTTACTTAAAAGAACGAAAGTTCCTTTACTGTTCATATAATTATGAAGATGTGTGAGTAAATAACTCAGCTATATGAGGTTTTGCTCCTTTTTTATTATCTAACCAAATTAAATCATCCAGAAATCAGTTATACAAGGATGCCTATATAAAAGAAGAATTGAAGTAAACAGCTATTTATTCACATCCATTAAGAATAGAATCAGCACCACAGCTTAAAAAGACCATTTCCAAAACCTGTTAATAAATTCTACCACTCTACAAACGTAACTATTTCATGATTAAATGAAATGATTCCAGATCTATGCATCCTGCCATTAAGATTATAGTTAACTGCCATAACCACAGTTATCCAAGCTTGAAGACTGAAGCAGAGACTCGAGAAATTATTATTTTTGTTGTTAATTTTAAAAAAAGAAGAAAATATAAGTTAAAAATCAAATGGTTATAATTGATATTTAAATTAACACGTATATACATCTTTTTTTTGCTGTGTAATTTTTTCCCCATTTCTTTAGTGTTTATCCATGAAAAGATTATGTACTTATTATATAATATAGATGTATTGAATTAACTCTCTAGTAGAATACATCGGGATAAAAATTATTTAAGTTACTAAATTCTTTCATTATTAGTCACTTATGTATTTTTCAGTAACATACAACTTACAATAATTCTTCAGATCAAAACACGCATTCAAAAGGTTAACTTGCTTTTATAATATATATATATATATATTGACTAAAAACAATATATGTATTGTAATCTAGAGACCTAAAGAGACATTTTCAAATGTTTATTATAAAAGGATTTCTTAGATTTGTCATAGTATTGGTTGTTGGATTACTGTTAAATGTCATAAAGTTAAGCATTATATAAATATAGTAATGCTCTTATCATATGTAAAATAATATTTTGTCACTAAACAAAAAGGATCAGCCTTTAGGCATTTTTCACACTTACTTTTTATTAAAATGATATAATTTAAAGGAACACATACATCTTAATCTGAAGATTTTTATTGAGTTGAAGAATAAGCTTTATTCACCAAAGAATGAATTTCTGATTTTTAATTGTTTGGTCATTATTAAAAAATTATTATTATTATTATTATTATTATGTGTTGTTTAATGATTATTATTATTATTATTATTATTATTATTATTATTATTATTATTATTATTATTATTATTATTATTATTATTATTATTATTATTATTATTATTATTATTATTATTATTATTATTATTATTATTATTATTATTATTATTATTATTATTTTTATTATTATTATTATTATTATTATTATTATTATTATTATTATTATTATTATTATTATTATGTGTTGTTTAATGATATATTTGAAATGATCTTTATCTACAAGATATAAAATACATCCTGTATAAACATATGAATAATCTATATTATTCAATATATAATGTTCATAAATTGATTAAAAAGTCTGGGTGATGAAATGGCTATTATGTTACTATTTTGTTTTGTTGTCATTCTCACACATATTTATAAATAAAATATGAACTAATTATTCTTAACAATGGTCGAACATAAATTTGTCCATAATGTTATTTTCAAATAACTTATAATAATTCCAGCACAACTGAAATAAAACAACTATATAAAAATAAATATTTTCTTCATTATTGAGATGATTTTTATCCTATATTAGGGGCTTTTCAAAATACACTTTTCTAATACAGTTACATGATCCTTATATTTATCATTTTATATAATCATATAAATATTTACATATATATCATAATAGAGTGGTCTGATTACATGTGAGATGTATATGTGATCATGCCCAACAATTGGCTGTGCCAGATATAATGGGATGGAATGTATATATATGATTCATGCCCGACAACTCATTGTTTTGAAACTGCAACCATTTAACTATGGTGTACCACTTGGTCTTCATGTAAAGGCATTACACATG
Organism: Epiperipatus broadwayi; assembly: GCA_028023455.1. Taxonomy (NCBI): domain Eukaryota; kingdom Metazoa; phylum Onychophora; class Udeonychophora; order Euonychophora; family Peripatidae; genus Epiperipatus; species Epiperipatus broadwayi. The sequence continues at coordinate 6,708,651 of JAQFVV010000044.1, forward strand.
ATATGGCAAGTCAGTTATTTGATGATTTATCTAAGTTTTAGAAAGTGGAGACATGATGGTTAATGATTGACTGGGATGGGGTTCACACTTTCATAACTTTCCTTACTTCCCCTCTTTTGATTCTCATTATGCCACAGAGTTCAAACTCGGAAAGAATGTATATGTACTCTATTTCAAGGTATCATTATTCCATATCTGATATGTGCATTGGGTATGCATACATGTGATTAATTGGAAAATAGAAAAAGCAAAGAACTAATTTGATTTAATATTTAACAAATTTTGATAATGATCAATATCACAAAGTGGTGTATATATTTAATGTTTAATGATTGTATGGGCATCATCATCATTCATTATTCATTAACCATTTATTAACCCATAATTCCTATGAATTAAAAATTCCTATGAATTTAAAAAAGGTGATAAAGAAGATATTAGAAATTACAGACCTATCAGCCTTTTATCAGTTTTATATAAAATTTTTACCAAGATAATTACAACTCGTCTACAGAGAACCTTGGATTTTCACCAACCAAGAGAACAAGCTGGATTTAAAAGTGGTTTTAGTACAGTAGATCATATTCAAGTATTGAGAGAAGTTATAGAAAGGACAAATGAATATGAGCTGTCATTATGTTTTGGATTTGTAGATTATGAAAAGGCATTTGATTCTATAAACATTTCTTCAGTGATTAAAGCATTGGATCATCAAGGTATAGATCCAGGATATTGTCATATTTTAAAGAATATTTATAAAAATGCAACAGCAACAATTAGATTACATAATGATACTGGGAAAGTCATCATTGAGAAAGGTGTAAGACAAGGTTACTCCATATCTCCAAAACTTTTTACAGCAGTGCTGCAAGAAGTATTTTGTGGATTAAAATGGGAAACTAAAGGAGTGAAAGTAAATGGAGATTATTTAAGTCATTTAGATTTCGCAGATGATGTAGTTGTTTTTGCAAATAATGCTTCCGAGGTGCAGGAAATGTTGCAGGAGTTATCAGATGAAAGTAGGAAAGTAGGACTAAAGATAAATGTTAAAAAGACTAAAGTAATGTTTAATCGATTTGCTCAAAATATGAAAATAAAGATTGATTATGATGAATTAGAAGAAGTTAAGAGTTACAAATACCTTGGTCAGATTATTAATACAGATGGAAACATAATAGAGGAAATTAATCATAGAATTAAACTTGGTTGGAGTGCTTTTGGTAGAAATAACTTGATATTAAAAGGAAATATGCCTATGTGTTTGAAAAGAAAGGTTTTTAACAAATGTGTTTTACCAGTTCTTACTTATGGATCTGAGACTTGGACACTTAATAGAAGATCAATACAGAGGCTTCAGACCACTCAAAGAAGTATGGAGAGATGTATGTTGGGAGTAACAAGAAGAGATCGAAAATGTAATGTATGGGTAAGAGAACAAACAGGTGTTACTGACCTCATTGAAAAAATTAAAAGATTGAAGTGGAGTTGGGCTGGACATATTGCTAGAAGAGATGATAATAGATGAACAATTGAAATTTTAAACTGGATTCCAAGAGATTGTAAAAGACCCAGAAGGAGACCACATGTAAGATGGATGGATGAAATAAGAAAATGTGTAGGGGTGATGTGGAGAAGAGAAGCTAAAGATCGGAGAAGATGGATTAAACTTGGAGAGACCTTCATCCTGCAGTGGATTGATAATGGTTGATAATGATGATGAATTCCTATGAAGTATGGTCATTCTCGATGTCAATTTAACAAATTCAAATTTACATTGAAGACAATTTAAAAATATATTTTAACAATTAATTCTTTGATGACTAAAATTCCATGAAATCATTTTTCATTAATGTCTACCCTGCCTGACTATATTTTGAGATCTGTTGAGAATTGCTTATAGATCCTGATCCCTCTCCTATTCTGGTGTTACATCGACCTATGATAGGATATGCCAATCATTCAAGGGTTAGTCATACTTTCTGAATAATAAATCTAATAATTAAGTTAATTAACACAGACATTAATTGTAACTGTCAAAGTGTGAGCATTTAATATTGAATAAGATTAACGTTTCACCTTTCAAGCCAGTAGACTGGTATACCAATTGGCAAGCAAGTTAGAAGTCTGCCCCTAAATTTTATTGTTAAGTGAAAAATAAATAAAAAATAGAATTGATAGTTTTCCTACCTATAGAATAATGGGTGGTCAATGGATTGACTCTCTGTTTCAAAAGAAACCAATTTAATGATCAAAATAAATATATAAATATAATTTGGGATCTTAATCCAATGTAGTCTAGTCATAGTTCAAAGTCTTGTAACTATTAAGTATTCCATTTGTTGGCTAATTATCATTATTGTTCTTAAAATTATAACTTTTATAGAAGATTTGACTAAAAATAACTTCTTTTCTAGTAATATTAAAAAAACAAAAGACTGATAAAAGTATGCAATTTACTTCATAACATGGTAGCATTAATATCAGATTACCTCTGTTATCAGCTTAAATCTCCCAGACAATAGTAAATACAATAAAATTATTAATATTCCTTCACCTATGCCTGATAGAACACTAAATGTTTTGTAAAATATTGCTTCACAAAAACTTTTAAAATTTAAACAATATTTTTTTTTTTCAAATTAACTACAAAACACCAATTGTTAAAGATTTGTATACAAGAAACAAGTTGTATCTAAAAATCCAGATTAAATAGAATAATAAAAACTGAATTCAAGCATATTTTTAAATAGTAATTAAGTTTTTCTATGAATTATTTTGAACAACTTTATTTAAAAAAGTAAAAAAATGAAATTACACAATGTGGTGATAAGAAAATCTACGTCAGTAATAATTTTTATAGTGCAAACTTGGGCACCAATTAAGTGTATGTAAGAATAATTTTTTAAATAAAATAAGAGTTTTATAGATGATGGTTATAAGTGATTATTATACATGCACGTAATTAATGTACATGTTCATGTGTGTTTCTTGCACTGTTTTTACGTAATTTGTGCATTATCATAATTATTTAATTTATTGTTGTTATAATGTTGTTTGCAATATAATACATGTTTCTTTTATACCAATGCAATGTTTAAGACATTTTTTTCTTTTTCATTGTTTGTAGGGTCATGTACTAATCAGTTGTTATCAGATGATAGTGCAATTTATTAATCTGCAATCTCAGTTCATTTTTTGTGGTTATTCTTTATCAATGTGCACTTAAAATTTGAAGCTGGAATCAATGCATCTAACAGCCAACTTTAATTTTTTTTTTACTATCTTACTAGTAGCCTGAAATTCATAAAAACCTTAATATTTTGAATCCAAGCCATCTTAATTGTATATCTATATAGATTTAACAATAAAAAATCAAATTAAAGAATGTAATTTCTTCAGTTCCAGTTTTAGACCTCAAATTTTTATTGATAAAAAAAAAACATTAGAAAATATTTCGGATAGATATTAAATGTACTATCATCTCTTAATTAGTAATTATTTATTTTAATATATGTATTACCAGAATAGTAGAGAAAAATAAAAAATAATAACATTGTTATGTGTAATTTTTTATTACTTAAATAAATTTGTTTTTTAAATAAATTAGTTATTATTATAAATTGGCAATATTTTTTTATGCATAAAAAAGTTTTGAAAAATAAAATATTTACCTATTTTAGTTATATAAGCATTATATTTTTTTATGGAAATACTACTTTGTTACCCATTTATATATTTATTATTTCTGATTTATACCATTATATTTTTCCCATTTCTTATAATATTTTGAATACCTTCACTTTGGCATATATTAGTTAATTTTTTTTGCAAACTTCACATTATAGTAGATATCAGAATCATTGTCATACAAAATAGGATAAAATACATTAAAATGTATTGAAATGAATGGATTTAAAGGCAGAACACAATTTATAACAAAAATCAGAACAAAGTAAAAAAAACAGACTCAGTTTCAACCAGAAAATATCTTTAAGTTAGGATAGACTAACTCTTGACAAAGAAAGAAATAATATTTCTGAAGTAATAGTCTTTATACATACAATAGTAGAATTCTTTGCAAGTCAGACTAGTGGTTTGTTATAGTAAGCACATATGAAGATTATTAATCCAAAAATATTATATAAGTATCCTCAGCAATATATATTGTTTATTATACAATCTGGACTCACAATTTATGTATTGTAGCTCTAATATGTTACTTCTGATGCAGAAACTTCTTATAAATTATCAAACAGCAAAACCATTGGATTGCATATAGCACCACCTATTTAATAGCAGTTATTTGGATGAAATAAGAAAGTGTGTAAGGGTGATGTGGAGAAGAGAAGCCAGATCGGAGAAGATGAATTGAACTTGGAGGGACCTTCATCCTTCAGTGGATTGATAATGGTTGTTGATGATGATGATGATGATGATGGTGATTTGATTTAAAGGGTTATTAAAATTAATAATCATACATTAAAATAAAAATGGTTTATTTTTGATATGTGCTATAAACATATGAGAGAAATAATTAAATATTAAACAACATAATCTTATAATTTTAATAAACCTTTAAATAGAAATATATAGCACTAAGAATATAGTATTTTTTGGAAAAACTAACTCATACTCATACTCATTCAGAAGACAGACTCAAAGAATTGTTTTAGCAAACTTTTAAATTATGACTGTTTTTTGTATCAACAGTAAGTTTAGGTAAACAAAAGATAAACCATTTTCAGTCTGACTAATAATTTTTTGTCTAACTAATAAATTAGTTTTGATATAAACAAAAAATAGATGTTATTTACAATTTTGTAAAAATGACTGAGTCTGACTTGAGAATAGTTATTATGGCATGGGAATAGGGGTTAATTTCTTCAAAAAATTGTATGAAATAATATATATTATAAAAAATTAGGAAATAAAATATTGACTGTTTCTATAAAAAGATAGTGAATAATAAATGTGATAAAACTCAGAGAAAACTTACAAGCTTAAGAGTACAGGGTCATGTGATCTATGACTCTTATTTTGACTATTTACAGTCTCTGCCTTAAGTCTTATGCAATGTTATATTGCTAAGACTACTAATATATGGTATGGCTGAAGATACACTCAGCCCCATATAGCCATTTGAGTTGGATAGCTGGGTTTGAAGACATGCGTGTGTCTGAAAATTTCAGATTTTCCACTCAATAGATAACTTTTAGTTAAATGCTTGGCTTTGGGTTGATGTTTTTAGATCTAGTGTCTGAACCTACCCTAGCATCTCTCTGAGAAATGCCAGAGCACAAAACCATGGTCAGAGGTTGGGGGGGGGGGTCCTGACAGAGACATTTTAAATGCTTTCTCTAGCTAAGCATTTATCACAAAGCTTGTTGAGGAATTGGCAATCCTCATTGTTTATAACTTACAAGCTTAATAGTATAGGGTCATGTGATCTATGACTCTTATTTTGACTATTCATAGAAAACTGTTTTGTGCCATTTTGATTTAATTAAAACAATAAAAATAATATGTAAAAAAAAAAATTTTTTTAAATAATGCTTTTATGTAAACAGAACTTAGCTGACTAAAAAAGTACAGTATGTCAACTAAAAAATAAAAAATAAAAATCTCAGTTCATTTTCCATTCTTTGAAAATATCAGAAATCTTAAGAATCTAGACTTATTATAAAACAATTGAAAATTGCAAGAATATTGTCATTTCAAAAAGTCATTTGAAGCTCAAATAAATCATAAAAATTTGAAAAGTCTCAAATGCTTTTATGAAACAACAATATTCCTGAAATTTCCAATTGTTTTATAACAAGTCTAGATTCTTAAAATCTCTAATAATTTTCAAGAATGGCAAATTAACTGAGATTCAGGGGTTTTTTTCTACTTTTTAGTCAGCTAGTATTGTTTACATAAAATCATTATTTTAAAAACTTTTTTTAAATATTATTTTGTTAAAACTTAAAAAAAAAATCTTAGCTACAACAAATTTCAAAAATATGGATACACACACATAAACATGCACAGACACGGTAACTTAATAAAAAAAAAGCATATAATGTATTTTCAATTTTCTAACTTTTATTTTTGATCATAATCAGTTTGTAAACATAACTTAATTAAAATACTTTGATAGATTTTTAGATAGAAGATGGGCATGAATGTTCAGCTGCAATACAGATTCTAAAATACTGCTGCTAAATTTAGAAGGTTAAAAAATAAGTTGTTTTATCATATTGAGTAATCATGTAGAAAGAAATTAACCTTCAAACTTGCGCAATTCATTTTAGTGTATAAATCAGGATGATTATTCTCCCACCTTTATATTATGGAAGTAAAACATGGATCATCTGATAATAAAAATCACACTGGAATTTTTTAAGAATGCTTTATAAGAATCTAAAAATATGACATTAAGTATGAAAAATCATGTGGTACAGTTGCCATATATTTGATATAATGTTAAATCTACTAGTCTAAAGAAGACTCTTATGTATTGGAGCATATGAAGTTGATAAATAATAACAGACTTTCAAAAAATGTATTTTGTAGTGAACCTACCATAGCTTTATGTGAGAAACAGATTTTATTTATGTAATAAAGACCATCCCAGATATTTTAAAAATAAGCATTGTTGATATCTTTGAAGGATATGGTAAATAATAGAATACAATGAAAAGCTACTGGAAGCTCTAGGAAAACAAAATTTATTGTAGTAAAAATTAAAAGACAACATCTAGCTTGGCTTGATTTGTATTATATAACAAAACTTATCTTAAAAAATTAAACAAATCCATCTTTTTTTATCATTGTTTCAATGTTTATTTTATTAAAATTAATCAACCATACAGTGTCGATTGTTTCATTTTTTATAATTTTATTAATGCATAAAGAAGGATAAGTTGACAAAACTTACTTTCAAGTTGCATATGTCTTTCTATCTTTTATTTTAAAAATCTAGTATTAGAATGCCTCTATTCATTTATGAAAGATTGTTAATGATGATAAATATAAAACAGTTAGTCTTGGATTGATTCTTCTAAAGAAATAAATTAAACTAATGAACACGCTATAATAAATAAGCTATGCCTTGTGAATGCTAATTTGACGTGTGACATCACGACAGAGCTTCAATTTTTAATTAATAATAAGATTTCGTGTTCCCTTTAAGCATTATGACTAGCGTTTTTTATTTACTTTTTTGTCCTTTTTCTTTTACAAAATGAGATAAGAATAAAAATTAGAGATTCAAAGAAAGAAGCATGCCGTAAGCAATTTTAAACAAATAGACTTTGTTAACTAAGGTAATTCAAAATTTATCTATATATACGTATATTATTAATAGTTTATTCTTACATTTTAAACATAGGGCTGCAAATGGAAAGCTACAAGGGAATTTATTTTCTGTCTGGAATCTCTTTAAATTTCTTTAGGATATTTATTAATACTTAAGCTAGTTTTTTTTTTAAAAAAGAATATATGCTTGTAATGTTTAAATAAAAAACAATATATATATATCAGGGGTGGCTAACAAGTCGGTCGATCGCAAAGTCAATTTTGATCGATCGCGAGGCCAATCTAGCAAGGTCTATAGGTTAAGGAGTGAAACAAATTAAGTCAAGATTTTGAAGTTTTTTTGTTATTTTTGTTTTTGTTCTAATTTTTTTTCCAATTCTAGATAGGTGAAATCCACTAAGTCGTATAATTATTAAAAATAATATTTTTAATCTTGACTTAATGTAGCTAATTTGAATTATTAAATATTGTTAATAATTACTCATGTTGCTTTAATTCCCCAGGACATGAGTTTTTTGGCCGTTAAATAATTACTAGGTAGATATATAAAAATAGTATATATTTTACACCTCCCTCCACTTAGACTACGCCTATGAAAACAAGTCGACGGCAACACATTTTTAAAATAAAAAGTAGATCTTAATGAATACAAAAGTTGGCCACCCGTGATATATATATCATGTTCTATTGATAATTTTTATAGTTTCCCACAATAATTTTGTTAGAAGTGGTGATTGGTAAGAGGGGATTAAGAAATTAATTACAAATTATTATTTTTTTAAAAATGTTATATTGAAAAATAATTAAAGTTAATCTGAAAATAAATGAGAAACGAAAGTAAAAAAAAATCTTTGAAAATCATTTTTCTATTTAAAAAAATCATCTAAATGGATATAGAAAATAGACAATCACCAAGTAGACTTGGCCAGAGTGCCATTTAATTTTTAAAAGGCTAGAAGAAGTACAGAATGAAAAATAATAGTTTGAAAAAAGAGTTGAATCCTATCTTTGAAACTCACACATATGATATTTATTTATTCATATAAATCTCATATCCAAATAAATAATACCCCACTTTCTAAGCAAAGTATATCAAGTAAACTCTCTATTTTAAATAGATCTCTTCAGATCAAGATCTTTCCAACTTCCTCTTATAATGATTTTATGAAGAAGGCATTATTCATGAGATTTTCTAATTGCCATGTAGTGCGATTTTGAATGTTTTTTTCATGGTTGGTCTAAATATTTTAGCTAAGGATAGCTAGATATTCATTAACTCACTATTATTAGATGACTGATTTGGTTGACTGTAGGCCATCTATGTAAAAGAAAAATTCGAAGCCTAAAAAAAGTCTACGTTATTCAATCTCGACTGGAATATCATGCTGAAAATATAATAATAAGATATCATGATCATTTCAACACGAAAATATTAGAAATACTTAACAATTTTAAAAGAGGTCTTGCGTTGTTAGCCGAGAGGTATCGCAGCCGCCATGCAAGCAAGTAGTTGGTTGCAGACGAGTGTGGGTTCGCGTCCCGGCAGATGCTATGACATATGAAAAAAAAAAAATTTAAAAAGAGAATATTTAAACAAAAAATCTAAAATCTTGACGATAAAATATCCACATATCAAAATATGTAGAAATAACAGAAGAATGGAAATCAAGTAATATAAACAAATAAGGCAAAATTTTATATATATAATTTATTATCAAAAATATTTTATCTTTTTTATATATATAATATTTAACTACATCAAAAAATAAATAAGAAAAATAATCTTTCATAAAAAATATTCTCCGTTGCCTATAATATCAATTACTTTCAAAAATAAAAATAGTATTTAAAAAAAAAGATATTGTACATATTTATTATATAATTTTTAAGAAAATAGTATGTTTTTATTTTAAAAATTGTTGTACAAAATTCCTGTACATTTTTTACTACTGTTTTTTAAGTCAAAGATAATTTCATTTTATTCATATGCTATGTGATAACATGTATTTGTAATTTCCGACTTTTTTTTTCAATTTAAATATTTTCTAATCATAGGAGACATGAGAATATTATTTAATTTCAGTAGATGAAGTAACTAATTTCCCTTCTCTTGTTGAATGAAATTAATAAATATCACATCTCTGATAAAATAAAAAGATTATTAAAATTTTTAATTAAACTTCATTAATAATGCACAGTCCAAAAAATAATAATAATGCAACAAACACATAAAAAGGTTATTTTTTCTAACAATCATTTGATAATTAAATTAAAATTCAAATATTATTAGAATTTATAATTACACAAAAACTATTTTTTTGTAATACTAATAGAAGAAAAGCAAAATGATAAAAATCAAGTCAGATGTCACATGACTTAATTTTAAATAAAGCTCATATTTACAAATGTTATATATAGAGCTTGCAAAACAAGCTCTTAACAAGCTATTAATATATGGTGTATCTGAACTTAGTTCAGTCCCACATGGCTATTTGAGTTAGATAGCTGGATTTTTAGACATATGGAAGTCTGAAAATTTCAGATTTTCTTCTCAATAGTTATACATTAGATAAAGTACTGGGCTGTCCTAGTATTTTTAATCTAATGAATATCCTGGTACCTCACTGACGACGCCAGAATCTGAAACAGGCCTGGGGTTGAGGATATTCTCAAAGCTTGTTACGAAAAGCAAATACATATTTGTGTCATATATACATATAACTTTATACTTTTTAAATAGTATGGCTTGCACAAAGGAATGTTCTCACACACATATATATAAAGATAATGCACAGATTGTCAACGTGACTTTCAATCTATGATTACCTGTATGCAAAACCAAAATATTTGTTTTGTTTTGATTTTTAATTTATAGTATTTAATTTTTGAATTAAAAATAACTGCATTATGTTTTTAAAACTTTGTTTATCAATGTACAGATGCACCTTAATATATAAAATTACTCAAATAATATATCTATATACTTCTAATTGATGCAGCTTTAAATAGTCAAAAAGCATTCTAAAAATACATGTTGAGCCACAATACTTCATTAGAATATTCAATTGAAATCAGTAATAAAACACACAAAAATAATTTGTATAAACTAAATATGTTTAAATTAAGCTTATGAAATTTAAAGCATTATTAATCGATATCCCAAGTAACAAGTCATTTGATTATTTTATTTTTTAGAAAAATAAATAAATTGATGTCTGTTGATATGTAACATAATGCAAATGGTTTATTAAATCAAGTTTATATCATTAATATGTTAGGGAGTAGAAATTCATTTAATATATATTTTCTAGAATTAAAATAATGGTATAATTTTATCTATTCAAAATAATTAGATTTAGAATATATTATTAAGCCAAGAACAATTAGGACACAAATAATCAATTGGTTTATTGTTTTGAAGTACACAAAAATTTGGATACTGAATGTTACAGAGCTAGACTACAATGGTAAGCTTTGACATCTAGAATCTGCCATTCCAGCACTTCATCAAATCATGCAGAGCATTAAGATAATTAATATACCAAATTAGATAAGAAGACATTAGAGATAAAATGAATAAAAATATTGCCCAATTATATAAAAGTAGTAAAAGAATTATACAAAAGCAAGTAATAGCTAAGTGAAAGAAATGTATAAGATGTTATTGTGGCTAAACAAACTTGCAATCCAATAATTGGAAAAAATAAAAATTTGACAAGTTTAAAAGAAATTGAAAAAAAAAAAAAACATATAAAATATAATGATAATGTGTAATAAAATATTGTAATTAAACAAATATGCCAAGCAATGATTATTAAGAATTGTGGGAGAAGAAATAATGGACAAGGATGGGAAGTTTCATAAGTAGTTGTAGAAAACATTAGTTAAATAAATTCTTTGTGAAATCACAAAAAAGTATTTATTCAAAAATCTTCACTTAGGTAACATATAAATAAATTATTTTACATTGATATTAAAACTATTTTTACACAAAACAGATTTAATAACTATACAAAAGTAATAATGTTGTCACTCTAAAGTTGATCTAAAACATGATCACAGTTTAATGATCTATTTGCTTTAAAAGTGTGAAGAATTAGTTGATTCAGCTATTCATAGAATCAATAGCCAAATTCATGAATTGAAATTTAAACTTATATGGAGTCTGGAACTTATTGATAATACACTATATACTTTTCCATAGACCTCCCAATTAACTACTTAATATGAGTTACTAGTTATTTATAATTGAATGCTAAAAACTGTAAAATAATTATGTATGTCAAATGAATGTAAAGGCATCCATTGTAATATGATTACAACATGTCTTAGTTTGCACCTTGATGAAAAATATGTTACTTATCTACTGCTGCTTTTATTGTGTCTTTCACTTAGTTTTTATATTTTAAGAAAATAAAAATGTTCACTGAAATCGATTTAAAAAAACAAACAGGCAAATTTTATTGTAAGCTTATTACTAATAAAGACATCCTTAACCTAAATGAAACTATGCAAACTGCATGAATACTATCTAATTGGTTTGTGGAAATAAGAGATCCGTTTATTCCAACTGAAGTTGTTGAGGAATCAAAAAAGATCACTTGATCTGCATTTTGGTTAACTTTCCATATATGAAAATAAAGTAGGCTAACACTAAATTAAATTAAAAATAAAAATTATATATTTTAAAAGCAAATAAGAGTTATTTGAAAAATTAAAAATATTATTGTAGAAACAGTACAAAATTTAAAAACATGGTTTGGTAAATATAAAATATGTTTAAGAAAATAGTGAACAAAAGAAAAAAAAATTGACTATATTATTTTAAAAAAATACTTCAAAAGAGAATGAACAAATAAAGAATTACAAGTAAAAAAAGTATTTCATTTATTGTATTTAGAATAAGAAAATTTAGAAGTATTCTTATATTATCTCCTTTACATTTTTTGCATTCCTTCATATATTCACATATATTACTTTTATAAATCTCCATATATACACTCTAATGCAATTTTTTTATATAATTCCTTTAATTTTCTAACAGTTTCAACTGTCCTGCAGTCTTCATCACAGGTTATGCAAAAGCTCTGATGAAGACTGCAGGACAGTTGAAACTGTTAGAAAATAAAAGGAATTATATTAAAAAAATTTGCATTAGAGTGTATTTGTGGAAATTTATAAAAGTAAAAAAAAATTATTAACATTAAATTAAATCTCTAACCATTTTTTAACTAAGAATAAACTTTTCCAAAAACATTGGAAAATGTAAATTGCTTCTATGATGTGTTTGAAAGAATTAATCATGCTGGGTATCTCAGATATGCATTAAATTTAAAATATTTTTTGGGTATTTGCTCTAAATATTACATTTATTAAATTATGATTTTTATTCTTTTAAATAATAAATATTAGATATAGTTCATATATTAACATAACTAACAAAATAAACTTTAGCAATCATCTTATAAACATAAGATATTAACTTTTTATAATTTTAATTCCTCCCACATTTTTTATAAAAAACCTAGTGGCAGTTTCAATCATATTTGCAGCATTTTATTTTTATAATTAAATATTTATTCTATAACATATTTTGAAAATTTTTATATATATTACAAATGTATGTTTACAGTTGAAAGACATTTTAAGAGATAATATTTGAACTTTGCAAAATAGAGAAAAGAAAATACTAAACTGAATACTTAATGATAACAATGACTCTTTTTATATCAGATCTAACCTTTGCTAATTTATAAAAGTTATTGAATGAATAATTTATATAAATTTCATTTTAAAAATTAAAATGAATTTTAATTAAAACATCATGAATTAAAGAAAATGTTTTAAAATTGTAAATTATGTTTATTTTTATTAAAATTTCACAAAAAAATTTCTTCACAGCATTCATGAAAGCATTTTTTTTTTAAATAAATGATCATAACTTCCATTTTACTATAATCATTGTTTTAATAACTTAATATAGAAATAAAACAAACTAACTCCTTTTTAAAACTTGATTTTTTATGACTATAATCATGAAAAAGAAATCCGACGTTTCGACTATTTTTTATAGTCTTTTTCAAGGCACACTAAAATAAAATATATATACAATAAATATCACATATTCCAAAAAAAAAATTAAATTAATTAAAAATTACAAAATATATCCATAACCAAAATTTTATTTTTCTTTTTTTTTTTTTTACCTTATCTCACTCCCCTTTCCTATTACAATCACAACTTAAACACAACTAATTCCTTTTTAAAAATCTATATATATATCAAATAAAAACTTTTAATTAAAAACCTATTATTTTCTTTTATCTTTTTAAAAGTTTTTATTTGATATATATATATATAGATTTTTAAAAAGGAATTAGTTGTGTTTAAATTGTGATTGTAATAGGAAAGGGGAGTGAGATAAGGTAAAAAAAAAGAAAGTTTTGGTTATGGATATATTTTGTAATTTTTAATTAATTTAATTTTTTTTTTTTTTTGGAATATGTGATATTTATTGTATATATATTTTATTTTAGTGTGCCTTGAAAAAAGACTATAAAAAAAATAGTCGAAACGTCGGATTTCTTTTTCATGATTATAGTCATAAAAAATCAAGTTTTAAAAAGAAGGAGTTAGTTTGTTTTATTTCTATATTAGATATATATGAACTATTTTGAAAAGAAGAACTGTGTGCTGGATATATTAAATTATTTTAATAACTTGTCTTTTTAAAAGCAAATATTTTTTTTAAAAAATCTAATTACATATTTTTTTTTGGTTTAAAATAAAAATTCTATAAATATGTTGCACAAATAAGTATAAATATATAAATAAATTGATGAAAATTCTACCCCCTCTCCTTAAAAAAATATTAAAAGAACTAATCACATTTTCAAAAGCTTGAGTCAAATAATCTAGCAATCAATGGTGTTGTCAGTTTAGTGTGTCATTAATTTTTTTTTAATTTGGGAATTTGTATGATATCTGCACAATAGTGACATATTTAGATTTTTTTTTAAAATAACAATTTTAGTTCCAATTTTTATGGCAAAAAAAGTGAACTAGCAAACTACCATTGTAGACAATTGCAAAATAGCAAAGAAAAGTTGGAACAATAGCATTTTTTTAAAATGAGCAATTTACTCACTCACTGTTCATTAGGAGAATATTAAATTTCATGGTGATATACACTTTAAATTAATTTTAATGATTAAACAGATCAGTATTTGTCCTTATTTAAATTCTCATCCACACCTAAACTTTGGATATTCTAAAATGATAGTATATGGAAAAAAAACAATCCATCCAAAAGAATGAAATTATATGTGAAACTAAAAATTATAAATTATTAGTAAAGTTAATAAAATAAATGAAACAGCAAAAAATATATAAAATAATTAATATAACACAATTGAATTACATTTATGTAATAAATAGTCATTAAACTTATGAATATCCATTCAAAGCACTAATATATTTTTATTTAGCTATCAATGATATTAAGCTTCCTTTAGATGCAAATATTTGATTATTCCTGAACAGTAAACAGTGAAAGTCATAGATTCAGAATAAAACATTTTAATTTTAATAAATCTCCTCTTAATGTCATACACCTTTTATGAAAGATAAATGTAAATTAACTTCTGTAAAATAATAAAATATTGCAACCATGAAAGGTGTATTGGCAGTTGAATTTGAAGATTTTTCTGAGAATGGAATATAAAAAATAAAATAAAAGTATGTTAGGCGAATTTTATATATATATAAAATAATATATAAAATACATCTTTTATTTGATTAAACTTAGAAAATTTCTTTTCCTTGAGGAAATACACATTGTTCTTTTTTCTTTCAATTAAAAAAAAAGAGCAAATCCAAATAATAAAAGCGACTACTGATTTTTAAATATCAATAAAAGTTCTGCAAAGTGTGACATTGGTAATTAAATATGGACATGGTAGTTACAAGAAAAAGAACTTTGAGAACAAAAATCTAAGGAAATATAAAAGTTTGAAGAAGGAATTCGGGAGAAGTTCAATATGCACATGCATCACAAGTTTTCAGGGGATATAAAAGGGATAGACATGAATAAAGGTGCATTCTTTTTGGATACACAGCAAGATGCAGAATTACCTCATGATAGTTGCCAATATTCAGATGGATGACTAAAACTCCTGTACATCACCGGACATTCCTTTCCCTTGGACATCCTTACAATGATTTAGAAGAATGAAGTCATCACCTGCCAGAAAATAGAAGTATTGTGTCAAAGCTAGAACTTAACATACAGATCACAGAGTAAAAATCCCAGGGATTATTGCCAAAAAACTATTCTACTGAACAATCTTACCGGTAAGAAATTAAACTTTGAACTCAACTTTTTAAGATATTCCACCTATCATGTAAACCATAAAAAGAGGATTAATGGATCATAATGAACTATAATTATGATTAATGGATCCCAGACATATTTATGATTATTATATTACTTTTTTTTTATTTATTAAAATAAAATAAATATGCTATTTTTAAAAAAGAGCTACAAGGTGTTGTTTGTGTAAGTCTAGTAAAGGTACTTTCTCAGTGATCTTCTTTGTAAAATTTAACTTTTGATGCCAACACACATTATTGTATTTCAGGTTTATTATTGGAGATATCAAGATATGTATATAATACACTTTCATTAGTTCATCTAAAATTTATGTATATAAGTTAATATATGTGGCTATTTGTTCCCTCATGTTAGAGAGAGGAATTTGTAGTACATTGTAGGGTCATTCCATTGTTGATTTAATAGTGATATCTAAGCAGAATCCTGGTGCCTAATAAAAAAAAATAATTTAAACTATTAAAAGCAACAATGTGAGTGAAAGTTAGCTTTTATTTTAAGTAGGTCAAATTATCCTTGCTTATGCTAAGAGTTATATAGATAATGCTAACCCTCACATATAAGTGTTGGTGGATTTTAAAACTATATTACCTGGAAATATATGATGCTTTCGCTAAAGTTTAAATAGTTATATACAATAAGGTAAATTAGGTGTCGGCATGGTAGGTAACCGATATATTCTTAACAGATATACAAACCTAATTATATAGCCGATCATGTCTAATAAATATAGATTAGTCAAAAAATGGTACAATATATACACTTATTAAATGTTAAAGGTCAATATATGTAAAAATATTCAGGAATATATTTTGTGCAAATAGAAATCATCCATTCTTTGAAAGTCTGTTAGAAATATGTGTGTATGTTTACTCAATATTTTCGTGAATAAAAAAATAATTACTCATAATTTTTTAATGAAAAATTATAGTTATATAGGATGTTTTTTTTTCATATGTCAAAGCATCGACAACTGTCTGCAAGCAACTGCGCTGACCTCTCGGCTACCAACGCTATACTTAAATCATTTTGAAAGATAAATCTGCGCTATTTAGCCAATTAAGTTTGGCATCAGCACTTGAATATCTCTTTCCAATCAAATTAATACATGTGGTAGTATTAATCAAAATAGTTTTTAGTTATTTATAATATATTCCCCATTAAAAAATTGAAAGTAGATGATAATTTTTTAGTATAATTATTATTTGAAGTGTAATAATTGTATGTAGTGATCGTTATTTGTATAACTTTTATTCATCATAATAAAATAATATAAAAAATTAAATAAGCAGTATATATATGATAGAATTTAATATATTAACCACACAGTTCTTATTTCCAAAATAGTTCATAAATCTCCAATATATAAATAAACAAACTCCTTCTTTTAAAAACTTGCTTTTTATATGACTATAATCATCAATAAAAAATCCAACGTTTGGACTATTTTATATTAATTATTTTAATTGTTAGAGCAATTAAGTTTTGTTCAAATAGTAATTTGTTTAAGAATGAAGTTGATATTATTAGGAATGAATATTTTTAATAAGAATCTAATGTCCCAACTCCTCACTGAAGAGACCCATAGGTCGAAACCGGTCTGGGGATGGGGACAATCCAAGATAAAATGATTTGAATGTCTTCTCTTGTAGTAGCATTTATCATAAATAAAAAAAAAAGCTTGTTTAGAGCTATTAGCACGCTCTTAATTTTACATATTTGTAAGTGCAAGCTATATATAAGTCATATGACATCTGACTTGTTATTATTACTAATAAGAATAAATGAAAAACTAGATTAAAACAGCAAAATAAATCTAGATGCATTACCCACCAGTTGATTTCTAACATACAAAAGAGGTTACTCCAGCATCGACCCGCTCTGTCAACTATGCAAGAGAAAAAATGAAACAATAGACCATATAATACATAGATGCAGCATCAGAGAACTGATATTTATCAGCTCAAAAATAAACTTCCAAACAATCACCTCAATCTGGCGATGTATTGCTTCAAAAACTGTCACATGGATTCGGCTCTCCATATTCTACACATTTGCGCTCTGGACAACATGCTGCAAACTTAGTTTAGAACACCCAACTCCTGATGCTAAACAGGTCTACATCCATATGATCAACAAGATTAAACAAAGAGATGACACAATCGGACTATGCTGCATTGTAGAAGATATATGGAATCTTCTGGACATCCCAGAACTCCACATGAAAAACAGAACTTAATTCCCAACTCACAATGAGATAACTCACTACTACCCATACTCAAGCAATTATGGAAACAAAATGATCAATAAGCTAAGACTGAAAATGATCCAGTTTGATATGCAACCATTCCTCATTTTCACAGAACAATAATCAAGGAAATTCCCATGGCTTCCATCTATAACAAGAATAATATCTGTGTAATCATAGTATTTAGTAAATAAATGTTTATTGAAATAAAAAAATTGCTGTTTACATTCACATGAATAAATTTAAGCATGTGGATTTTGAAATAAAGCCTTTGGAATGTGTTAAGTTATACAATGAAAGAATGATCAAGAAAGGTATATACATTAAGAAATAAAACCAGGGTTAAATAGAATGTTAATGGAAAAAAGAAAAGAAAATAATAGGTTATTAATTGAATGTTTTAAAGGATATATATAGATGGGTTTTTTTAATTTAAAAAAGGTTTTTGTGATTATGTTGTAATTGTTTATAATAGGAAAGAGGAGTGGGATAAGGTGAATTTTTAATTGTGAATGTATTTTGTTAATTTTTATTAAAAAAATTTTGTTTTGGAATACGTGATATTTATTAATATGTAAATTTTTTTAGTGTGCCATGAAAAAGACTATATAAAATAGTCAAAATGTTGGATTTTTTATTGATGATTATAGACATATAAAAAGTAAGTTTTTAAAAGGAGTTTATAAATTTTATTAATTACTTTTGAAAATAAAATAATAAAAAGTTTAATATTAAATGTTAATAATATTAATAATAAAAACAATTTATAATATATAGAAAATAAATCACCCTCCCTCAGGCTATGACTTAAAATTACTCTAAATGTTGAATAAAGGATAAAATGAATCGACCTATTTTTCGTTGCTCTGCTGTTTATAACACTGCTGGTAATTCTGAATGAAATTAATTTATCAACCAGATGCAATAGAACACTTAAGAGTAATTAAACACATAATTAATTATACTATGCTTTTAAGTGCCATATTTGATTTGGTTGATAAATTAATTTCTCTCTGAATTACCAATAATGTTGACAAAAATCTGCTAATAAACATCAGAGCAACCAAGAATAGGTGGATTCATTCTATTCTTGAATCTTTAGTGAACATTTAGAGTGTTTTTAAATCATAGCATGGGGAGGGTGATTTACTTTCGTTATTTACATATATATTGAGCAATGTTTAATTTAATTTAAAGTTTAATATATAGGAAATGTAATTGTATATTGTAATATTAGTAAAAGTGATGCTCAAAATCTGATCATTTTGACAAAAATATTTAGTCATAGGATGTAAGTGTAAATATATGAAAAGATGTTTTGCATGTAAAGAGTCAAAATATATGAAATTTGAAATAAAATCATAATAATTTCAATATTTTAAATTACAAATACAAAGAAGTGTAAAAACTTAAATAATAATTACAAGAATAATAATATCTTTAAAATATCATTGAAGTTGAAGTAAACTGTTAATTGTAAAGTGTGTAAGAAATTTGTGAATATTGTTAATTAAATTGATTCAATCTACCAATCACAGTGATGTAAAAAATTTTGATCATTATTCTATATGAAAAAATTGCAATATCACTTTGAGGATAATATATTTCCAATCAAAAAATTTTCATCACTATTTAAAATCTTACAATTAGTTGTAAGATTGTTATATTTATATAGGTGAGAGGGCAGCTGATGATAATATTTTGACTTAAAGTTAATGTATCCTAAAGAATGGTTTGTCAATCTTTCATATATTCTGCATGTTTAATGTTTCCAACACAGCTATTGATAAATTTCATACATTCACTTTATTTACATCTATTTATAAATCCTGTTAATATATTAATTAATTACATCTTTAGATGCATATTTAATATGCAAGATTTAAATAATAAAGACTGCCTTATTATTTGTTTAGTTATAGGAACATAGACTGACTTATAGAATACCATTGTAAAGCTTAGTAAAGCTTCTCAATGTTAAAATGATGATATTTAATAATCTTACTATAAGTTGAAAAATTCCTGCAATTGTGTAAGAAATTGCCTTGTTCCAGAAAACGGAGAATAGTTTGATTTAAAATACATGTATCTCATAGAGTGATTTGCCAGTTTATTTCACATTTATAATGGTCTTTCTAGTACTGTTATTTACCGTTTACATTAACTGAATTTATTTAATATACATTAACAAGAGTTTTTAATTGATTAATATTTTATAAATACATATACAATTAGTTTTTATTTCTCTGGTCTATAAAATAACAACAAAGCACTTAAATCAAAGCCACTCTCCACTCAAATGCCATATACTATAAGTTTAAATTATCATTATTTGTCTGTGTATTATTACCTTTTTAAATTATAATACATGACAACTGCATAACTGATCATCTATATGTTTATCTTTTACACTTTCAAATAATAATAAAAACATTTTATGTATATCGAATAGGTTTTGTAATAAAAAATATAGATGTAATTAATATTCTTATCTGTATATAAATATATTGATATGTATATGTGTTTATTTATAAGAAAAACAGCAAATTTTATAAATGTCTGTATATCTTTCAAACTTTAATACAAGTTATTTGACCTTTAAATACAGATCGTTTATTTCAATAATTAGTGCCTGACATAAGGAAAGCATTCCCACTGTAGAAGGATTTTCAGAAACTAAAAACATTAATTCTAGGACCGTATGTTTCCTGGTGTTTTTTAAAGAATTAATAATTAAGTAACATCTGAAAGAAGTTTTACTTCCATTGTTAGCTGAATAGAGATTATGTTAATGCATAGAATCATATACCAACAAAGTTGTTTATATAGCAAATTAGAAAAAAAATAGATAAAAAAAAAACTGAAGTGAAATGTTATGAAAGTTAAAAGTTCCAGACTTTAATACAAGTGGAAAAATATATCCATTCTCATGTTAAATATAATTATATGTAAGTTACTTGAATGTCATATGGCATTTGAGCACCTCTACTGGTAGGTAGAAAGCAATAGTTTTATTCAGTTGAATGAACTAAGATTTTTTTAGGTATTTATGCATCTCAGTGTAACTGATTCCGAAATTATCAAATGAATCTATTATTCTAATTATAGTGCCAAACTAGGATGACTAAATTAGTAAACTCCACTCCATATACTAGGAGAATAGGTTAATTTATATTGTCCAGTAATTTAATTCTTTAGGTAAGTAGTTATAATATTTTTTTGTTTCAGTCAATAGTTAGCCAATTATAGAATATTACATTTTATTAAATTGGCTTTAAAATATATACAATGTTTTTTTTTTGTTGTTGTTGTTGTGTTTTTTAAAATTAATCTAAAGATGCCAATTTAACTATCTTTTTCGGATAAATACTTTAATAACTATCACTATTTATTTATTAAGCTAAAATTTATCATTATTTTTAGTTTAGATACATACTTTTAACTTTATTAAATATTAATATATCAATTATTATTAAACACAATCACATAGAATAATTAATTTATTTCAATTTTACTTTTTCCTTGTGTGATAAATATATTCTTAATTTTCTCTTTTTACTTTCTTTGCATTTCTTCATATATATTGCTTTAAGCCAATAAACATCACCTGACCACCACCTTTTATGCTTATGTATAACTGTTGTTAAAGCAGGCAAAACTCACTACACACATTGCCACACACAGCAAGCTAGAGTAATCAATGGATGCCAGAAGGATTGTGTATAAAATCCCCATCTAGTGCCTACTCATCCAATATTCCCAGACTAGTTTCTGGCTTATGGCCTTCATCAGTGAGTAGCCTTGGATCTGAGAGCACTGCACTTAGATCTTAGGATCTAATGCTAATGCAAGGCTCCTCACTGACGAAGGCCACAAGCCGGAAACTAGTCTGGGATATTGGATGAGTAGGCACTAGATGGGGATTTTATGCACAAGCCTTCTGGCATCCATTCGTTACTCTAGCTTTCTGGGTGTGGCAATGCGTGTAGTGAGTTTTTCCTGTTTTAATATATTGCTTACAATAACTCCCTTCATATACACTTTAATTCAAAATTGTTTTTAATGATATTATTTTCCTGACAGTTTTGACTATCTTGCAGTCTTCATCAGAGCAAAACTGTCAGGAAAATAAAGGAATTATTAAAAAAAAATTGCATTAAAGTGTATATGAGGGAAGTTATTGTAAGTAATATATATGTGATAAATATACTTATAACATTCATTTCACCAAATATACTCTAATCACATGAATAAAGATATCTCGAAAAAAAAGGTTTTTATTTATGAAAATGGATGGCAATTAACTTCACATAATATTGTGAATAACATCATACACAATGTATACATTTATTAAATATCTATTCTTATTATGAAAAAATATATTGTCACATATCAATATATTTCTATGTAGGTAAGAATATTAATAATTATTTTTTTAATGCTAAACCTATTTGATATGTATATACATACTTAAGTAATGTGATTTATTTTTAGATGACTGAGTTCAAGTACTTAAAGTATATATAATGAAATGAAAATTGTAAATGTTTTAAATTATAAAACCTTTTATAAATGTTTTGAAAAAATAAGTCTTTGTTGAAAGTTTCATCCTCTGGTGTTTAATACATTACTTTTACTGTGATCGTTTTGAATTAATCATAATTGTATTAATAATCTGTGATAAAAATTATAGATTGCTTGATTTTTTGTCAGACAGTGCACTGAGTTTAATGAAATAAAGAGTTAAGCAAGTTTTCATGAAACATATCTCAACAACAATTATTCTCAACTGACAATTTTTTATTGCATTAGTTCCAATGATGACATAAATATAATTAGAACTATAATTATTCAGTAAATTAAATGTTAATTTTAAAATACCTTTATTATGAAAACTCAATTTCAACTTGCATTTCATAATTTGCTGCTTTTAAATGAATGTTCACCAAGATAAAATCTGGTTTCCATTATTTGCAAGATGAGCTACAGGAAGTCTGTCTTTCATATATTAATTTGTTATGGTTTTTACATATTCTTCCACCAGATATCAGAAGAGAAATTGTATCATAGAAAATGTATAAAAACTCTTGATTAGATGACATTTTCCAATAACTCAAGATATAGTTTTCCCATCTAAGTCTCACTTCAAATTAAGATTGCCTTTTTGGATGTTCAACTAAGAATCTAAGCCAAAACAATCTGACATAATATCATAAAAACTGACTTTTTTGAGGTTCTAAACAAATTTATTTTTCCAGCAATAATAAAGACATATGGATTTGTTTTTTTATAAACATAATCTATCAAAGATCTATGACAACCTATGGTAGTTGTATGCACTTACTTCATAAATGTAATTTAATAAACTTGGTATATGTGAACTAACACCAGTCATGAATCACACGGCTAATGACTGCAAAATATACAGCTACAGTGGCAGGCAGAATTGAAAAACTAATATTATTAAACCACTAGCATTTCCTCTCACCTGATTGGAAACTCTGTATGAACTATTATGATATCTTTATTAGTTAAGAGATCTAATAAAATTTATATGTTAAATAAATAAAATTCCTATTTACAATTAATTATTATAATCACTTATACACCCTTGACAATGATACTTTTTTCTTAGATCGATCAATTTTACATTAATGCTTTTTTAAAAATAAAATAGTGGTAAAAACATTAATGACATTATTAATCTTCATAATAATAAAAGTAATTATTTGAACTTTTTGTAATTAAAAAGGAGGATATAAAATTACTTTTAAATGTGCAAAATAAACATTCATTTTTTTTTCTATTTTCCTTTGTACATTAATTTTTTAAGTATGTTTAATATTCAAAACAATATTCTAATTAATCATTTTAGAATATAAATATTCATCTACAATTTGTAACAGCTTGAATATTAATGATTTTTTTATATATAAAATGAATAATTAAATCATTTTATATGAATAATGTTAGCAATAAAAAGAACTATGTGTTGCTTACTCTTCGTCGTATCTCTTCCACCCTGTCTTTCTTTCTATCTATATATTTTTGATTCATTTATTCTTATGTCATTATCTATATTTTTATTTACCTTTCTACTTACCATGTACTTAAATGACTGCACACCCAATTTATTTATATATATAAACTACACATTTAACTAACTTTTTATGTATCTATAAATTCTTTGCCTCCTCATAATTCATTTATCAGCTTGCCTTCTCTATGACTATTTTATTTCACTTTCTCTCTCCTATATTAATCTGTCTGCCTTTCTGTTTATTACTCTATCTATTTTTATTTTAGTCAAAAAATTTTAGATTGACATTTTTCTACTGTATATATCAAATACAGTGACTTTATTCTGATATGGATTTATAATACTTAAAAATGGTGGCAACAATGTACCATTATTTTCAACCATTATATATATTATAACGGTATGCAGGAGGTAATGACAGGAAATATTTATTAAACATATTCCCACATTCAGTGCTAATTAATGTAAAGGTGAGAATGAAAAAAATTAAAATAAAGCACTTATTTACGTTTAAGAAATATATTCTGGAATCAAAGGGAAATTTTAATAATTCCAAAACCGTCTTAAAATACTCAAATATTTTTCAATTTCAAGGGTAAATATATTTATGTTATTTTTATAAGCATATCATGTGACCAGAGTTTATTATCATGATAAGTGAAAACAATAATAATATGAAACCTGGATTTAATAAAAATCACACACATCTTTATTTACATTTAAGTTAAAATTCATATTAACAGATGATAATTTATTACTTTTGAGAATTATATGTTATTTACAATTGATTATCATAGTTTATGTAAAATACAGTAAATGAAATACCAAGATGAATCAGATTTCATAAATTTCTGCTGTACATCAAAAGAAAACTAAATAATGGTTATTATTATTAACTATATAATAATTTCTATTAAACATTGTGCTAAAGAAATTATCATTATATACGTTTCTTGAATAGCTGATTAAAATACTAGTATCTATCAGCCATGTCTAATTATTCACATATGAATACATTTAAAGATTCCTATTAAAAGACAAATCTAGGCTAACTTGTAATTATTTCTTTATAAACTATGACTCAAGACAAGAAATTGCAAAAATGTATGCATATATCTTATAAACTAGGCAAAGATGAATTCATCATCTCTCTGTACCTGATAAATAATTATATATCCTAACACTCAATAAAATAATGAACCTACCTTTACATATACATGCTAACAAGGCTTAAATTTGTAATTATGTTATCTTCATTAATAATACATACAAACTTTACTGATGTAACATTATCAAAAAAATTCAATTTATCATGGAAACAATGTATTTAAATGTTTTAAAAATTAAAATAATATTGGTTAGATATTCCAAATAACCCTCAATCTAGTTATATTTTCAAAGATACATAAAATATAAAGATAAGTAAAATATATATTCCACTCATTTACACAATACATTGTGCATATATGTACACATTTAAGTTCAAAAAAAAAAAAATTTAATTTACCTGGTATGCATACAAATTTTCTTTGGGGAGTACTAAAGATAAGAAAAGACAGTTTAGCATGACAATAAAAAATAAAATATATATTTTTTTTATTAAAAGAGAATCAATTAGAAAGTCTTACATTTAAAAGTCTTCATAATAAATTCTTTTGTTCTAATCCTCCCAGAACTGATAAGAAATTCAAAACAATCTTAAAAAATGCACCAAGTTTCATTAAGGCAACTTTTAAAACTTTGAATGTATAGTCTGTTTGTTTTTGATCTAATTTTTTTTTTCTCTCATGTGTCATAGCATCAGCCGGGAAGCAAACCTGCTGATCTCTCGACCACCAATGCTTGACAAGTTTTTGATCTAGTTAAATGGAAATCAAATAGTTTTTGGAATATTTATGCTTGATTAATTCTTATAGATGTCAACAGTTATTCCTTGAAGATTTCTTCTAACAGCAGTAGATTTCTATTACTTTCATAGGTAGACCGATTTTATTTTTAAATCTTATTTATATGGTATAATTATTACTAGGATGATTCCTATTCTCACCAAATATTGATAGAATTTTGGTGGATATAGCAACAGTACTTCAGAAAGTGTTGAGCAATGCCCCCTCCCTACTTTATTGATTTTTCTTGCAAGATATTTTTTTAATTAAATTCAACAATTTGATAATTTTGAAATTATAGACAAACACATTCAAAATTTATGAAGGTCATTTTTGAAGTAAAAAAAAAAAATTGAAGATAGTCAATATGACCTTAGGATATCTATATTCATGTCAGCATTATTATGACAATTTTAAAATATTTTTATGTAATATATTCTAGAGACTTACACACACACACACACTGTCTAACAACAATTTAGAACTACCAGTCATTTAAATAAATATTTATTTTACATTTTTTTAAATCATAAATAAGTTCTTATATAAATTTTATTATAATTTATAATAATAAAATAACTCCCAATTTACAATATAAATATTTGTAAAGTATATATATGTATATATAAATAAATATTACAATTAAAATAATTATTATTAATATCTTAATTAGGGGATCATAATCCTTTTGCTATTTCATTACTATTCCATTAATTTATTTATATTTAAGTGCAAACAATTCAAAAACTATTTTATTGATTTTTTTTAATAAAATGTAAAAGTTTTAAAGTAAAATGTGGAAATTGAAAATAGACACAATGAAAACAATTTTTTTTTAAAGATGTTATAAAGTCTAGCCTGAAGATTCTATTATAATATATATCATTATTATCATTTTCAATTATTATCAATTTATATCAGAATAAAGTTTTTGATTTGATACAGTTTATTCTATGCATAGTTTTTTTCTTTACATTAGTCTAGAAACTTTTTTTTTATCTATCCATCTTGTATGTAATCTTCATTTAAATTTTTTATATTATCTTAATATTCAATTTAAAAATTGATTATTCATCTACTCTAAAAACATATCCTGTTAAAGCTCTTGATATTTTAAATTTTTTCAATGATATTTGTTTATTTTCTTACCAATCCCTTTTGCTTTTGAGTTTCCCTCTTAATTCCAACATTCATCACTTTATACTTTATTTATATGGTATACATTTTGTGACAGACCTTTCCAATGAGTATTCAAACCATAGATCCATAAATAAGCATTTATAGAATGTAATGTCTAAATCTTTCTTTTCCAGTTCATAGTCATGTTTTTTAATATACTTTTGCTAAAATCACTTCAGCCAAGTTATAATTCTATGATTAATTTCATCTATTATGTGTTCAAATGTATTATAAATCTGAGAAAGTTCTTATAGTTGTTAATTATTATAATTAATTATTGGCAATATTTAATTTTATAAAATGCTATTGAATATTAATTTATTTTTGTCAGCATTTAACTTTAGTCCAACTTTCCTGGTCTTATTTAACATGTCTTAAGATATTTCCTCAAGTTTAGATGCCTTAAATGTGTAAACTAATCATATCAACTATAAAATCTAATTATTTAAATAATTTTATTTATTTTTACTTTTTTAGTTTTCCATTTTAATCTCCATAAAAACTGCAGTTAAAGAGTTTAGAGAGTCAAAGTCTTTCAGTTAGACATTCTTATCAATATTAATATTTTAGAATTCATCATAATGTCTAATCAGTGCTGTTGCATGGGATAAATAGACATTAAAACAGGTAAAACTCTCTATACAGCAGTGCCACTCAGTGCAAGTCAGAGTAATCAATGGATAATCATGTGATAATAAATAGAGATCAAGACTTGAGATCATGTTATGATGTTTCAAAAGTTTTGAGCAATTTTCAAATTCAGTACAAAATGAAATCTCATAATTATTGTTTTGGTTTTTTTTTTGTAATTTTTAATATGTATATATTGTAAATGTAAGTTAATGATTTGGGTTTGTATATGTCGAAAGAAATATTTAGCTAAACAGGGGTCTTTGCAGCTATTAGACTATCAGTTTTCCTCATCTATGCTCTCTGGTTGTTCCAATGTGCCATTATCTTTGACCAGAGAGTACACTCAGTCAATCAAAAGCTCTTGGACCTAATTGACTCTCTCAAAACCAGAGACACCAAACTAGCCCCACCTCCACTCCTCACAGGCACTTGGGCAATCCTCCAACTCCCATCCTCTCAGCCTCTGTCATAGGACTCAATCATGAAGACATGCATTTCGGACCAGCCTGGACTACACACTATTTCCCCTTTCCACTTCCCATTCCCTTTTCACATGGATCCTTCCCCTCTTACCATGTTGTTCCTGAAATTTCTCTTGTAAACCTTTTCTAACTGTATGTGTTTGTTTTGTTGATGAATAAACGTTCATCACTGAGAAAAAAAAAATATTTAGCTTAAAATAAAAAAGATTAAAATCTTACTTTAAAATATTCTAGTTTAAATGTATTGTGAATTATGCTTTAAATTCTTTAGATAAATTGGTTTAACACATTGTTGTTGTTTTTTGTTTAATTTTAACAATGTATAAGTATTTTTCCATTCTATTAAAAAGTTTCAAATTGCTGAATTATATATTTATTTTGGCTTATTTATAAATTATTATTTTTACTTATATTTAAACTTAAATATAAATAATAAGAATTTAAACGTGTATGCAAAATTATCTTATTATTTTTTAGAATTTAGCTTTATTTTCAATTAAAATTTTAATTTTAAAGACAATACTATTGTGTAAATGGAAAGAAAAGGGGAAAGGAGAGAATAAGATGTTTTTATAAATACATTCTAAAAAGAGTTCTGCTTATATATGAAATAATATCATGGTATGTAATTTAAAAATTACACATACATTTAAAATAATTAAATAATACTTATTTACAAATTATTTATTTATTTTAAATCAATAAAAAATGCTCTACGACATTTGGAAATTTTTAGAACAATGTTTAGAATGAAAAGGCATTTGCAGAAATTTCACTCATTCTAAGGTTCCCATGGTTAATATTGATATAATTAAAAGGATATAAATCAGGGAAATTTTTATTGGAAATAAATGATCATTCAGTCATTCTGTCATTTTTTCATTATCTATTGTTTCTGTAGAGTAATCAAAATGATGCTTGTGTAGATAATACTTTTAGAATGGAGGATACAATCTCTCTCCAGCTATTTCATTATCCTTATGCAACACCGGGGGAACTATTATCTAAGGCTAGTAATGCTTCATTAATGTAAACAATACTTTACCAATGATAATCTAATTGAAATCCATCTCAATTAATAATAAGATTTGTAAGTTAAGCTTTTTTTTTTACTTTCAGTTTGTTTGTAACTTTCAATTTTAAAATTTAATTATACAACTCTAAATAACTTTAACATTAACTATTATCTCTATTATTTGATCTACTGAATTAATTATTTTATTTTTCTTATATTTAATTAAATCATTAAGAATATGGATTTTTTTTTGTTGCTTTTACACTCCTCATTGTTCATTCAAGAACATATTCCATGAACAAGATATCTGGATGGAAACCACCATCGCCAAAAAAAAAAATCAAAAAGCTGCTTAATTTATATTGTATATAATATTTTGGTTACTGTTTAGAAAAAGATTTTTTTTTTTTTAACTCTCAAGAAATTTTAAAGTGAAATCGAGATCCAGATCTAGATGGATCGTTTTATGAAATATTTTATTTACATAACTTTAAATTTTGTGGCTTGCACTACCTTCATAATATATATATATATGTGTGTGTATAATATTAACAATACATTTAGTGTTTATTACAATAATGTGTTCATTTGAATAATTTATTGATTAATCATGTGTGTGTATTTATGATGCATGTTTGTGTGAAAATACAACTTGAAAATTTGATTGCCTTTTATTTATCAATATATTCTGGTCATTATTAATTTTGCTAACATTTAATTAAAGTTATTTATGTTTAATTTTTTAAAAAAAGATGTTAATTTTGTGTGGAGAATACTTATTGTAACTATTATATAATTGCTGATTGGGAATTGAGTTATATGTATCCAGTTTATTCTTTAATATATGACTCTTGCTCAAGCAGACCCTAGTGAAAGGACAATCCCATTGCAATCAGGATATAACGCTTCTTCCTATATATTTAATTGTGTTTGAAGTTTTATAATAATATCAAAGAATTGTATTCTTCATTTTTTAAGCCACAAAATGAGTGAGGCACCCCATATGGCTATATGATATAGATGTAAGATAGTAAAACTTAGATTCTAAAGACTGATGACTAATCATAACCTACTGAACTTTTCAAACGTGCATATTATTCTAATTAAAGAAAATTCAATTAGCCATGCTTAGGTAATTTTAAATGCTTACTTGAGACACTCAGGTTTTGTTAAAACTTTTTAAAACATGTCTATGTAATTTAAATATACACCTGTTCTCATACTTTTATATTCTTCAAGAAATAGAAATCACTTAATTAATTATTAGTAACTTGCCTGATTTTATTTTTTTTTGCTATTGTATTATGCAAGTTAGATTGGTCAGAAAAGAGTAAAGATTTTCTTGCAACATTTACTGGAATAATCATTGATCAATTCTTAATATTTTTGGTTAAAAAAACATATTTGTTATATTTTATTAAATTGGACTTCTTTTTTTTTAATTGCAATTTGAATATAAAGTTGAAGAAATAGTTTGTCAAATACCAATGTATCTCAATTATTCTATTACAGAAACTTATTTGTATTATTATAAAGTATGTTTTACAATTTTGTATAGTTTTTTTTTTTATGTCCACTGCATTTTTTTTTTTAGTTTTATATATAGTTGGTGTAAAATTGTCTAAAGCAGAATTTGTAGAATCCTTGATTGTATTTCTCAATTATATAAAAAAATATATTTTTAAAGAATAGATCCAGTAAATGTTAGAAGGTATTTTACTGCAACTATATCTTTAATAAAATTAAATATATATTAAAGTTATATATTTTATAAATGTTTTAGCAATTAACTATTTTTAAGTGTAATCATTGTCTGTATAATTTAGAGCAATGGTTAAGTAAGCAGAAGGATCCATGGATTGTGGCTCCAATTCTGTAATAATGTCAAACTTCTTGTGAACTCTTAAGAAATAAAACTTCAGATTTTTAATTTATTTAATTTTTAATGGAAATAATTATTAAAGTTATTTAGAGTCATGAAAATACAATTGTATACATTATCTACTTTATCAAGATTAAACAATATTATGTCATTTTAAAGAAGTATAATTTACACTAGTTATTTTAAATATATGATTTTTTTCTACAGTACAGGTTTTTTCATACCTGCACTCCAATATATAATATATAGGGGTTTGAACTCAGATTTTCACATGACTCTCAACTATCCATGATATCTCATACTGCTGATACACTTGATCACACACATGTCAAAAAGATAAATAATCACCAATATACGTATTTCATGCTAAACCAGCACTCATCAGTTGGTCCAGATTATCATCTTCACACATATATACAATCAATGCTCAGCTTTATATTAAGATAGCCAATCTTTATACTTTAATGGACAGGCTTCAATCCACTCCACCCCACAACTCTTCAGCTGTCCATTTCATTGAAAATCTTATGATGGAATACTCAAAGCTCATCCTATCCACATTGACCATAAATCACTCTGACCCTCATTATACAAGACATAATCCATATATATATATGAGGGATGGGGAGACCTTACAGCACTATATTTTTAATATATGATTTTTTTACAGTACAAGCTTTTTCATACCTGCACTCCAATATGTAATATATAGGGGGTTTGAACTCAGAATTTCACTTGACCCTCAACAATCCTTGTTATGTCATACTGCTGATACACTTGATCACCCACATGTCAAAAAGATAAATAATCACCAATATACATATTTCATATGAAATGAGCACTTGTCAATTGGTCCAGATTATCATCTCCACACACATATATACAATCAATGCTCAGCTTTATATTAAGATAGCCAATCTTCATACTTTGAGACTTCACTCCATTCCATTCCACAACTCTTCAACTGTCCATTTCTAGTTATTTTGATAAGTACTAACAAGGTCATCTTTTGATAAACTTTCGCCCAAATTGTAAAGTAAAAGAAATGAGACAAGTGATTTTCATACCATCATTAGAGATTTGTACTGAAATAGTTTTATTAATACAAATATTATTATGGTTTAATGATATTTATTGTTACTCTATCTCAGCTGTCAGCATGTGGTGGCCCGTGTCGTAATTTTAATGGGCCGCAAAAAAAATCAGATATTACCTAAATTTGCAAAGCTCGGGTAATAAAATTTTTAAATAAAAAATAAATTTTGTTTAAGCTGTATTATTATATGTAAAATAGAACAAAAACATTATATTGCTAATTGATTTTTACAAACTACTACTGTGACTTGCAAAATATCTATCTCAAAGGCATTTAATTAACCCCTACTCAATCAATGGCATAGAAAAGTAACAAAATAAGAATACGAATTCTGTACAATTGACTAGGCATCAAATTTGACTAGATAATCCTTTACATATTGCGGTGACATCATTGGAGCCAAGGATTAGTAAAATAATTTTAAACCATGAACAGCAAATGTCGCACTAATTTTTAATATATATTATTATTATTTTTATGTTAAAATTAAATTATTAATAAATATAAATGTATATTGTACTCAATGCTCGTATTAATTCGTACATTTAAAAATTATGTTAGTGGTCTCAATATCTAAAAGGTTGCCAACTACCGCTCTATCTATTTTTGTTTCATTTTTTTTTATTACTATAATTGACGAAATTGTATCAAAACATTGACCTATATAGATTAGTACACAATTCAAAAATAAAATTTTCTGTATCAAATTCAAACTGCATTTTTGGTACTCAAACATTAGATTAAATAATTTCCAGAAAAATGCATCTTTTAATTATTTTTAACATTTAGTTTATTTTAAACGATGTTTAATTGCAAAATGATTTTGAGCAACATTTTTTTATGAGAGATTATTTTATTGATAATTAATTTTGCTAAAACAGAAATATTTGCATATCATTATAGACTTTTTCAGAATTAATATTCGTTTCTTGAATACTTAGGAAGTTGTAAAAAACAAAAATATTATTTTAAGCACGAATTCACTTCAATAACAACAGAAATATGACATGCTTCCAAAAGTTCTCTCCTTCTTCCTTTAGAGTTATTTACTGTAAACTTGAGTAATAAGCTAGATGATAAAATATTATAATATCTTGATCATCAAATCAGGTTCTGGTTTTTATTAGGAACTGGCCTAACCCAGCAGTTGATCTGAAAGGGGGATATTGTAGCACTATAAAATCTAGTACATATTGTCCTGGTTTAAAGAGAATAGAAATATATTAAATAAATTAATATGTTTAATTATTTTAAATAGAATCCAAATGATATACATTTTAAAAATAAAATGATGTTCAAATTCAGATGAAGGCAAAACTGTCTTGGAATAAGGTCTCTAGAAATAGTAGCTAGGACATAAGTCTTTAATCATTATCAGAAATTTAAATTCTGGATATATAAAGCTTGTACTTTTCTAAGTTTCAATCAGATTTGGGATTTTTTCTCATAGCTTGACCATGGGTCAATGTAGCTGACTTGTTTTGTTGATTAGTATATCAGTATCTTGTTATTCATATCACAGAAAAGCTGTAATTCTTCAGTATTAATTATTTGACTAGTTTAACAATACTTATTTTTTGCTTAATCTCTTGTCTGCTACATATAATTTACTAAATGTAGGTACTTGAATTAAGTTTCATTAAATTGATGAGGGATCTTCAAGACTTGCAGATTAGAAGTAATCAACTTGTCTTATAGGACATAGAACTTTAAATGAATAAATGACAGTTATAAGAGTTGTTTTTTTTTTTTAAATAGAACTACTGAAAAGAAGAAATATTGATTTCTTTCATTAGGATTATTTAAAACAGGCAAAATTCACTATGTTTATAGGATTATTTAACTGACAATACAATGTAGTGGAGATTATTGTTGAAATTTTTCAAAAAAAAAGTGTATTGTTTGAATTGTTTATATATATATATCTTTGCAAAGTATTATATAAACATACTAATGAATTAACCTTTGATAGGCATAAGTATTTTTATATTTTTTAAATTGATTTATGTAATAATTTCAAAAATTATTTGATTTTTTGTTCTTCTTTGACTTCCTCCTGATCATATTCATTTATATTTCTTATAATAAAAAGAAGTAATGTAAAGATTTGATGAATACCAAGATATGTATATATATTGCTCCATATTGAAAACAAATTTTATATTAATAAGAAGAATTGTAGTAGATATAGTATTACTACATATATAACTACAACCATCCTCTATAGAGTTTTAATCACATTTTATCTACAAATTAGTGATTTGCAAAATAATTCATAATATTATCTCTGAAATTCAAATGAAGTACTAGTTATGCCAATTATATTTAAAACAAAACTTTTATTGTTAGTTTACTATGCAGCATGAAAATATGACAAATTACAGTGCAA
Organism: Epiperipatus broadwayi; assembly: GCA_028023455.1. Taxonomy (NCBI): domain Eukaryota; kingdom Metazoa; phylum Onychophora; class Udeonychophora; order Euonychophora; family Peripatidae; genus Epiperipatus; species Epiperipatus broadwayi. Next base: position 6,743,189 of record JAQFVV010000044.1, read on the forward strand.
TATGCATACATTTCAGATTATAAATCAGCATCAATTGCCTTGATATGATGCCATTCCATCATGCAAATATAATAATTTTTATATCTATATCAGCAAAATCATTTCATTTGATACTGAAGTGTGAATATTTGACATTGCGGTCATTTTTCAAAAATTAGCCTATTTTGCCATGGATGTATATTAATCAAGATAGAATGAGAGACTTGTTTTTATGTTTGATTGGAATACCTAACAACAAAATATGTAATAATTAAAGAAATATAAAGAGGGTCAATTCTAATCACTCTTTATTAAACATTGGTTATTCAGTTATTATGCAGCATGAAAGAAATTGTCAAATCACTTTACAACAATAATAGGTTATTATCTGAAATAGAAGCATACTACAGAGAGATTTGGAATAAGCTAATTTTGTAAAAACCAGAGTGATAAATATTCGTGTTTACCATTTGTTCATATTAATATAAGATAAGTAATTGTTTTATTTGTAAGAAGGATTAACTTTGTTCCAAGACAGCTGTTGATGGTTTGTTACCTTATATATATATATATATATATATATATATATATATATATATAATCATGCCACATGGTTAAAAAATTCAGAACTGTCCTCTGTGAAATAAATATATTAGAGTCCATATTTCAAAATAGCCAGCCCATTTTAAAATATGGATTCTAATATATTATACATTTATTTCACAGAGGGTCATTCTGAATTTCTTAACTATGTAGGGTGATTTAATATTTGGATATTTATTTCAGTTTAGCATTACGCACCAGGATTATTTTCATATATATATATATGATCACTAGATGGAGCTTTACCAATAGTTCCTAACAAGCTTTTGTTTACATAAATGCCAAGAGAGATAGAATTCAATATCTCTTTCATTGTCTCCATCTTCAGACCAGATATTGAATTCTATCTCTCTCGGCGTTTATGTAAACAAAAGCTTGTTAGGAGCTATTGGTAAAGCTCCATCTAGTGATCATAAAATGCAAGGTAAAAGCAAGTTGCGAAATTTATAACTTGTTTTGTTTATCATATATATATAATTGTTTAGTAATTTGTCAACTTTTCATGCTGTATAAAAATCAAACAATATTTAATGCATGATGACTGGAATAGACATTTGTCCAAATTTCTTTACTCATTTTCAAGATGACTTTATGTACTTATTACAAATCATGCTATAATTATTTGCACTCTTTGCAATAAATAATTAGTTAAAAGGAAGAATATTATGCACTTGAAAGCAATCAATGCACAACAATTGCTATAAAAATAATTCATAAATATAATGAGAAATATTTGCACCCGCAAATTACAAGAGCAAATATTTTAACTACATTTACACACCCACATCTTTTGCCCCTTTATAATACTATTCATGTATTACATTTATCAGTTATAAAGGATGAAATAAAGTCTAGAAACAGGAGATTCATTGTATTAAAAACAAAATTTACTAACCAATTCTTTTTATCATTCATAAAAAAAAAAGCCACTACTTATAATTTTTTTCTCATGTGTCATAGCATCAGCCGGGAAGCAAAAACCGCTAACTGGAGACAACTGCTTGTAAAGCAGATGTCGCTGCCCTCTCGACCACCAATGCATGACACTTATAATTTTTATATCAGAGAAAAACAAAAAAATACAATTATTAATAATTTAATCAAAGAATAAATATTTGAAGATTATATTGAATTCTCATCTTTTACTTATTCATTATTTATTTGAGAATTGTAGATAACAAACTATTATAGAAATTGAAAAATGTAATTAGTAACATCATTGAATATTTTATTAAACAATAAATACCATGTTTTGATAATGATTAAAAATATCATATCAAAAACACCTTTCATATTCATTTCATATCCACACTGGTATCTATATTCATTTCTTGATATTTCTTGTAAAATATAATGGAAAACCAAAAATTAATAATGTATAAGCTAAATGTAAATTTGGACATGCTCTTTAAATGAACTTTACTTCAATACTTAGCAATAATACTGGGTTTGAACACTTGCCTTTATTGAAAGAACACTTTTTTACTATTTTTTATCACAAGGTTTATTAAATTTGATTACATTCTAATGATTCAATATGAAACAAATTTTTATGGCTCCATATGTAAATAAAATTTCATTTCATGTGAGATTTATTAACCATCCAATTCTCTATCATAAGGATTATACATCACCTTGTATCACTTAGGCCTACTGTTCTCTTTTATTCACAGTGATACTATTACATATCTTTTTTACATATTTTAAACCTGATATCTAGCCTCTCATGGATTTCTTTAGTGTGATATATATATATATATTAAAACGAAGATTTGCACGGGTTAAATATATAAAATACATATTTTGTGGGTTCATCCATGTTAAAAAACTTTTAATATTAAAAGTTTTTTAACATGGATGAACCCGCAAAATATGTATTATATATATATATAAAAGAACTATTACAAAAGTAAAACGTTGTACTCTTTATGTATAGTATTGCTTTTTATGAATAGAAACATAAAAGCATTAATCTTAATCTCTCAAAGTGAAATTAATAATGATAAAATCAATGTATATCTCTCATGTTCAATCTCATCATTAAATAATATTATTGATCATAATTTAACTAGGCCAAATTCTTTATTCAAAATTTATATTGATATCTATAATGGTATCCTTTCACTATATAAATGACTAACATCAAGTATTCAATAACAAGATAAACCTTAATACTTTCTGGAGAACTTTGTTAGGTTTTATATTTTATTTATATTTTCTTTCAAATATTTGCAAGTTTAGGTAAATTTATAAGATATGTTGTTATTAATCCCATACATTAACTTTTGACAGTGTCTTTGGGTGAACCAAAATATATATTTTTAAATCAAATCTTAAATGTTGCTATTAACTTAAATATTACTTAAAGCAAGTAAATGTATGAAGAAACAAATAACTGAAACTATAAAAAAAATTTTTGCATGCATCACTATTACTTATTTTCTAATAAATATCTCTTATATGATGGATTACTCCCTTTTTATTTATTGGTTTTGTAAGTAGCTTTATTTAATTTTAATGTAGTTTTTTTATCCATAATCTCTTTTCCCACATCACACAAGCAAACTTTTTTTATTTCATTCATCAAGTAGTCCCTTCATAGATCTTTTATAATCTCTTGGGATCCAATTTAAAATTTTAACCGTCCATCTATTATTATTTTTATTAAACATGTGGTAAGACCATCACCATTTCAGACTTAATTCTTTCAATAACATCAGTGATACCTGATTGTTTTCTCACCCAAGTACTTTTGCTTTTAATCCCTTCTTGTACTCCCAACATATATCTCCATACCTTACTAAATAATCTGAAGTCCCAATATTTTTTTCTGTTCAGTGTCCAAGCTTCAGATGCATATATAAATACTAATAAAACACATTTATTAAAACTTTTCTTTTCAAATACATTCTTTTAATACTAAGTTATTTGTATTAAAAGCATTTCATCTAAGTTTAATTAAATGATTAATTTATTCATTTTGTTTTAATATGTATAAATAATTTGACCAAGATATTTGTAGTGTTAACTTTTTCTAATTCTTGATTGACAATCTTTATTTTTTCTTTTGATAAAATCCATAATGCCTTATTTTAGTATCATTTTACCTACTTTTACTTTCATGTATTTTTGAAGATATAATGATAACTTACGGTATATGAGATAAAAAAAACATGATTTGATGTAATTCTATTTACTGCTGTTTTACTTTTGATATTTACTTTGAATTATCAATTTTCTAATTATTATAATATATATTAAGTCATTTGATTGATAAATTATACAAGTACTAGGTTTGGATATATGCATAGCACTCTGGTGTCTGAATTAGTCTTATTACCATTAATAGAACTCATTTACATTTGCATGGTTCTATTCTTATAATGGCAGTTTGGCTAACAGCCTTAATAAGACCAAAAGACAAAATGCACACAAATATCAACAAAGTCTCACTCAATAAGACAAATAATTTAACTTCATAAGAAACTACCCTTGCGAGTACAATAATAAATATCAAATATATAATACTAATAATATACCATCATTGGATTGCACTATTTTCTATTGTCAAAATTAGCTTTAGCAAATGTAAATTTAACATTATAAAATAGAATTAATTTGTATTCATTTTAATATCTTTATGAGCATATAATATATCAGGTATATAAGTATTAATTAATACAGAGCTAATAATGTGTAATTCCTGGACTGATTAAACGATCCAAACATTAGTTTCATCTATGTAACTACCTTCTATTTCCAGGATTAACTTATGCAAAAATAATATGAAACTATTTATATTTACATTTATGAGTTCTTATATGAATAGCTAATCTGATAGTTATCTTAACAAGGGCAAATGTAAGATGGACCATCTTTATAAAAACTGTGAAATAGTTATCTTTATAAAAACTGTGAAATGATTATCTCTTTTTAAATTATTAATATATATATATATACTCCCAACATACATCTCCATACCTTATTGAGTAATCTGAAGTCTCTATATTTGTTTTCTGTTCAGTGTCCAAGCTTCAGATCCATATGTAAATACTAATAAAACACATTTATTAAAAACCTTTCTTTTCAAATATAAATATATTAATAATTAGAAAGAGATAACTATGAAGAAAGTGTAATGCATTGGAACATTATTATGTTTTAACACTTTCTATAAAATTATTTTATTTGATTACAAAATTATAATTTTAAATTATATATATATATATCAATGCTGAAAGCATGTAATTATGAGGAGAAACCTAAAAATAAACAGAATTATTCACTGGTATGCATCCCTTTTGTAGTGCATGCTTCTACCACTAAATATCTATTATGAGGAAGGACTCTTCTGCATTAATCCATCAAATGATGTCACTATGTGAAATTGTGGTGCCACATAGCACTTTTTTTTTGTAAAGTGCATTTTACATTTTTTTGGTTTTGTAATACATTGGAAAGTGGATTTTTGGAAAATGTGAAATTCTATTTTCTTTTAGGAAAAATAGCAAGAAAACTGTTGTAAATCTTGAAACATATTACACATCAGCTGCTCTGGGGAAAACAGAAATTTACAAGTGCTTTAATGAAAGTGTCAAATTTACCATGTCTCAAAAAAGCATGGTGAGTGAAGTCCAATGTAAATACAGTGCTGATTTTTTTTAGATGCAAAGAACTATTTTCACTCAGAAATTTGTTTATAATGAACAGGAATTTAAAACCTACAAGTTCTGAAAAGTTTGTGTGATGTGGTAACATGTAAATGCCCCAATTTGTACCAAAGTAAGGAGTGCAAGCTTCACCATGACCATACATTAAAGCACATAACTTTGACAGTGAAGTAATTTTTATTAAATTCAGCATGGCCGAGATGATCTATCAGCCATATTTTCTTGATCTTGCTCCTTGCAATTTCTTTTTATTCTCTCAAGTAGAAAAATGCCTCCATTTTTTTTTAATTTAGAAGTGGTGAAAAAAAATGATGCAGGGATTAAAAAGCATCAGTTTGAAAGAGTTTCTGGACTACTTTGAAAAGTGAAAAACATGTTTAGATCAATGCATTGAATTTAATCAAATGTACTTTGAAAAGGATTCAATCTGTAATGCTCAAAAAATAAAAATAGAAAACAATTTTTTAATACAACATTCCAGTTAAATAGTCAAAATAAGAGTCATAGATCACATGACCATATTCTCTTAAGGTTGTAAGTTATAAACAAAGCTTGTTGAGGAATTGGCAATCCTCGTTGTTTTTAATATTCCAGTTACTTTTCTTTTCCTCTCATATATAAAGTTATTCTAAACTTTAATGCACCACCTAGTGAATTTTTTAAATTTAATTCAACATTACTAATCTTATAAGAAAAATTGGATGATCTTGATATATGTTTCAGGATTCATTCATCATCCAGTTGCTAATATTGATAAAATGACAATCATTTTTGAGGCATCTAATAATTGGCAGAAATACAAACAAAACATGTATTGTGTTATGATTGGTCAATTTTTTATCAGTGTGATATTGCTTAAAAATTTATAAACTCATTTATTGGTTCATGAAAATTTAATATTGATTCAATACGTGTTCAATGTAACCTTTTATAGAAACTGGATTGAAAAATTATTCAGAGCTAAAATAAAAATTTCAAAAATGAATATATCGATTTATATTTTAATGTATATAATTATTTGTAGAGTAAAAAATACAAAATTAATAAATGCTTACTAGAGATAACATCATTTTTAACAACCACATTAATTTTATAATTTCTAATAATCTAAATTAATAAGTTACATTAAACATTTTTTCTTTCATTCGCTTTATTTTTAATAAAATTATCTATCTTAACATAAAAAAATAATATGAATTTCCTATGTATTTTATAATAATGATAAAATTTGAAAAACTTTTCAAAACAAAGTTTAAAAATCACTTAATGGTAAAAATGACAATTGTTCTGGTGTCAGACAAATATTTCTCTAATATATTAAATTGCATGTTGAACTTATATACTTTTATAATGAAATATGATTATTTTTACTTTTTAATAAGTTTATATTTTTTTTTCATTTCTCCTATTCCAATAAGTTTTGAACAATTAGTGTTACCATATAAAAATCACAGTCAATCATGAAAACAAATCACATGACTCTTTATTTACATTTATGAAAAAATGTCAAATATACCATATGGTAATTTTAGTTTGTTATGAACTGTTAATAAAAATGAATTCTATCAATGAGATATAAAACAGTTTTTATTATTTAAAACTCATTTATGTGTTAAAAATTATGGAAAAGATCTGAAGAAGTCTGTTGGACAGTCAAAACTGTCAAGTTTTTAAAGGAAGAATAAAGTGTTACTTTTGCATTGTAAAAAATGCATAGTAGAATGTGTTATTATTTATTTATATTAGTGTGTATCAACTCATTAAATAAATGATTAATAACAAACAAACAGAATCTTCTATTTTAAAAATAGCCCATTAATTTTAATGCAACTTTCCTCTTTATAAATCTTGATTTATTATATGAAATAGTATACCTTACAATAATACTCCATTTCGACTATATTCTTTTATAATCTTTCTCAAGGAACAACTAAAAGAGATTTAAGGTAAAAGTAATTTGTATTTATTATATATATTGGATTATTGTGTAATATTTAAATTTATATTTATTATTTTATTTATGTATAATTTAGTTGTTCCTTGAGAAAGATTATAAAAATATATAGACAAAACTTTGGAGTATTATTGTATTTTATAATAGTTCGTATATAAACAAGACATTTATTTTATATAGTGAAATGTTTTATAAACTGTAATACCAATAAGCCAATAAGCTACTGCACATGCGCTTTGTAGATGTCACTATATAAATGAATATTCCCACTTTTTCAAACACAAGATAAAGTCTTTGGGAAAAGATAGAATGAATCCATCCATCTTTTTGACCCAAACATATATGTATGGGCAAATCTTAAGTGTTTGAAAATGAGAGCGTGAAGTTGTTAATTGATCACTTTAAATTACTTTTTTACTACGTGAATGAATTACGCTTGTGAAATTTCTAGAATGTATGATACTTCATTCTTATTAAATTAAACATATGTAAACAAGACATTTATTTTATATAGCGCGATGTTTTATAAACTGTAATACCAATAAGCCAATAAGCTAATGCACTTAAGATTTGCCCATACATATACATTTGGGTCAAAAAGATGGATTCATTCTATCTTTTCCCAAAGACTTTATCTTGTGTTTGAAAAAGTGAGAGTATTCATTTATATAGTGACATCTACAAAGCACATGTGTATTAGCTTATTGGCTTTTTGGTATTACAGATTATAAAACATCATGCTATATAAAATAAATGTATTGTTTACATATGTTTAATTTAATAAGAATGACATATCGTAAATTCTAGAAATTTCACAAGCGTCATTCATTCACGTAGTAAAAAAGTAATTTAAAGTGATCAATTAACAACTTCACGCTCTCATTTTCAAACACTTAAGATTTGCCCATACATATACATTTGGGTTGAAAAGATAGATGGATTCATTCTATCTTTTCCCAAAAACTTTAACTTGTAGTGGGAGTATTCATTTAAATAGTTCATATAATAAGTCAAGATTTATAAAAAGGAAGGCGCATGTGACTTATTTTATATATAAATAAATGATTATCAGTATAATATGACATTATCCCAAATTCATTTTCAACTTTTGCATTTATCAATAAGTATGTGAGATTACAAAACTGGAATCAATACAGATATGCATCTAATAACAACATTTAATGTCTTTTATACTATCAAAACTAATAGCAGCAAATTCAAAATTTCTAAAGATTATTGATAAAAGCAAAAACGAGAAAATGGGCTGAGATTGGAACTAAATTGTCACTACCTTCTGGTATCTACTAATTACTCATAATTTAAAAATTAAAGAGAGGGGAGAGAGAAAAACATTGTGTTCATATAGTGATAAATAATATTTACTAAGGCAATAAACCTCAAGAATGTGCGTAAGCTTGTGGTTAAGTCCTGTAGAGGTTCCTACTTTCGCATTTTCAAGCACACATTCTTGAGGTTTATTGCCTTAGTAAATATTTCAATGTGCGTTAAATAAATTTATAATATAGTGATAAACTAAAAGAATCAAACAATATAATATTGGAAACAAATGTCATTGTAACTATTACTTTTACTTTAATTTTACATAATAAACAAAAGTTACATGACTATATTTACATTTTTAAAAAATTAAAGTTACACAATGTATAATGTTGATATTTAGTTTATTTATAACTGCTAATTAAAATAAATTCCATCTGTGTTATAACAAGGCAGCCTTTATTTTTTTCATTATCTGTCATCTTGTTAAATAAACCTTTACCTACCTAATAATAGATTAAACTTTTTTCTTGATCTAATAATGAATATTACATTTATTAATTAATTTTTATTATTCAGATTTATTGCCATATTACATTCCAGAATGAATTTTAAGAATTAAAATAGCATTATTTACAATAATTTATTAATTCCAGCACTCTTTATCAATAACTTTTAAACTCATTAAAGTATTAATGACTTTATTTTTTTATTACTATTGTTTATTAAAATAACTACAAACTCCCTTTGTAATATTAGCTGTAAATAATTTACATATATACTTTAATTTCCATAAAAAAATATAATTAAATATTCAATTACTATGAGATAATACTTAAAGTCACATAGAAAAAATAAATTTGTGTAATGACTGCTGCCAAGAAACAAGTTCTTTGCAATCACAAAGGTGATTCTGTTTAATAAATTTAAAAAAACTGAATTCAGACCCATATGACTATATAAGCTATTGAGCTTAGATTGAAAATATTATTGTGCTTTCAATTTTATTCTCATAGTTTTGTAGTTAAGTAGAGATAAAATATGGCTGCTGGAGAGTTGCATTCAATTCTAAGATCTAGGTGTAATGCTCTCAGATCCAAGGCTCCTCGCTGATGAAGGCCACAAGCCAGAAATTAGTCTGGGGATATTGGATGAATAGGCACTAGATGGGGAATTTATGCACAAGCCTTCTGGAATCCATTGATTACTCTGGTTAACACAGGGTGGCACTATTGTATGGAGAGTTTTGCCTGTTTAATAACAGTTATGTGCTAGCATAAGAGATGGTGATCATGTGATGTTTAGTGCTTTAATAAATTTAATTTGTCTAATGTTTGTTCTGATTATTCACTTTAAAGTGAATCTTTTCTCTAAAAAGTATAACAAAAAACTAAATCAAGTCTTTATGCTGTAATAATCTGATGATTAAAAAAATATTTTTATTCATATGGTTAATATTAAAACAGAACTTTCTTAAATAAAACAAAAAAATTTGCTTCTTTTTTAGAATTTTTACAATGCTTTTTAATAAATTGTATGAGAGTCTAGAAGTCTTTTTCAGATTTATAAAATATAATTCTGTTTCAGTATTTATTGTTTACTTAATCAATAACATAAACTTATTTTAGTATTTTATACCATTTAATAAATTGTTAGAGAATTAAGTAAAATGCATTGTGAAAAGTGCAAAGAAAGGTATATTTTTAGTCATTTATTTAATATAAAAATTATAAAAAGAATAAAGTAGTGAACAACTTGAAAAGAAACTTTATTTTTACAATTATATTAATAAACTATTTACATATACTGTACAATGTATATATTTTGTTTAGTTTTTAAATTTTATTGTTTTTATGTTGGTGTTAAAACTCAAAATAGTTTAAATATAATTACATCTGATTAATATTTACTATAATAATATTTCAGAAAAGTAGAAAGAGTTATATAATAATGTAATAAATTCAGAGTATATTACTATAGCTAATTGAGGTGAAAGATGACATTAAAATATATGATATAGTTTTAAATATTATATGATCACTATTTCCCATGCTTGCTCATAACTGTTGTTAAAATAGGCAAAACTTTCTCCATACAATAGTGCCACTCAAAGCAAGATAGAGTAATCAATGGATGCCAAAAGGTTTGTGTATAAAATACCTATCTAGTGCTTACTCATCAATATCCTAAAACTAGTTTCTGGCTTATGGCCTTCATCAGTGAGGAGCCTTGGATCTGAGAGCACTGAACCTACATCTTAGGAGATCTGATCCAAGGTTCCTCACTGATAAAAGCCATAAGCCAGAAACTAGTTTGGGGATATTGGATGAGTAGGCACAAGATAGGGATTTTATGCACAAGCCTTCTGGCATCCATTGATTATTCTGTCTTGCTTTGAGTGGCACTACTGTATGAAAAGCGTTTTGCCTAGTTTTAAATATTGAGGTGTTAAAATAAATTGTACATAAATATTATAAAAATAGGGCATTATCTTAACTGTAATCAATTATACTCTACTATCCAGTATCTTCTATCTGGATTTGGGCATAGATGCCAATATACAGTATTTAAAACTAATATATACAGCATTATATTTTAATAATAGTCAATTAATCTCAGTGATAATCAAAACAATATATTTTTTATTCACTATAATATTTAAATTATAAGAATTGCTAAATTTGTTAAATAAATAAACAGTCATATGTTTTGTTGCTCATTAAGATCATGCGATGTTCAAACAATTGAATAATAAATTAGGCATAATAGATTCACTCAAATAAGTAAACTAAGATTTTTTTATATTAATTAGCTGAGATCCTGAAACCTTTAAATTTGAATCCTTAATTCTACCACTGTTCAATGATATAATTGCATAATTAGTTACTCGAAATATTATATGTTTTAATACTAAAATTACAAGTTGATATTAATAATTCTATCCAACAATTCAAACTCATTTTTATTATTTTATTTACTTGTGTTTCTGCTGCATTAATATTATACTATAGTGTTTGGTTATAATTTAGTATACATTATATATAATAACTGATTGCAAAACATACGACTTTCTCATGCAATAATTAACTATTGAATAATTTGAAAATTCATATTGCTGATCTGTTTTTGTTATTATGCGTTGGATATTTATAAAATATATTAGATATTTTTGAAAATGCCTGTTCAAAAACAATTGTTGCTATATTTGTTTAAAAACCTGAATCCAACTTTCGTTTATAAATCTGTTGCAGTGTTTTGTTATTTGTGACTGGAAATGAAATTACGTTCAGGAAAGTTGTTTTTTTTTATTATTTCTGTTGGCTATTCTTTTACATAAAGAACTTTTAATTAAATTATTCAAAAGTTATGCAAAATTCGATTAAATATCAAAACACCTATGAAAATGTGTTTACAGAAACGTGATGATTTATAAATTATTTTTATAAAGCTTAAAAAAGCATCGATTTTCAAGCTGACTTACTATATATTTATTATTAATATATGCTTTGCAAACAATTATGTATGTAAATACCGAAAATGATATCCAAATGTCAGTATCATTTCACTACCCTTGTTAATTAGTTAGCCTAACAAATTAGCAAATATAAATTAACCAATTACTCTTGCTATCTTGGTTTTACAAAAATGGAAAATATCATAGTTGATTATTTATGTCTACAGCTGACACACAGCTTTATTTTAAAAGTTTAAAAATAAGCTATGATTATAAATATTTTATAAGTTCAGTTTATGAGGTATTATTTTGAAAGATTAAACAAAATTTGTATTATATATATATATTAATCTAAATAAGTTTATCTCAAAACATTTATTAAACTAATTAATACCTGTGTTACACTCTTTATGAAATGGGTATAAATATGGGTGATACATTACAAATATGGATAATGAAAAATTACAATATTAGATGAGTTATGGAACTAACATTATTGAGTTCAAACAGAGTTAGTAAGTTTGTTTTTATTGCGAGATGGGTGTAACTTATATTTGAACCCCTAATATTAAATACTATAAACAAAATTTGCACAAATGGATACTCAATTACAATTATAATTACATTACTATTATTGAAAACAAATACGGGTAATTTTAATTTGCTTACTTAAATAAGAAAAGGTAATTTAAGATTGAACTATATCTCTGTGCACTATTTGATGGAGATGAGTAGTGATACTGACCGTACCTTATGCATTATTTATAAATAGTTGGAATGGCTTGAAATCATCAGCTTTTATGAAAGAAAATTATATTTAAATATATTTCATATACATCCATAATAAAGTGCACCTGCTGTATGATTTTTCATGAAAAATATTTTCTATGAAATGTAATTTGACAAGATTATTAATACATTCTCTTAACCAAAGAATCTTTAAGTGAAGGTTACTCTTTCAAGACTTAGATTATTAAAGTGATGATCAAATATGGAAATGGATTTAGAAGTGTAGCATTTCATTTTAATTATGTTTTAAGATGATTAATGATCAGAGATATAAAATTGCTATTCATTATTAATTTAGATGTAAGATTACCATGTGAAGGGCAGCTACATATAAAAACTTAAAATATATAAATGTAGTTTAAAATCTTATTCTTGCAAGATAATATTTAAATTATTTTATATACATAACTTTTAGAAATATATTAAATTTATTAAGTGCGAGCTAATGATATAATAATAATGTGAAAGGCTAAAACCTTTGACAGATGCGCTTTAAAAATGCTTATGTGACAGCCAATCAGATGTAATAATGACTGCATGTGGAACTCTCAATTCAAAAACACAAGCCAGAACTATGAGAAAAAGATGAAATCCACCTTCTTCTCTACTTAAAATTTATATATAAATAAGCCAGACTCAAGCATTCCAAATTAAGAGTGTGAAGTTTAAAACATCTTCACATTTAATTCACTAAATATTATATATAAATAAACAACATGAAATCTTTTGATTTACTATGAAGCAATTTTCAAATGTAATGAAATGATAGTAACAAATATAAATATATTAAATTTATTAAGTGGAAGCAGATGATATAATAATGTGAAAGGCTAAAACCTTCGACAAATGTGCTTTAAAAATGCTTATGTGACAGCCAATCAGATGTAATAATGACTGCACATGGAACTCTCAATTCAAAAACACAAGCCAAAACTATGACAAAAAGATGGAACCCATCTTCTTCTCTACTTAAATTTTTATATATAAATAAACCAGACTTAAGCATTCTGAACTAAGATCTGAAAATTGCTTTGTAGTAAATCGAAAGATTTCTTGTTGTTTATTTATATATAATATTTAGTGAATTAAATATGAAGGTGTTTTAAGCCTCATGCTCTTAGTTCAAAATGCTTGAGTCTGGCTTATATATATATAAATTTAAGTAGAGAAAAAGGTGGGTTTCATCTTTTTCTCATAGTTCTGGCTTGTGTTTTTTAATTGAGAGTTCCACATGCAGTCATTATTACATCTGATTGGCTGTTACATAAGCATTTTTAAAGTGCATCTGTCAAAGGTTTTAGCCTTTCACATTATTATTATATCATCTGCTTGCGATTAATAAATTTAATATATTTACATTTGTTACTGTTGTTGCATTAGATTTGAAGATTGCTTCATAGTAAATCAAAAAATTTCATGTTGTTTATTTATATATAATATTTAGAGAATTAAATATGAAGGTGTTTAAGCTTCATGCTCTTTGTTCAGAATGCTTGAGTCTGGCTTAATTATATATACATTTAAGTAGAGAAGAAGGTGGGTTCCATCTTTTTTTCGTAGTTCTGGCTTGTGTTTTTGAATTGAGAGTTCCATGTGCAATCATTATTACATCTGATTGGCTGTCACATAAGCATTTTTAAAGCACATCTGTCAAAGGTTTTAGCCTTTCATGTTATTATACATAACTTTTATTAATTTTATTTTTAATTATTACTTTGATTCTATGGACAATAAAATTTAATTATTAATTGTTCTCTTTCTGAGATTTTCTTCATTCAGAATGAAGAAGTAATATCTTATTGATATAAATCACTTCTAAAACTAATAATTTGATATGACTTTATGAAAAAATAATGAACTAATGAATTTAGGTTTATATTATAAGAGTTGTATATCATGGCTGATATCTAGAAAGAATCACTTATATAAACATTTACAAATATTTATTTTTCATGTTTCTATTTGTTAGTTCATTATTAGTAGTAAATGTATCAGATAAACATGTACTACAAACAATGAGTAAAAGATGTTATGTTGACTCTATAGTGAGGTCTGTCTTATTTTAACCTTGAAACATTGTCTGATAGTGTCCAGCATAAAATATCCAAAATTCAGTTGTTATTCTGAGCAATTACATGCCAATATTTTCATTCAATCTTTAAAACTCAGCCAACTGTTTATTAAAAAAGTTATATGTTAATGTGGGAAGCATTGGGATAAAAAAAAGGATTCACTGTTCCTTATTTCACTTTTCTTTTATATTAACATTTTAATCAATATGCATTCAAATTAATCCAGATTTAGTAAACTGATTATTAAATACATTTATAATGTATATATAGTGTATATGGATAAACTAAATGAAAACAATAAGAAATATATAAACTAACTAAGGAAATATATAAATAAATAAAAGCCAAACACAATTACTTGGTTACACAGCCAACTTTTAATATTTCAAACAGAGGACTGATTTTCATTGGAAAATACAGCCAAATAGCTTTCTTCAAAACTTAAATATTGAAAAGCATTTGCATATTTGATAATATAATAAATTCCCATAAGCTAATAATATTTTCAAACATTCAACCAGTATAACTTTTGTGGAGTCTTTGTTAATTTTTTTACAAAAAAGGCAGGAAAAACGTCTGCGCAAAAAATTCATACAAAAAATAGTATGTGTAGAAAAAAAATGTGATTTCATATTAAACATCTTATTGGTTAATATATTAAACAAAAATAAATAATGACAAAAAATAATGAATAAAAAATAGAGCATTAGGAAATTAGGTAATTCAAAGATGTAATAATGCCTGCATTCATATTCATTAAAAGAAGTTGTAAAGTCTTAAATTTATAAATAAATAAAAAAACTACTGTTTTTTTCTCTTGTTGAGGAAAAATTATTCTGTAATGTGATTACTCTAAAATCATCAATTGAGAGACTTGGTAAATTAAAGTGTTTAGAAACTGGTTTGGTTTTATTTTTATGTAAAATATCAAATCTATGGGTAGTTATTCTAAAATGTAAATTGTTTGCTGAATCATGTATATTATGGTTCAAGCTTCTGTTACATTCTACTAAATACATTAAATTTACATTTTTACAATTAACATAGTTGATAATATGCTATTTAAAATCATTAATGGCATTACCTTGAACTGTTTTTGTAACAATAATATGTTTGCATGTAAGACATCTTTTATCTCTATATGAAAAACATACTTTTTTGGTACAAAATCAATAATAAAGATTGTTTTTACAAGTCTATCCTAAATTGTTTTGTGTCTTCAATATACAAGTTTAGGTAAATTACAAAAAATATATTTTAGATAATCTATGGAATTTAATGTGTTAAAGTCTTTCTGTAGCATATGATTAATATTAGGTCAATTATTATTAAAAGTAAAAACTAATGATGGAACTTTCCATTAACTATTTCTTTTCTTAGAAGAGGTTCCTTTCTGTAAATTATAAATTTCTGAAGACTTGATTATTGCCTTAATCAACAGCAGTTTAGAATATTTCATACTTATAAATTTATTGTATAAAACTTTGTTATTTTGTTGAAGAAATTTTTTATTATTCAAATTTTTCTAATTCTTAAAAATTGACTGTAGAGAATATTGCCCCTAAAGTGCTTACAATGGTTATTATGAATATGTAGATAGCTATGGCTGTCAGTTTGCTTGTTATGTAAATAATATATATATATAAAGGGCTCGCAAATAAGCTCTTAACAAACTTTGCAGAATATCCCTAACCCCAGACTGTTTTCTGCTACTGGCTTCCTCAGTGAGGTACTTGAATATCCTAGCACCTCACTGAGAAAGCCAGTAGAAGAAACCGATCTGGGATTAGGGATATTCTGCAAAGTTTATTAAGAACTTATTTGTGAGCTTTTCATATAACATTTTGAATACAAGCTTGTTTAAATTAGGTGATGTGACATCTGGCTTGATTTATATATATATATATATATATGTGTGTAATTAAATGTACATCTGGCTTGATTTATATATATATATATATATATGTGTGTAATTAAAATAAAATATAATTAAATTAAAATAAAATATTTATTGTTATTTTTTTATATATATAAATGTAAATTTTTCCTGGTGGTTAATATTATAATAATTAGATTAACAACTCAATACTGATTTATTAAAAGTATGAAATACTCCCAATTCAAAGCACAAATTAAAATTTTTTGAAAAGATAAGAATGAACCATTTTATCCCTTTTATCTATATTTCTTATATAGGCCAATCTAAAGTAATTTAGAATGAAAGTGTGAAGATCTTAAATTGATCACATTACTTCTTTTAAAGCTATATTTTAATTACTAACATTAATTAAATTTTTTCAATTTATAACCTATCAATATTAGATGAAATAATGAAATATGAAAATATAAACTTTTCCTAGCAGTTAATATTATAATATATATAATAAACAAAATACACTAGAATAACTCTACATTTTTAATTTAGCAGACTTATTCTAGTATATTTTGTTATATATATATATATTGTAACCTTTGGCTTGGCCAAAGAGAACTATTGATTGTTGTGGATGTACCAACAATTTAAAAAAAACATTTCCTTAGAAATTTTGTAAATCAAACATATATGCAGTAGACCATGGTTTAATAGCTCTGATTAACTGAGGATCAAATTAATTTTGTTAGGGATATGTAATATCAAAAAGTAAGTTATGGTTTTTCTAAGATACTTAAACTCAGTGTAAAGCCTGTGTTAATTATTAAATCCAAGCATAGTTGATTGTGGCAGTTGATATGAGTGATTTAAGTTAAAACAAGTGTTAATGTAATTAAATAATATTGGCTAAATTAATTGTGTTATATTTTAGACAATAGCTATTATAAGTTTAATAAAACATTTAATTTAAACTCAGTCCCAATAAGTTAAGTCAATTTAATAATTGTCTAGTAAATTAGAGACATAAAGTAAATTAAATTAGTTTAGTTATAAACATAGGAAGAGAGTTATACTAGTTTAATAAAGTTGTACATTTAATAGCAAAAGAGAATGATTTTAAGGGTGTGCGGGAACTTACTTGCTTGTGTACATGTAAAATTTTGTTTATTGGAAAAATAAAAATTGTTTATGTTTCATTCTTAGTATCATTTGATAGTAAATTAAATTGGTAATATTTTTAGTCATGTTTAAAGTAGTAGTTAAAAATTTATTACATTGTTGATGAATATCTTCAGTGAACATAAAATCCCTTTCCCACTTTGGATATTTGAAGGTTCTCCTTGTCAATGATGATATTCAAAATTTAGAATTTGATATATTTTGTATTAGTTAAATGATTTATTAATTTATTAAATTATTGTTATTATTATTCTTTAATAAGTAATAGACATTAATTAGCTCATAAATAAAGTGTATGTCTGTGCAGGTGATTGCTAGGATTTCATTCATTTATCAACAACAGATTATAAAAGAGATATTGGAAATTTTTAAATCAATTTTAAGAAACCGGAGATCATAATATTACAATTTAAACTATGAAGAAATATAACGTGGCATGGTGAATTGATAAGATTTATAAGAGAATATTTATGACATGTAGATCTATCTGACCATGACATTACTATAAAGAAATATTTTAAGATATAAGAGTATATTAAGAAAGAATGGTGTAAATATTTCTTGTAAGAGAGAAATTAATTGTACCCTTGCTGCTGGTATTTCATGTAGAGAATACTGAGATCATTAAAGTGTTGCAAGAGTGAGTTGAAGTTTCTCCTCCTTTTAATTTTTGGTTTATAATATTTTTTAATATTAACTATTATTGTTATACATTTTTGGTGTTCTTGGTGTGAATTATTAGGGTACGCCAAACTATTGAACCCTAAGATTGAGCCAGATGAATTATGTATTTTTTTATTATTTCTTTTTCTTTTGTCATTATTCCATGGGTATAATACATATATGTAGGTAAACAAATAAATGTGGAATTTATTCATCTAGCTATATTTTTTTTACTACCATAAAAAAACAGTGACGAAGAGAAAATTTTTCTTTAAAATACCAATTCTGGAGCTTAAGTTCTTTTCTGACCTTGTTTTAACCTCTAGCTGAAGAGCCTTGCTTACATTTTTCAATTAATATTAAATGGTTATATTGATGCTTGGATGTGGGATAACTACCTAAAAGGAAAATCTTAAATATATATACATAAGCAAATAAATGCTGGTAATTACTCATGCAAAGAAATATGTTTTTGCAATGTTGTTGCTAGGTAACCCACCAAGGGAAACTGACAAGTTCAATCAAGTTAAACCACTTGCTTTTAGTAGGCAACAATATGTTTTCGTCATACTTTACTTAGAAACAAAATTTATTGCTGGTTGTTGGAGCAAATTATTTACTTTGGGGTCAACAATTTGAATTGGGGGTTACCTAGCAACATCACTACCATAATACATTTCTCTACAAGAATAATTACTTATATTCATTTGTTTACATTTTAATTAATCTGTAAATATATTTAACATATATATAT
This sequence comes from Epiperipatus broadwayi, assembly GCA_028023455.1. Taxonomy (NCBI): domain Eukaryota; kingdom Metazoa; phylum Onychophora; class Udeonychophora; order Euonychophora; family Peripatidae; genus Epiperipatus; species Epiperipatus broadwayi. The sequence continues at coordinate 6,762,457 of JAQFVV010000044.1, forward strand.
TTCTACTAGTGTATTCCAATTTAATACTTTTTAAAAAACTGTTTTTCAAGTAAATTAAGTTAAAAAAATTTTTTTTAGTAACATATGCAGCAAGTCCTAACTTTGCAATGACAATTAAAAGGTTAGGACATACTAATAATTTCAATGTTTGAGTAATTACTGAATTAAGATTTAAAAAGTTAATTTAAGTTTCAGATAAGTTATGTTAATTTTTTTAGAAAATGCTAAATGCAAATAAAAATCTGAATGAGATTAACGTTATCAAAACTAGTACTGATAATCTAGTTTTAGAATAATAAGAAACTTAAGAGCAGATGTTGCAGTTGCTAACAAATTCAGAAAGTAATCAAAGATTAATATGTTTAAGATTAATGCACACAAAATACTTTTTTATTTTAAAAATGCATAAAAGTATATATAAGTTTATGGACTCATATCATTGTTGCAAAAAAAATAAGTAATAAGTAGAAATTTTAAAAGATTACTGACAACTAATAATGAAGCCATCATGTTTAAAATTATGTTAAGGGTCGTATATTTTTTCCTAAAAAATTATATAAAAATCAATTCTTTTCGCGCATCTTTAAATTTTTATTCACGTTAAAATTTTCAAATTTTAATTAATTGAAAAATAAAACCTTTTCAGCAATTGATTCCATAGGCCATTGCATCAAACCATCATCAATTTTTGTCATTATTTTTCCATTTACATTATAAATTATTAATATATGATTTTTTTTCTACAGTACAAGCTTTTTCATACCTGCATTCTAATATGTAATATATAGGGGTTTAGAACTCAGACTCTCACACGATTCTCACCTATCCACGCTATCTAAAACTGCTGACACACTTAATCACACACATGTTGAAAGGATAAATAATCACCAATACCCATATTTCATGCTAAACCAGCTCTCATCAGTTGGTCCAGATTATCATCTTCACATATATACACAATCAAGGCTCAGCTTATATTAAGAAAGCCAATCTTCATACTTTAATGGACAGGCTTCAATCCACTCCACCCTACAACTCTTCATCCATCTATTTTATTGAACATTTGGTGATGGAACACTCAAATCCCACATTGGTGCCAACACCCATGTTGACCTTAAGTCAATCTGATCCCTCATGCAAAGAACATAATCCATTTACATACATATACGAGGGGTGGGCAGACCACACAGCACTATATTTTTAATATATGAATTTTTTCTGCAGTACAAGCTTTTTCATACCTGCACTCCAATATGTAATATATAGGAGGGTTGACCTCAGACTTTCATACTACAAATTATTATAAAATATTTATTATAAAAGCATTAATTTCAAGTCTTAATTTTAAATTTTAAGCTGTACTTTTAGACAATATTGCAAAAAAAGAATTATAAATCCATTTGCATGGGTAAATTTTCACTTTGATCCTTATTCACCATTCGCTGAAAGTCACCACAGACAAAAGCAATTTTGAAATTATGCTATTAACAAGAATGCAGATGAATAGATATCTATGAAATTATAAATATATAGCTATAACCACAATTAGCTACTTGTAAATTTAATTTATTAAAAAAAAAAAAAAGATAAATTAAAAAACAATTTTAAAAAATTTCTGTATAGCTGTAGGTCACTTTAAACAGACAACACTCTTCATACAGTAGTGCCACTCAATAATTATGTGCTAGCATAAGAAAAGGTGATCATGTGATGTGTGCCATTTGTTTGTAACAGCTGAGCAGCAACGAGAAAAAGCAATTATAAACAAGTAATGCAATGTTGTACTGGACTATGTATATATAACATTATGTGTTTATAATTATTTATATAATTCTCTAGTTAAATTAGTGTGAATATTTTACTATATATATATATGTTGAATAATTGTGCGAGTATGTAAAGTTAAAATAAAATTGTTGTTGTTGTTTGCCTATAAAATTTAAATTGAGACCAATTTAATTAGAGTTTTAATTCCATTACTTGTTCATGATTTTTTAAACATACATGATTTTTATATAATTTCAGATAACTAATAAATGTTGAACCACCTTTTCTTAATCATTGCTAAACATTTAAAAAGCAAATTGTGCAAAATGGTACTGGTTGTGGATATAATTATGTGTTTACAATTTTTGTATTGTTCTTTAGTTAATACTAGAATGAACACTTAATAGAAGAGCAATACAGAGACTTCAAACTATTCAAAGAAGTATGGAGAAATGTATATTGGGAGTAGTAAGAAGACATTGAAAATGCAATATATGGGTAAGAGAACAAACAGATGTTACTGACCTCATTGAAAAAAATTAAAAGATTGAAGTGGAGTTGGGCTGGACATATTGCTAGAAGAGATGATAATAGATGGACAATTGAAATCTTAAACTGGATTCCAAGAGATTGTAAAAGACCCAAAAAGAGTCTATATGTGAGATGGATGAATGAAATAAAAGAGTGTGCAGGGGTGATATGGAGAAGAGAAGCTAAAGATTAGAGAAGATGGATTGAACTTGGAGAGACTTTCATCCTGCAGTGGATTGATAATGGTTGATGATGATGATGATGACATATGCATAGACGTAATATATAAGAATTTATAATATTAAATATTTTATGCAATGTTTTGAGAATAACCTATTTTAACTGTTACATATAATTAATTGAAGCACCCTCTAGTTACAGTAAATGACAATACATGTTGTTAGATGGCACATTAATTATAAATATACCAATAAAACAGTGGATCAATAAACTTTCCAACTGCAATTAATATTAATGATCCAATTTATTTTGCAAATGTAAAATGTTCATTAATATCTGCCTTTTTGATGCTTGTAGATATAGAAAAATAATAACTGAAATTATTCAGTGCAAACTTCAGATCAAATACCATCAAAACCTTTGGCAGTATGTGTAAATATTAAAATTCATAGTATAGAATGAATTTTTACTTACTTTTAAAAGGTCTCTTGATTAATAATCTACTATCAAATATATATATATTCTAGTTTAAACTAGATGTAACAAGTTTTCACATTTAAATAAACCAATGCCTAATTGTAATGTTTCTTTGACAATCCATTTTTAATATTCTACTTTTTTCTTCAACTTAATGAGTTCAAGGAAGTTTAAATAAGTTGTTAAGATTTATGTAAATCAGTAAGGCCCTAAATTTGAATAATACTTATTATTTTCTCTCAGTTATATCTATTTGAATATAATTAAACTAAATTGCTTAATAATAAAGTGTTCAAGATATATTCCCATGATGATTCAAATATTCCATATCAATAGCACTTGACAGTACATGTATTATAGTGAGATTCATGATAGCCAACTAGTATAAGTCCCATTGTATGTGTCAAAAAATGGCATTCATTTACCATTCATATAAATAGTCATTATCTAGTGGAAAAGCTGTGTTTGAATGATAATTGGAATATACATATAGACATAAGTATCCATAAGATTTTGTTTGTTTTATTTTCTTTAATTTCTATATATTTATTATCACGATGTTTTCAGCTATTCCTGCATTAAACAATACGTCTTTTACAAAAATAATACAAGTCAAGTAACTATTTATAAGATCCAGCGATTTAATGATAAGTGATTACAGATGATATTTCAGTGTTATACAGTGTCGAATTAACTTTTATGAATAATCCCTGGTGATACATATATTTTAGCACATCCATTAATCTTCTGTTAATGTTAAAAAAATTGATATTTGATATATATTATTTGGTTATATCTAATGAAATCACACAAGTATATATATTTTTTCACAAAAATTATGGTAAAATAGCAAGTTTTATTTTAGAACACTCCTTGTTGTTAGGCCATTATTTTGTTTGGAGGTTCGACTGGGATTTTTAGACTTCCATCAAGTATTCTACTTGAAGCCTGTGATATTCTAATTTACATATAATAACGAGTTAACTTTCAGCAATCATAGTTTAATATGCAAATCAAATAATTTTTATTGGCTTTTGCATTTGTTGATTAATATATATTTTTATTATCTTTTTACAAATATCTATATATATAAATTCTAATAATTTTAATAATTTCATATATAAATGATGACTTTTAAATTAGTAACAGTGATAATATATAATAATATTAATAAAAAAATAATTGTTAAATGCACATATTATTATAACATCTCAAAAGTCATGCTAATTAGAGTTATTTAAACAAACTTGAAAAAAGGGCCCACTTTCTTAAATTAATGCTAAATTATTAGCTAAATAAAAAATGTTCTTTTATCAAACTTCTATGTTTTTATATAGATAATGAATCAATTAATGGTACTCAAAGAAATAAAGTAGGGATACTTGTGAAATATTAATCGTTTTACGTGCCCTTTTAAGTAGCCTCATGTAGTCAATTTGTATTTAAATGAAAAAAAAAAATCAATAAATTTCTATCAGTAAGATGAATTTCGTTAAATAATGGATTCAAATAATGAAACTATTCTTTTAATATATTAAACTTAAATGGATAATTACTAAAAAACAAAAAAAATAATAGCAACATTCATAATAATCTATATTTTTATTGAACAGTAAACACTTTCTTTATGTCATTAGTATATTTTCAGTTGATTAATTTCATACATAGCACACATATATATTCAAATAAAAAATAAATGTAAACCCTATGTACTAGTAAGAATAAATATGTAATTTAAATTTACAATAAAAATAAATAAATAAGTAAATAAATTATGTGTAAATGTACACTTTCTGAATTCATAAAAGCAAAATAAAAATAGAATAATTGATGTATTTGAATTTATTTTTCATTAAGATAATCTAAAATCTAGATATTTTAGTTAGAATTAAAATCAAAATTAAAAAACATCTTAGTTAACATTTTTGCCATCAAAAAAATATTATAGATAGCCATGATTAAATAATTTAAAGTTTGTATTAATCAAACAAGCTTATAGTTTCGAATGACAATTAAGATGTAAATTCCAATCAATTTTAATAAAGCTTATAAGTAAATTATTGGCTTATAAATATATAATGCTGACTTTATATAATATTATTAATAAAACCACAATTCCTGAATGTGCATAGCATAACATTAATTCATAAATCAGATTTACTACAGTCATTTTAACAGACTTTCAAAGAATATCCAATCTCTTAATTCTTATATAAAATTGTAAGTAGATTTGTTTAATAATTTATGAAGATCACTTCTAAAAAGATTCACTCCTTCAAGTATCATTAATGATTTATTATTTATATAACATTATAGAAGTTATATAAACGTGGACCATTTCTTATCTAATAAATTAGCATTGATATAAGATAGTGGACATTCTATGCAAGTTTGTTAAAATGACAGAAAATATGTGCAATCAGGAAATTTTGTTTTATTAATATTATTGTATTACTATATACATCTTCAGATCTATATACAAAACCAATTGATTTTTTTTAGATTTTTGGAATACTTCTTATGAAAGTTTATTGATAAAATAATGAGATATCATCTAACATAAAATATCCCAAATCAATCTTTCTTTATACGTGTATTTCATTGAGCATTCTCTGATTATTAACTGCAACAGATGCTTTAAATATCTGATTCATCTGTTTATCAAATTTTGATCTATAAAAAACATATATACTGTCTATATTAAGAGAAATTAGTCTGGAATACTTTGCACTGAATGATAATTTATAACAATAAACATCACACAATCACCATTTCTTATGCTTTCTTATAATTGTTATTAAAACAGGCAAAAACTCTCCATATAGTAGTGCCACTCAGTGCAAGCCTGAGTAATCAATGGATGCCAGAAGGCTTGTGCATAAAATCCCCATCTAGTGCCTATTCATCCAATATTCCCAGACTAGTTTCTGGCTTGTGGTCCTCATCAGTGAGGAGCCTTGGATCTGAGAGCACTGTATGAAAGATTTTGCCTGTTTTAATAACAGTTATAAGCAAGCATAAGAAATGGAGATCATGTGATGTTTATTGGCTTAAACCCAATCCTGCCTAATAGGATAGTGGTGGCTATGATTATTAAGGAACCAAAGGCACCAAAATTTATGGGTATATTTGATGAGTAGGCACTAGATGGGGATTTTATGCACAAGTCTTCTGGCATCCATTGATTACTCTGACTTGCCCTGAGTGGCAGTACTGTATGGAGAGTTTTGCCTGTTATGATAATTTATATTATAACAATATTTCAGAGCAGTTTGCAAATATAGATTTGATTAATTACAATATTCTCATTTTCGTTAAATCAATTTATATATATATATATGTGTGTGTGTGTGTATAATATTAAATACAATCACTTTTAAATACTAAATGCTGTTATAATAAATAATACACACTCCATCTTCAATATTTGGCAATATGATAACAAGAAAGTGGTTTCACTTTCCTATTAACTCTCTTATATATAAATAAGATTGTCTTGGATAATTAAGACACAGCATATGAATATTAATTAATCCAATTATTTACAGTATAAGATTTATTAAACAATTTATTTTTTATTTAATAAAGTAAAGAAATTCCTTATTTTAAATTTAGTAATGAATATTTGAACAATATATATATAATAAATCATAATGTGAATATATATATATAACATTAAACACAATCGTTTTTAAATAGCAAATGTTACAGTAAATAATATACTCTCCCACTTCACTATTCCACATTATAGTAATAAAAATGTGGCTTCACTTTCATACTGCTGTATATAGATATATAGATACACATCATATATACCCTTATACTACACTTAGCACTGGACCTTTATGTGAACATTCATAATAGTGATCATCATCAATTTGTATCTACTGCTTTTATTTACAATCAATTATTCACTATAATGATCACACAAAAAAATCCAGAAATTTTTTTGGGTGGTCACTAAGTAAGACTAATGATGTCATAGGATAATTATTAAAGCTATGCCATTCAAAAGCAAAATAGTGACATTCATGCAGAAATTGTAAAATATAGAGTTTATTCATAATATATAATACAATACTGTATACAATATTTTGATTATAAAATTAAAATATGATTAATGATTGTATAATACAGTATTTTATTTTATTTTTATTGAGAATCCTTGCAAGAAAATCAATACTTAATAACATGTAATCTACTTGCTCAATTTTAAAATATCATATTATGTTTCAGAATGATGGACATTATAGCAAATGTGTGAAAATATAGAAATAAAAAAGAAAAACTTTATTTGGCATAAAACTAAAAATAAATTTCAGTCATATTCTATTAATATTGAATTTTAAATTGTGTATAGTGTAAATATTAGCTAAAATATTCAATTTTGGATTAAAGTATTTATGGATACTAATTTCAGTGAAATCAAAACTATTATTAAGAATATATTTTTGGTTAAAAAATGTGAATATGATTTCATGCATATTGCAATTAATAATAAATTTTGTATGATGAAAATGCAAAATAAGTAAATTGAAAAAGATTCATACCTTTAATATTTATTTAAATAGTCTGTATCTCTGCCATCACTCAAGTGCTGCATTTCTAAGTCATTCCAAAGAAAATAGCTACTGTGGTTATTAAAATGTGATAACTCATGGCAAAAAAAATGTCAGCTAATATATTTGTTATAAACTTCTGTTTATTTAGATCTTCTTAATACATATTGTAAAAAAAAAATCTTTACATTTTAATTACAATATGCAAACACAGAATGCATTAGATACTTTTTTTTAAATGCCAGAATTCTTTTTATTTCCAAATTACTGTGTGATTAGGGTTCTGGAATGTACAGTTCTATAATTTATCTATCCATCTATTGTTAATAAATAACAATGGTCACAAAAATAGAGTTAAGTGCAATATTATTTAACATTGCTTTCTTAATTCTAAATAATTTCACATAAATAATATAAGACTGAATTTTAAAAAAGGAAGTTCAATATGATGTTTTTTTGAGTGCAATGAAGAATACAAAAACTTGTCAGCTGTTAGATTACTCTTCCTTTCTCAGTTCATTTTTCTATATATTTAAACAGTGAAACTACACTTTTTTTCTAATGATAATGAAAAAAACTTTTTAAAATTTACAGCTGCATAAATTTTCAATTGGAATCGTAGCAGCAACTAATAACTATTAAGCACTATATTTTTTGTCAACCTATAGATCAAATCATCACAACCTTCAAGATGCACTAACTTCAACAAATAATGCAACATTTTGTTGGCACTTTGAAAAATATATTTTTAAGAAATTGACATTGATGAGCTTTAGCAATTATATTTGGAAGAATGAACTAACCAGGAATTATTACAACTGAAGTAAGAAAAGAAAACTTTAGAAAGGAACCTAGACATCAAAAAACTGAAGAAACTGATTAATATCATGAGGCCATAACATATCATGAAGCCATAAGCTGCATTTTTGAAGAATTTGACCCCCAACTTAAAATGTTCCATCAAATCTAAAAATGTCTTAAATTAATAAATGAATAATTTTTATAGATAGAAAATGTGTTTTACAAAGAGAAAATCAAAGAAGCAAGTCAAACATTCATTTAAAAAAAATTCTAGAGTTCTTCAGCCATCAATATCTGGTGTACTTCTCCCAAAGAACCATGATTATCAAAGGATTTAAAAGATAATGATATAGCTTTAGAATGATCAACTGATCACAAAGAAAATTAAATAACAATGGATGCTGAATGGATGGATTATAAGAAAGAGGAAATTTAAGCTAAATGTTTTTTTACATAGATTTAAATTGCATTATATTGCCTATACACATATTTTAAGTGCATATCTGCATAATACACATATTAGTATAGCTTACACTTGCATATGTCATACATTAGTTTTTTTACTGGCTTTGTATACTAGGCTAAGTTGTTTGTAATATGATATTAACAATTTATGATATAACTTTTAAGAATGAGCTAATTTTTTTCCTATAGAAAACTTTATAATCCCTTGCTTTTTATATGAACTTCTTGCTTTACAATGAGGCTTGGAGAACAAATTGTTCTCACTAAATGGTAAAAATGTACATACTCACACAATAATATTACTAACATTAGAGATTAGAAAATTATATTACAAAATTTTCATTTCATTTAAATATTTCCTCTTTATATATATATAAAAACTCTTTAACAGAGCATAGACTAGTACATTTTCAGTTTTAAAAAAACACAAACTTCAAATAAAATTTTATTATTTATTTATCTAAATACTATTGGCTTTTTGATTCATCATGTTTTCATTTCATACAATAAAACAAACTTTTATATATTTTTTTTCTTTGCATTGTTTCATTCTTCATAAACTATTACAGTTTGCTAAGAATGAAAGTTTACTTTAATATGTCTTCATATTCCTTTTAAATATTTATAATTTACTGAAGGATGAAGGTCTCTCCACAGTTGCAAACTTTCTTATTTCATTCATCCATTTCAAATATAGTTTATTTAAACCTTTATCTCTTGACATCCAGGTTAAGAATTATAATATCTATCTATTATCATCTTTTATAGCAATATCTTCATTTAAATTCCAATATTTTTTTAATGATGTCAATGTTACTTTCTTGTTTCTCCATCTACATTATTTAATTCAGCTCTTTCTGTTAATTCCAACAGTTATCATTTCATACTTTATTGTATATTTATATTAAATATTTAAATGTTATGTAGACAATTTTAATAACAAAACCCTGTTAATTATCAATTTGAAAATAATGGGAAAAATCTATATTTTATAGTTAATTAATATTTACAAATTAAATTAGTTTCTGTATTCAAATTTATATCTTTTATGAAGTTCTATGTAAATCTTTGACTTTTATTCCATATTTCTTTGAAACAGCACACAAAAAAATCAAGTCATAACTAAAATTTATAATAAATATTTATGGCATTATGAATAATTAATATCTAAATTAAATGAAAAACAGTCTGCTTTAAATATTTTACAGTAGAGCAAATTGTTAAGATTGTTGCTGCTTAAGTCAATTGCTTTTACTGTTTTTGTATATTTCCTTTTTTTATTTTATTTTCCCAAAAAAATGAAATATATATATTTTCCATAATACTTCATTAACTAGATATATTGGCTAACGAAAAAATAATTTCTGTCTTATATACAAATTTTTAGCAATCTAAATTTTATTTAGTTTTTTGTGAACTTGAAGTTCATATTACAAATACAATGAAGTTCATATTATTGTATTTCCCCCAAAATAAGATCTACCTCTAAATATATCCCACTTAAGATTATCATCCAGATGGATGGATTTTATTCAACTCTTGAAACACATGGAAGTATTGAATTATATCATGGAGGATCCAAAAATAACCAGAATTTTGTAATAAAAAATTGTATAGTATTTTTTTTCATATGTCAAATGCGTTGACTGGGAAGTGAACCCGAATCAGCTGCTTGGAAGGGCAGCTATGCTAACCACTAGGCCACCAACACTTGACATATTAAATTATTTTTACACATTGCAAATTAAATATATTTTAAAATATAGTCTATTTAAGGTTACACACTGGTCTAAATATGTTTTTCAATTTTTAAAGTAGTTTGCATATACTTGGACAGTGATGCCTTTTGACACTTCCATGGGTTTTTTTTCACCACTTCTAAATTTGCAAAAATAAAATATTGACATTGGTTTTGTTTTTTTTTCATTTGAGAGATTAAAAAGTAATTGCACAGAATTAGATTGAGTGAATGTGGTAGATGGATAAACTGAGTCATGCTGAAATTTAATTTAAAATTGTTTTACACCCAAGGCTAATGTGTTAGTGTACTGTCATGATGAAACATGCACTCCTCACATTGCCACAAAATGAAACATTCACATTTCATTGCCTTATGCAAAGGTTTTAGAATTTGCAGATTTTAAATGCTTGATCATTATAAGTGAATTCCGGGTGAATTTTGTTGTTTGCATTCCAAAAAAAAAATCAGCAGCATCTTAACATTTGATATCACTCTTCTTGGTTTTTTTTTTTTTGGGGGGGGGGAGTATAATGAATTTAATACTTCTATTATACCACTCATAAACTTGTGCTTTTTCAAAGAAACTTGCTTGTAAACTGTTTTAAGCAATAACTGTTTTTCCTGCTGTTTTTCTTAAAAAAACAACAGAATTTCACATTATTCCAACTTTTCAGCCATTACAAAAAACAAAAATTGACAAATAAACAAATGCACTTCACAAAACAATGTGCTAAGTGTGACCACAATTTCACATGATGATGTCATTTGAAAGATTGATGCAGAAGGTTCTCTGCATGAGGTATCTAGATAATGAAGCATGTATAAAACAGATGTAGCAATCAGAGAACAATTCTGGTTATTTTGAGTACCTCCTCATAGTAATGAGTGTATAAATAAATACAAATGTAAATTTTTGTAAATAAAAAATTAATTAACCCTGAAAATAAGCTCTAAGGCATCTTTTGGAGCTAAAATTAATATAATATCTGGTCTTATTTTCAGTCTTAGTTTTTAAAATCCTGTTATATAACTAGAAAAGCTTAAATATTTTTTTTTGTAAAATAAACTGTAATAATAGGTTTATGTTAGTATTTAAAGCCTTGTAGATTTGTGTTTAGTGCATTACATTAGTCTTTCTATGGGTCATGATTTGAATCTAGGCTGGGTAAGCTTGAAGCTTTTATTAGAATAAGAATTTTTCTGGAAACTGGATTATAGCCAACTAACTATCTATCTATATGTTAGTCTAAAGTTGGATGTCTGCCTATTCTTAGCTGGAGAGTAAAATAAGCATTGAAATGAATTTCACCCTTTTCTCCCTTTTAGAAGTGCTTTCAATGGGATGTTTAAAAGATATTTTATTCTATGTAAATTAAGAGTTATATATTTTTTAAATTTTCTTGTTGGAATATTAAAGTCTTAAATGAAAATACTAAATATGAAAATACAAATATATATATATACTGGAAAATAATTACTTTCAAAAGTTAAAACTTTATTTACACATTAGAGTGGATACAAAAAAAATCAATGATAGGATAAAATTATGTCAATAAGAAAATTTCAATGTATACATATAAATGTGGTATGCAAGCCATGTATATAGAAAAATCAAAAGTTGTTTTAGATCAATAACATAGTCTCAAGAGCAGCATAAAAAAATCATGATAGTTAATTAATGCAAGTATGAAAGAAACATAAATAAATATAAATAAAATCAAATATTACATTAATGCCTTAAGGCGGTGCGTCATACGCTAGGAATATAAAGTAAGTCAAACCTATGTATAAGGTTTGGAAATTCTGAAGATAATTGAACTCAGACATTCAATCTCCCCATAATTATCAACTCCATCTTATACATTTGATACACATGAATATTTACATATGACAAAGATAAATCATCTATATATGTAATTTATGCTGAACCAGTACTCATCCGTTGGCTCAGATCCCCATCTCCCACTCATATATACAATCAGTGCTCAGTTTATATTCAGATAGCAAATCTTCAAACTTTAATGGACAAGCTTCAATCTTCTCCAACCTCCAACTTTTCAGCCATCCTTATCATTGAAAATCCCAGGATGACTGCTCAAAGCCCTTGTTCAAGTATTTCTAATTATATTAAGTTCAATATAGACAATAATACGCATGTATTTAAATATTATATATATACGAATAAAATAAATAGATGTGTATTTATTCAAACTTCCCATTAGAAAAGTTAAAAGTTGAATATATCATCGATGTAATATGCTAACATGCAAGTATTTCCATTGAGATTTATCTGAAATAGAACATATTTACTTTTAAAAAAGGGTAAATAAACTCAAGGTTGCAGCAGAGCAATATCTTTTACTTTCTTGACAGTTAAAAACAACCGGCATTCCATTTGCACATTTTCAAAAACAAGAGCAAAGTTTTTGCATTTCATGAGCAAATAAAGTATTGATTAGCATAACAGGCGCTTAAAACAAGCTGTAAATCAACTCAAAAAAATTGCGATTTTCAAAAAAAAAAAAAAGTAATTGATTATTATTTTAAGTAAACATCTGCAGCCTGAAAATGCTGACGAAATTTATACATAATTAGACAATATATCATAAAGATTAATAAAAAGTCATAAATAATAATAAAATTTATTTGTAGAATTTTATTTAAAAATTTTGATAGCAACACATAGTTTTTATAAGATTTCACTGAAAATAGGATATACTTTAAATACACATGTATGTGTTCATATATATTTGCTTATTATAAAAATTAAAAATGTCATCATTAGGTGGATTATATTTCTCAGGAAAAAATCTCCGTCAAACATTTTAAAATATTTTATAAAGTGAGACATGAATTTAGAATGAATTATAAAAAAATATGGGCATCAATTTTAATTCATTAATTACTCCATTTTTCTTCTGATATAGAGCACATTCACAAGTATATGCACAAAATATGCAAGCATATTATTCTCATATTTGACTTTTTATATCAAATTATTTGTAGTTGTTAAAAAGATTTTCATTGTGATAAGCCCTGAAATATTAATCACAAATCAGAAAAGTTGATGTTCTATACATAATAGATTCAAATCTACAATTTATTTGCTTTATTTTAAAGTATATAAAATTAAAAACGTGTAAAGCGCTTGAAAGAGAAGCTATAGAGAGTGCAAAAAATATTAAACGCTAAGCGCTTTCGAGATCGTTTGCCTCATATTCATAGCGCGTAATCATATATACTACACAGGTATAAACTATAATCACTTTTCTTTTTATGAATCAGACTATTAATATATTTATGTATAATTATAAGATTTTCTTTAATGAATTTTGTTAAAATTATATATATTCCTAAAAACGTCAATTAATATGTATACGTGCCAAAATACAGCCAATGGTGAAGCTAAGCACAAATTGTAATATTATTTGTCCGAGTACTTTCGAGAAATTTTATCATCTCATAATCATAGCACATGGGTTGTGTGAGCATGATAAAAAATGTATGCAACAAATATTTAAATATATGCAAAGTGGATTAGAAAATCCACTTTTGGAGAGAGAAAAGCATGCTTTCTTCCAGTTTATAGCAGAGATGTTGTTAGCTATAAGCCATGCTTCTTTGATTTTATGTGTAGAGTCATGGCATTCTATGCATGTGATGGAAGTGAAGATAGTTCAAATATATTGTGGATGAATTTTTGGTGTTTTAAAAAGATGGAATTATATTCAGTTTTGTTTAGAGCTCTTTTGTATAAGTAACAGTGCTGAGAGACATGAGTGGAGAGAGATGCCTGGGATTTACCATGGTATATGGCATGGCAGCCAATTTGAGGGCATGGAATCTTGTACTTTGTGTAAGAAGTCTGAACAGAGGATAAGTAGACTTTTGAAGTGTTAATTAATCTATTGGTTGAACAGGGGGTATGAAAACTTAGCTTGAAAAAAGAAGAGGTTTAAATAAAGTTTTTAATAAGGATGGGATGTGTGGAAAAAGAAACCATGGTCTGTTATATTTGGAAAGGTTGGTATGTAACTTCTGGTAAAATTGTTTTACCTTTCTTATGAGATGACTCAGTTTGAATCTGACATTAATGAGATCTTTTATATATTGTTCTATGTTAATTTTGCAGGAGGCATCAAATTTACATAAGTGAATAATTACAAAAAAAGAATTATGAAATACCTGAAAATTTGTGTGTGTGGCGAGAGTTTAATTTAGGGTATGTGAAGTCTAGGGACCTCCAAAAGTTTGGTGCACAGTGTAGTTTGGTGACTTGCATCTCATTGTAAGCAGATGTCCAAATATATAATTTCATTGTGTTAAGTCTTTTCCAGTAATAGTAAAACAATAGAGAGGAATGTGCCTGGAGATCAGATTGAATATTGATGATGAATGATGCAGATCTGGTGACAAACACTTCATCAAAATAATGTGTATAAATAAATTTGGGAGAGGGACTGAAGTATTTAGAACGGAGTTTATCTTTCAAGTGCCATACAAATATGCTGAATAGGATTCTGCTAATCAGTAGTCACATGGGCCAACCATCTGTCATTTAAAAATATTATCTGCTGAATGTGTCAGTGTGTAAATTTAATATGTTTAATAGAATGTATCAGGTGCTTGAACTATTTATTATACAGGTGAATGAGCAAACAGTCTGCATAGATTTGAAATTTTTCTTAATAATGAAGATAGCCCAGTTTCTAAACAATTCAGTCTCCAATATGACTCAATTGAACCTTTAAGAGTGGTTATATTACTAACAATTTTTCCTACACAAGATAAAGATAACAGTATTTTTATTTATAAATTTAAAACTTTGCAATTTCTTGGTATGAACATGAATATAAGAACTACTACATTCTTGTTTTATCTAGTTTCTTGGGGCTGTATTTTTCATTCACTAATTATTATTTATTATTTAATACATTATACAATAATGTTATATATATATATATCATCATCACCATCATAATTTTGAACAATTATCAACTGCAGGATGAAAGTCTCTCCAAGTTTAATCCATTTTTTCCAATCTCTAGCCTCATTTCTCCACATAATTCCAGAACAGTTTTATTTCACCCATCTATCTCAAATGTGGTCTATTTCTAAGTGTTTTACAATTTCTTGAAATTCAGTTTAAGATCAATTACCTATCTATTGTTACCTGTTTTAACAATATGTCCAGCCCACTTTAGTGTCTTAATTCTATCAATGACATCAGTAACACTTGTTTGTCCTCTTTCCCATTTTATTTTTGATCTCTTCTTGTTACTCCTAAATACATCTATCTGAAGTGGTCTGGATTCTTTGTATTGTTCTTCTGTTAAGTGTCCAAGTCTCAGATCCATAAATAAGAACTGATAAAAACATTTATTAAAAATCTTTCTTGTCAAATGCATAAATATATTTTCTTTTAATATTAAATTATTTCTATCAAAAACTCAGCAAAAAAATATTAATTCTATGATTAATTTAATCCATTATGCTTTCATTTGTAGTTATAATCTGACCAAGGTATTTGTAATTGTTAACTTCTTTTAACTCATCATAATCAATTTTTATTTTCATATTTTGAGAAAATCCATTGAACATTACTTTAGTCTTTTTAACATTTAGCTTTAATCATACTTTCTTACTTTGATCTGATAATTCTTGAAACATTTTCTGAAACTCTAAAACATTATTTTCCAAAACAACTACATCATCTGCAAAATCTAAATGATTTATATCTCTATTTACTTGTATTCCTTTAGCTTACTATTTTAATCCATAAAATACTCTTGCAAAACTGCTGTAAAAAGTTTTGGTGATATGGAATCACCTTGTCATACATCCTCCTCAATGAATCTTTTTAGTATCATTATGTAATTTAATTATTGCTGTTTTATAAATATTCTTCAGAATATGACAATATCCTAAGTCTACACCTTGATGATCTAATGCCTTAATCACTGAAGAAATGCTTATAGAATCAAATGCCTTTTTATACTCTACAAATCCAAAGCATAATAGCAACTCATATTTATTGGTTCTTTTTATAACTTCTCTCAATGCTTGAATATAAATTCATTATATTAAAATCTCTTTTAAATTTAGTTATTTTGTTTGGTTAAAATCCAAAGTTCAATATAGATAAGTTGTAATTATTTTGGTAAAAAAATTGTATAGAAGTGATAAAAGACTGATAGATCTGTTATTTTTTAATGTTTTCTTTATCACATTTAAAAAATATTAATACTGCATTTTTCTAATCATCTGGTACATCTTTATCATTTAGATTTTTGGTGTATAACTGGGACAAATTTTTTCCTTACTTTATCTCCTGCTTCTTTTAAGATATCGATTATAATTTCATCTTTATCTGAAGCTTTTCCATTCTTTATACATTTAACTGCATGTCTCACTTCTTCATTTAAAATCCTGGGCAATTCATAAGATATAATCATTGTAGTAGTTACTTGTTATCTTTATTATCATATAATTTTTTGATAGAACTCTTCTACACATTTCATGATGTCATCTCTCTTTTTACTAATAGTTCCATCTTTTTTTCTTATTGCATAAATAAGTTTCCTACCAATATTAAAATGTTGTTTTACACTCTTGAAGCTTTTCCCCTTATTTATAGATTTTTTTGCTAGTTCACAATTATACTTTCTTATATCATTACAATTCTTTTTTACACCTTTCCAAAATTTGAGATATTCAATTCCTTTAATGCATCATTTTTATATATTTTCATATTCTTTCCTTTCTTCATAAATTCTCATATTAGTAGAAATTTTACTAGTCAATTATTGATTTTTGTATCAGCTATTGCTATTGGAGCTTTTAAAAGTGTATCAGTTATCTTCCTATTGGTTTCATTCAAATCTGAATCATGTTCAAAATCTGTTAATATTTGAAAGTGATTTGCAAGTTCTAATTTAAATTTATTGGAATGTTTCCAAGGATTAGGAACATCAATCATGAATATTATTTTTGTTTCTCTAGTTTTGCATTAACATGTATCTTATTTCTCACTAATCAATGATCACGTCCTGTGTTGAATTTATTAAGAACATTACAATTTAAATACATATTTTTTATTAGTCAAAATATAATCCAATTCTGCTGTACAGATTGATTTTATAAAATCAACAAAATCTTTTATTTTAAAACATTTGTGTTTTAAATGTGAATGAATAAACATCAATATCTGATAAATATGTCAAATTTATGTTTTAAAATATTAATATAACAAAGTGTCTGTGTGAATATATTAGTAATCAGTTTGGAAAGATGTTTTACTGCTATTCCACAATTTGCTTTGTAAACATTATGATAGAATTTATTATTTTTGATTTTTATAAATAAATATATAAAATAAACTTGGAATCATGTATAATTTTGATTTTTAATAATTATTACACAATATTGTGCAAAGACAATTATGAATCTTAATAAATTTCACAAAAAATCAAGCTTTTAGTCATTTTAAAAATTACCTCAAAGTAATCTTGCAAATCATCACACTTGTTAAGACTTGTCTAAAACTCTTTGAAGTCATACCATTTTGGATTATCTTAATGTCTTTAGATTTTTTTTTATTTTTGGATTTAAAATATCACAAAATATATGTGAAATTTCATTAAAAAAAATAATAACAAAATATCTCAATAGATGGCTGTATAAGCAAGTTGTCTCCAGTTCTTTTTCTGAATTTCTTCATATGAAGTTTCTCACTTTGATAAAACAAATGGTTAATTACTTTACCAAACAAATTTTTTGAAATAATGAGACTTGACTACTGATGTCTAATATGGCTTTGATTAGAAACCTCCCAAAGAAAATAATGAATTCTGAACAATATTCATAATCTGGTGGGCATTATGAGGCTCAAATTTAAACTCTTGCAAAACAAAAATTCCATTTGCATAAACTGTAACCTCAAATTTGTTTTAGGCCCATATAGTGAGAAATCCCATGAAATCCTCATTAGTTTAATGAATAAGTCTTGAGTATCACTTCAGATATTTAACATTAGTATTTGAAAAATATCTATAGGATATTTTTAAAATAGTAAATTTTTGCCTTTACATTGATTATTAACTCTAGAACTATTTCCATCACTGTAATATGATGGTTTTCTTCTGGAGTTATGATCTGTTATTGGTGGACTAGGTGAACTTTTGTGGAAATTTTCTTTGGGTCATAACTAATACTTCCAGTGCTATAATTCTGAATGAGGACAAAACTCTTATCTGCATTTGTTTATGCAGATTAACTTATCCATTTAAGAAACAATATTTACTTGAGATGTTTATTTATTTAAGAAATGTTATTAAATGAATGGTATAAAATAATTTTATTAAATAGATGAATATTATATTATTATTAAATTTAGCATATGTAATTTTAATATTCAGGATGATTTATTTATTTTGTTAATCATTGTAGTATCATTAATATTTAGTGGAGTTAAAGGGTGTGATTTCCTATGCCATTGAGGGCATACTTTGGTATATGCTCAATGTTAAAAAGGGTTACCTTACTGGATAGTTTGAATAATAAGTCTCACAATTATTGTTTTGTTGTTAAACAATTCATTTAATATTGGTGTAATAATATATTAGGCATCAAATGATTCAGATTGACGTTATTAGAATTCTTATGTAAAGGAAAGAAATCTGATAAGACCGAACTATAAGCTTTTTTGTTTATATCTACCATTAATAATGTTTGTTTGGTCATCTGGTTAGAAAGAGAGAGAGAGTGCATTCTGAGAAAATTATATAGATATATAAATAGTAAATCAATGATTGGCTTAAATTAATACAATACGAGTGCCTGTATGAAAATAAATACAAAGTAAATAAGCAATTTGATATGAAACCTAAGAGTGGCACAAAATAAAATATAATAATAATAATAATAATAATAATAATAATAATAATAATAATAATAATAATAATAATAATAATAATGATGATGATGATGATGATGATGGTGATAATAATAATAATAATAATTAACACAGACTGTAAAGCAATTTTATTAGTGGGCAAAAGTATAAAAAACGAAAAAGTATTTACATAGGCATAGCTTTTAATGTTATTAAGGTGCATTGTGAGGGTAAGGCTGGAGAAATATTCAGTTAAAATAGTATTAAAAATTATAATTGCAAAGCAATAAAAAATAGAAATATATAAATAATAGTAATCCTATTTAAGATAAGAAATAGAGAATTTTAATAATATAATCAATGTTAACAACATGTAGAATTAAGAAAATAAGGCAATAAAAATGAAAATAAAAAAATAGAAAATAATGTGAATGAACTAAGAGCAGCACAGAATAATAGAAAACAAGGCACAGAATGTGAAGACATAGATAATCCAAATATGGGTTTTAATATGAACATTCTTGTTGATGAAAGAGAATCAATTAATGATGTTAAAACAAAATAATGAAAACATGGACATTTTAAAAGGAATACAAAGAAAACAGAAAATGCTCGAAGAAGATAATGAAGAAATCCAGGAAATGGGGAAACATTGAAAGAAAGCAATGAAGTAAATAAGTATATGATGAAAAACATGTTTAAAAAAATGGAAAGATAATTAGAGAAAGATTCAATCAGAACATAAAGGAACAATTCCAAAAAAATCTTGGTATAATATAATGAAATTACATTACATATATAGGAGAATATAAAATGAAATGAAGATTATGTAACAAGTAAGGGGTTAGAAAAAGCTAAAGAAGATGCAATGTTGTTATCACAAAAAATAAAAGCTAATCCTAATTTTGATGAGACAAGTAATATTGCAGATAACTTCCATTGTGCACTATTTCAAATGGATTATGATATTGTTATAAAAGATGATAATGAAGATAAAATGATTATGTGAAGTACAAATAAAGTGGTTATAGATATTGAAGATGCAAAGGAATATAGTAAGAATAATGAAGACATGGATGGTGATAAGAGAGGTATTGTTTTCTTTGTTATTGATGATCATTTGAATCAAAGACAAAAATAAAAAAGTGTGATGAGCATAAGGTGGAAATTGATATAAAATGTGATGATAAAATAAAAATTAAATGGATCCTTCAATGATACAAATGTTAAAGAGATTGCAAATAATCATTTATATGAGACCAAAAGTAAAGCAATAATAAACTTAGTAAAAAAAAAAATTTAGATGGAGTGTCAAAAAAATAGGTGATGATTCAAAATATGAAAAGAAAACTAAAAATAGAAGTACATTGAATTGTAAAACCTACAAAAAAAATGAACAAGTACAAGCAATCCAAGAAGATAACCTAAATTTAAACCAACAAATTATTTTAGACAAATCACCTGAGGGATTTTTGGATCCAAATACTAGTGCTATATTAGCTAAAGAAAGAAGTTAAGCTAAAAAAAATAGAGAACAGAAGATCCAATCCAGCAGGAAGTATTTAATTAGGACCATAAGACTGATAAAACGTTTTTCAGTTTTCATGTAATCTTGAATGAGGACAGCTGCACTAATAACAAGCTGGTTCCTACATTACAGAAGATACATGACAAAGATAGAGCCAACATGCTATCTCTGTCAAAGAGGTGATGAAACCTTTGAACACATCATGTCTCTTTGCCCAGGATATCACGACATCAGGAGATCCATTAGTATGGAATGTAGCATTCCTCTCCTCAAGATGCTAGACCTTAAGAGCTGCTTGCACTCCAGTGACTTCCCAGTCATCCGTATGGCTATATTTATCTCATATGCCCTATGGATGGCCAGATGCGGTTCCAAATTCACAACACCCAGACCTGATCCATTTGGAATATTCAACCTCCAGCTGAAAAAGTTGCAGGCAAAGGACTTAATACTGGCCACTAAATTCTTATTCAAAAACACATGGGGCCTATATAGAAGGATTGCCCCATAAATGAGACACCTAACAACTTAGATGACAAGCGTTTCAATGGAATTCATATGAACCCTAACTAAAACAGCAGACTGTATCCATTGGCCTTACATGGCTTAAACAAGTGTATTAGTCACAATAAAAATTTATTTAAAACTAATAAAGAAATACCTGGAAAGAAATAAAGTTTAATAATGTAATGGATAAGGATGTGGTGCTATGTTAATGATATCAGATTTGGTTTAAGTATTAAATTTTTTATATATACTGGTTATACAATAAAAACACAAACCAAGTAATTTCATACACTGTTTAAAAAATGACAAGCACTAAAAATGAAAAACAATAATGAATTTTAAGATAATCAGTGAAAAACTGATATAACACTAGTTTACTAAAAAAAATGCAAGAGTAACAGGTCATTAAAATGTGGAAAATGTGAAATAATAAAATGGTTCAAAGAAGATTGTGATGCCAGCCAAGAACTGCTATGCAGAGTGAGAAAATTACTTCAATGTATATTAGATATAATGAAGTATCCTAATATGTCCTTAATTTATTCCTTATGAATAATAATAAAATTTGCCTAGAAATAAAGATGAAATATCAAAATGTTTTTTTTTCTTCTGAGATATAAATTAATGAAACAGAGTAATTGTTTGGTATATTTATGGCCATCTGGGACATGAGTGTAAATTATATCATGATGCTATTTTTAAATCATGTTGGTGTGTAATGAAGCAATTATATGGACATACATGTATTGTTGATACTTACATATTTTTATAGTGCTTATGTATGAAGGGATGGCCACCCTTCTTTCTGATAAGACCACAGTTGAGAAGCTCTGAGGCTATCTGTATACCAGTTAAATATTCCTGGTATTTTTTTTATATGGAGCTACACTGGTGATAAATGAGCCTTTGTATAATGTTAATCTATTTATTATTTCAAGTTGTCAAATTGAATGCACATTTGAGTATTGTAACATTAATTCTCAATCCGGAAGCATGGAAGATTTCTTGTGATGCATAGTAGGTAGGTAGGTAGCATTGCATGCATATGACCTCATCATTTGTTATATATATTGTGCTTCATTCCCCAGGTGTATGGAAGCAATAATAGCAACAGATATCCAAATTTTATAGATTTGGATTTATAAATATTAATGATCAAGCTAATGATAAAATGCTGAAAGAGACTCTGTTTAAGATTTAAATAATGAAAAATGAAATATTCATCTCAATTTCATGATTTCAAAGGGAAGGGTCATCAGTCAAAAGGATTTCAAGTACAGTATCATACACAATTTTTGACTATTATCATTCTAAAAGTTAGTCATAATGATATTCCTACAGCTTCTGTAAGTCTAATCTTTGTCAAAACATGTCTTCCATTAATTTATAACTGACACATTCAAGTGATTGCTAGCAATGGCAAGATTTTCATATTTGATAAAGTTATTCACTGGAATTTACATTGCAGTGAGACCAATAAATTTAGTAACTTACAAGTTTATATCACAATATCACACACTCATGTATCTCCTCATTAAAATAACAATACTTTACTTTAGTCACATCTGGCTTTGAATTTTGATCCCAAACAGTTGAACTTTTTTTTGATATTTGAACTGACATCAAACATTATTTCCCCAATCTCTTCTGCATTAATTTGTAAATAAGTCAACTTATTCTCTAAATCTTTAATACAGTAGTTCTTTTATTACAAATCTGCATTAAACTTTTGACTTAATTATCTAGGGTCAGCATATCCAAGCAAATCTTAGATTTACATTTTTCTAATTTAGTATCAACATTAATTATTTCTTTAGTCAATTCATCCATCTTTCCTTGAATTGTTAGTAATTTTTCCATTAAGAACAATTGTTTATATTTATTAGAATTATATAAATCTTGAATCTGTTCATGCAGAAAATCTTCCATGGAAGTATTGGTTTCTAAGTTAAGTATTTGTTTATAAACCCACTAATTTTATTTTGATACATGTTTATACTACATTATATCATCATCATAACCATGTCTATAAGACCCTTTATTTTCTGCTACAAATAATCATTATCACATTTCTCTATCATACTTTTGCATTTAATTTCAATAACATCAAATATATATATATCATCTTTCTGTTAATAAGATCAATTTCCATTTCTTATTTAAAACTTGATTAAATACTTTAGATAAAATATGCAGTTTTCTTTTCAACACTTTCCATTTCCTCCTAAAAGATTTTGCTTTCCTCTTCTTTGCATAGAGTTTTTTTCTTTTGGAAATCTTTACATCCAGTTTGAAAATTGTTAAGTTTAAGCTGAAAGTCCCTAAAATCACTCAATTTTTTTTTTACTTCATCTTGAATGCTTTAAATTGATTTATTTAAGCTACTGAAGATTGTGGACATACAATGAAGATAAATTTTAGGCCTGCCGTAAAAACATGCTTATTGCTAGATGCTTCTACTACAACTAAAACTAATGCTAATGCCAAAATTATATAAAAATCATTTAAAACAACAAATTAATATCCAACAATAAATACTAAGTTATTTCTATATAGCTTTGTTCGGAGTTCACTTGATTCCTACGTTCATTTCCTTAATCATAACTATTACCTGTATTGAAAATATACACAACAAATTTAAATATCAACTGCTTTGTAAGAAATATAACATTCAACCCAGATTAAATTGCAATTTAATTCTTAGCAGAGGAGAAAATCTCATATAAGCCTGATAAAATGAAAATGTCATGCGAGTTTATCGACTGACAAAATTACAAGATTTATATTTAATTCTAGTCTTGCCAAAATATTAATGGTGCAAAGTAATTTTTTGTGCCTAATAAAATTAATCACTGTCACTTAATGCTTTTCAGCTCAATATTCAGGGTAAATATAACAATAAGTTACATGGTTCCAGCTACAAAATTATTAAAATAGTAAGCATAAGATATCATGATCATGTGATATTTTTTAGAGGTTACATAAATATTACCAAAAAATGTGCAACTCTGACTAGCTAACTAAGTCAATGATGCTGAAGATAATACAAGCTATGAAAGGATATAAACATTAATATAATAAGAATGTGAAAGAAAAATTTTATAACATTTAAACTGCATTCATTGTCCTTAATCATTTAACATATTTCTCATAATATTTAAAATCATGTTTGGTCATATAATGATAATTAAAATCAAACAAAAGTAAATATATATCTTCCCATGCATGTGTTGTGTTCAAAGTGTACAAGTAGTTGTGCTACCATGACATTATACCCTTTGGCACCTAGGTCATACAAAGTATTCAGTAACAACTATATATATCCCTTCTGATCGTCTTCATGATAAAGCAATGTAACAGGAATTATTATTCATGAAACTAATGCAACTAATTCCTTACCTATAAGTAGATCAATTCCTTCTAATAATAATTTTTTTAATTATAACTAAATCCTACTCTAAATATTTGCTTAGCCAACTACAGGTTTGTACACACACACTTTCAATACACATATGTAAGTGGTAAAATAGGCAACTGTAATAAACCCAAAACAATATATTGTAACAGTCAGAATCGTCTATCTCGCTAACACACTGCAGAATTCAAACCCCAAACACGAAACTGAACATTCTAGGAGGGGTTGCCTTCTAGATATACTAAGTTCGAATCTAAAGTCCAAATTTCACAGTGCCACCTACATGATAACGCATCTGGTGCTACTACTAGTATAACCTTTGACCGGTGCCTGGTGGTCAGGGAGAAACAAAGGACTCTATACTAAAAGAAGCTTGGGTGGCTAATTAACGTCTATGGATTTACAAAAGAAATACAGAAAATATATATATAGACTGAGACAGTGATAGGAATCAAATAAAATAAGAGATCAAATTTAGTTTTAAATAATTTCACAAAATTTATTTATATAAAATATATATATATAATGCCACTGTCTGCTTATATGAGACAGGGATGCATATTAAATAATTGTGGTCATTATATTCCAATAAATGACAAAAGGTTTTAAAGCAAAGTGATATATTCTATTCCTCAGGCTAATAGCATTACGATAATGTGCTTGAAGAGATAGGAACATGTGCGAGGTGCTTTGAGTAATTATACAAGTTTAAGAAAATATTTGAAAGTTAAGTGTTATAAAATATTTATTGATTTTGAGAATAGCATGGACAAAAGCTTACCAAGCAACAAAGTGGGAATGTGATCAAAGCATTTATTTGATGATAATAATAATAATAATAATAATAATAATAATAATAATAATAATAATAATAATAATAATAATAATAATAATAATAATAATAATAATAATAATAATAATAATAATAATAATAATAATAATAATAATAATAATAATAATAATAATAATAATAATAATAATAATAATAATAATAATAATAATAATAATAATAATAATAATAATTGATAATAATAATAATAATAATAATAATAGAATTACATTGGGAGGTCAGTATTGCTGATAATGAATTTATTAAAGTTGGAGGGTGTGACACGTTTAAGTCACGGCTGCTTTGTAAAAATAAATATAAAATAAAACAATATTGAAGATCCGGAATGATTACGGAGGGCATCTCGCCGCTAACCTGTAGGAAAGTATTTTATGAACAGCCGAAACTTAGCGACTGGGTGACGATTGCATTTAATTCCCAGGTGTGTCATTTGTGGACACACTCTGCCTGGAAACTGCAAGAAGCGAAGAGAATGGCCTTGGCCGTGTAAAGAATCCTTGGAAAATTAAAACAAAGCGGTCTCAACAACCAATTCATTTACCAGCAATATGAGACTAGTGTATATAAAACATACTGAATGGGTTTTACTTGGATTAAGAGAAATGCCCAATCAAATTTCCAGAAATTCATTTAAAAGGGTCTGCACATTCTCGACGTCAATGATGAACTTTGTAATTAAAGTAGAACACGGTAATTAAAATAGGAAAATGCATGCTTGCAGGTTTGAAAAGTAAGTATAGATTTATATACGCAATCATGCATTAGGGGATGCATTTAATCATTGACCTCGCACATACTCTCATATTAGATTAAAATCAATAACATGTAGATTTTAAACTATGTGATTATATTATATATTAAAAAAAAGAATTGCCCTCGAACGAGTGATTTGCAAGATAATAAAATTGGAAATTATTTAGAAATTTAAAATATGCCTTCATAGCGGCGTCTTATTTTCAACAAAAGGAATAATTCACTCGGTCAAAGATGATTCTGACACTTATCATAATAAAATAACAGAAAGCTTAATAAATAGAAAATATTAACCCAAGGATAGAGAGGAAAATGTTGATTATATTTAAAAGAAATACATAATAAAGTTATGTGAAATATCAGAAAACAATTTAAAATAGCTATAGCATGTTAGTTATCACAAGAGCTCTTGGGTTAATTTAGGGTTACCTCTGGAGAAGCATTTTTAGGTAGATTGATGGTCGGCAGGTTTTTATATAATTTAACAACAAAATCTTGAAATGTTCATATTTTTGGCAGCAGCAGCAGTTCCGGGGTTCCTTGTGTGATAACTTCTGGTGGTCTACAGCAGCATATGACCATTCCAGAGAGAAATAGCCTTCTTGCGCTCTACTCCGTCATATCAAGATTTACAAATTGCTACAATAATTTTGGTTAGAAACATTAGACCTCAGAATGATTTCTCTTAGAAACATTAGAATGGAGAACAAAAGAAAACCCTCCTTTTTATATTAGAATTTAACAATAGAACTGCCCTGGAGCATCACAAAAATATATCGGACTTATCAGCTGTAATTAAATCTATCCGAATGTCTAAAGGAATTCAACAAAATTTTAATTAATTTCTTTTGTTAATTTCCTGTCGACATTCGAATTACAAACTAGATTTAATTAAAAATTACTTTTATTAATTAAAAAACCTTAAGTGGACATCTGCTGTTTTCTTAGATAATAATTAAATAATTAAACTATTGTCCCTCATTTATTTTAACAGGAATATTTGGAATAACTTTTATTAAATTAAAGAAAATGATTTTACTTTTTCAATTGCAATATTTGAATCTATCTACTAAATGAATATGAACTTTATTTTAAATCAAAAATATATTACAACTATAATATATTTTTGTAAATAGATTCAAATAAAATAACTTTAATTAACAATTTATAATTTTGATATGAGTTTTAAAATGCATATCATAGTGTGTGCAAAATTACAACTTATATAACCTACTTTTTAAATAAATCTAAATTATGTGAACATATATATAATCCATAATATTTTATTTATTTGGGAATGAATTATACTTATATATAATACGAGCATTGTACTCATGGTTTAAATTAGGCAGGATTTTCGGTATATAAGCGTATTGCAGACACACTAAGATAGATTGGGGTTCAAACTAAGGTATGAGGGTAGGAAGTAGGTGAGAAAAGGTGAAACGAAGACCTGCAAAGCAGACCTTACTGTTTCAATATATAATTCCAGCAATTCTAAATAAAAAGTAGGAAATTGACAAGCAATCAATTCAATGTTTCTTATTTTAAGCTAAACAATTATTTTCTTTACATGTATGGCAATCTGCTTACATAATATATATTTGAGATTTAATATGAATACACAGAATTAAATGAATTAACTAATCAGTTTTTGTAATACACCTGGGTCTCATTTTATGCGGTAGACAGGTTCCTCAGAAAATGCATACAAAAATAGACTTAACTTACCTTGAAAAATAGGGGCTATGTTCCAGTAATTTTCAGAAATCGTATAAAAGCAAAGCAACAAGGAAAACTTACTTCAAAATTCGCATTAAAAAAAATAAAGAAATAAAGTATGACTAATAAAAAATTTCAAATATTTGAAAAAAATTAATACAAGACAAACTTTTTTTATTAACTACAGTATTTAATTTTATATTTTTTCATACCGATTTTAATCATTACCACTATTTGACAATATGCATTCATTTGTCAACTGATAAGAAATCAGATTCGTGATGTGATGTACAACTAGCACCACTTTCAGTCTTGTGCTTTGTTAATGGTTTTTTGTTTCTATATTAAAAAAATGAGATCGCAATCAAAACAAAAAGATTATACATTATCATTAGAAAGATTATTTTCAGTTTAAAAAAATCAATAAAATCTTTGTTATTTATTTTAACAATCTAAAAAATTATTTCGGTTATATCTAACAAAATACGTTTTAAAAATTTAAAATTTTTGAATATTTATTGCGATATTTTTATACATAAGTATAATCTATTATTATTATTTACTCATTATTTTTGAAAAAAAAAGTATTTCAAGTCACAATAAGTTATCAATAATTTAAATTTCTTGATATCTAATAAATATAGTGAAATATGAAAGATATTAAGAAGAAATATGAATCGCATAATTCAAAATCACATTAAAATAATCCACATAAAACAAGACCCAGGTGTACTTTGTAGTCAAGCATTGGTGGTCAGAACAGCTGCCTTACAAGCAGTTGTTTTAGGTTAGCAGGTTCACTGCCCAGCCCATGACATGACACATGAAAAAACAGTTGTTGTTTTTTTCATTTTTTTTTTAAAAAGTAAGATATTTATCAGAATAGATCAGCAATTGACTGATTAAACTGTTGTTTTTTTTTTAAAAAAAAAAAAAGATTAGGGACCCTCTCATTTTGTCATTCTTTTTTTTCAAAAGACAAAAAATTAGTAAAACGTTGATTATAATTTTATTCCTATATATATATATATAACATACATTTAATGTACACACATTACATTTTGTTTTTCTATTATTTGAGCCAGAGAAAATTTACTATTAAAAAAACAATTGTTAATATTTTTTTACTACTAAAGCTGTGTTTCTGCTTAAGTTTTATTTTATCGTTAATCATTCTGAAAATATATGTATTAGAATCTTATAAGAGTTGCCAAAAATATCCATAATAAAGTAAGAGAAATTTAAGTTCTAATTTTTCCACAATAAAAAAGTTTAATACATTGTACAGGCTTAAACCTGCATTTATATATGTAATGTATGCAGGATTCGAACTCAGATTTTTACATGACTCACTACTCTCAATGCCATCTCATATTGCTGACCCACCTGATCACATACGTGTTGAAAAAATAAAGAATCACCAATATACATATTTCATGCTAAACCAGCAATCATCATATATTGATGATTATTT
Organism: Epiperipatus broadwayi; assembly: GCA_028023455.1. Lineage (NCBI taxonomy): Eukaryota > Metazoa > Onychophora > Udeonychophora > Euonychophora > Peripatidae > Epiperipatus > Epiperipatus broadwayi. Next base: position 6,792,120 of record JAQFVV010000044.1, read on the forward strand.
ATCTTTTCAACATGTATGTGAACAGGTGGGTCAGCAATATGAGTTGGCACTGAGAGTAGTGGTTTTGTGTGAAAGTCTGAATTCAAATCCCGAATAAAAAAGTTTGTAACTATTTCATAAATTGCAACTTTTCTTTAATGTATATTTTATTGTGCCAGTACAAGTTCATTATTAAATAAATAATTAGAAATACTTTTTCAGAATACTGTATTTTTTACTACACATGCTCTTTTTTGCCAGAATTTTAACAACTGTTGTTTTTTTAAAGAGTGGCCATTTTAGTTGCTTATGTAAAAATTACATTCAGAATCTTTAGAACTATGCCATTTGGTAGTACTTCCGTTTTACATTATATATATATAGAATAAATAAGAATTATTTATCAGATATGCAAGTAAAAAGGATTTTAAATGTTTAGTTTTTGAAAGAAATCACCATTGATTTTGATGAAAATTAGTACTCTGGATGAAATATTAAAAGCAGTTGTGTGGATAAGTAATTAATTTCGTTTATATATTATCAAAAATGAAACACAGTTTAATCCATCGTGCTATTTTTAAATATATTTAAATAAATCATATGGTATAATAGAAAATAAAATATTTTTTATATCGTCAATAATTGGATATATATATATATATTGTTCCTACTGAAAATTGAAATAAATTTTAATATGTGGCATAATGTCAAGTGTCAAAAAAAAAAATTCTGGGTTTGATTTTAATAATGAATATATTAACCTGGATTGCATTGAACTATGTTGCTGTTTCAACATATAATATTGACAAAAATAAATATTTATTATTAATTGCAGTGTATAAAAATTATGTATTGACTTCATTTTAAAAATGAATGTGTAAATAACAAAATTTATAGTATTGATGAAATTATTATTCTTTCTTTATTATATATATTTTCATTACTGCATTCACAATAATAATTTACAAATAATACACCTAAATATTTTGTGATGCAAGTAAAATATATATAAAATGTATATTCCCATTGTAATATGAATGAATGTAATCCTAGATGCTTAATTAATGTTGAAGTAAAAGGATAATATTTGTATTTTAAAACATAAATATTGTATGTTATGTGTAATAAATTATATAATATTTGTTTTTATTTGTTATTATTTTATGTAATAAGATTTTTCTTTGTAGGATGTTTGCTGGAATTGACCAAAGAGTTTATATGGAGCATTGTTATAGTGTGTCTGACATTAATTAAAAAATTTATAAATAGAACACAAACATATTAATCTTAGTCTCTATCTTGGCTTCAATAGAAATAAATCTAAGTCCCTTTGTATGATTTTTTTATTTATTTGCTTTTAAAAGTATATGGTTATTAAATGGATAGAAAGATGGGGTGAAAGCAATAGTATTGATTCATTAGTGGGGCATGAGAATTTGGGAATTTGTAATAGGCAACAATGTATTAAATGTATGAAAATTAATTCATAACATTTAAAAACTATTGGGATATTTCTTTGCTTTAAAAATGAATATTACTTACTTTTCAAAAATGAGATATAAATGTTAACAACATAAAAATGTACTCAAAGATTATGTTCACCTGTTAATATAGTTTTATGAGATTGATAAATAATTTATAAGCAAGATATAAATTGGCTCAATTTCCATCGCATCATCATGTATGAAAGTAGTGTCTGATCATTTGTAATGTTTTGTGAATCAAATATTTGTTGAAGGAAAGAATACTTACATTGCATCATCATGGATATAAACTAATGTTTGTACACTTATAATGTCACATAGCTCAACACCTGCTAAATGAAAGAATAATTGGAATATTTGGAAAATATCAGAATAAAATGTGCATGGATCTAATAACTTTTTGTGACATTTATACTTTTTCTGGAATAATAAAACATCACTGGATTGTGGTTTAAGAAATAGACATTAGAACTATGGTACTATTTTGGAAAGGTCAAATCTGGGGACAATTAATTGATCAGATTGTTTGCTAATATATATTATTTTTATATATAATTGTGTAGGATATAAATGATAGTATAATTTAAATTTAACTAGAGATTTATAAGAGAGTTAGATTTTTCCAAATTCAAATTTATATTTAATAACTTAGTAATTATTATTTTAATTAGAATAACATTTATCTTATTATTCTTCAATTATAAATGAATCTCATATATTTATTTTTGTTTTATTCTGTTACAACAACATGAATGAATATGTAGATTTATCTTTAGTATATTTTTATTTCCATTAACTATTTTTTTATATATGAAGATTAATAATGGCCTTGACTCTATTATATTTTGAAAAGTGCACATATATTACAACATGTTTGTATTACATAAATATACATTTTAGCTTTAGTATTTTATAGATGAAGTTCATTGTACAATCACCTATCTAATTTAAAACAATTAATGTCATTTGAGATCCTATTTTATAAAGCATAATCAGATCATACATATATATTTTAAATGTTTATAATATTTTGCATATATATATATATATTTTTTTTATTTAATTTTTATCCATTTCTTAATAAATTTTGAATTAATTTAAAACAAATGAACTTCTTTGGTTGTCATTTAATTTTATAATGCAAATTTATTGGGTAATAATATTTGGATGAGATAATATTCACTAATTGATTATACCATATAATTCATTAGAAGTAGTTACAAAATAGTTCAGAAACTAAACCACAGAATTGTTAAGATAGTATAATTACATATTATTTTCTTTGTATTGAATTTAATGTTTATTATCTTTCCAGGTATAGAAATTTATATAGTATTAAATTAATTAATTTGACATTCTCAAATATTTAAAAAGTAATTAGGAGCTTATTGTAATTGTTTTGTTAATAACAAGTAACAGTTATATTAAGATAGAAATTATATATGAATTGACTGATGGTTGATAAAGATCACATGACCAATATACAAATATGATACAAATATACAAAGATACAAATATGATAATTATGGAAAATGAGTAAAGGTAATTGCAATAAAATGTTAGTATATTTTATTTTAAATCATTATTGATTAAAATGAATATTATATTAAGTCAGTATATAGCCATAAAAATTATAACCACATTTAGTTATAGAATTGGTAATAATAACATATTTTATTCTGTTACAAATTAAAGTGATTTGCTTTAATTATATTTCAAGTTTGTTGATGTGGATCATAAATTCAGTCTAAATATTAAATTTTAATATTAATATTTGATTATAATAAACATTAATAATCTTTCATATCTTTTAATAATTATAGTCTAAAGTTTTAATACCTTAGCTTTATTAAACTGAAGAGTAATTGGATGTAACTTTCAGCTGTGTTTGAATAAGCATCAAATAGGAATCTATCATTTATATTATATATTGATGTGATTGGATATTATTAAATTTTAATGTTATCTAATAAGATAATTAATTTTATTTTATAGTGTTATAAATTGGGCAAAGTGGAGAGATATGTTAGGTTAATTGATTTTGTATTATTATTGAGTATTTAGTCTTATTATAATTGACTTAATTAATATGAGTATATTAGTATTATTGAAATAGCATGGCTAAATTAGCAGTATTTATTATTTTATTTAGTGTAATTAGAAATCAATTATTGAGATATACATTTAGTTAGATATCACTGATATTGTAAATTTGTAGAGCAGATTGAAATTATTATTTCATCCATCCATGAATTATTTCATTTAAATATGTTTAACTTTTAGTATAAATTTTTATTATTATAAACAGTATTTTGACTCATAAGGAATATTAAGGTTTATCTGTTTAATTCTTAGTCATTATTTTTATTATAAGTAGATTATATAATACACATAGATAGTTATTTATAAGATAATGATATTTGGTTTTAATGCTTTATCTTTAATCTATTACAAATAACACTAATATTTTAGGATAGCTTAAAATTATGATTTTCTTCCTTTTTTTTTATCCGTTCTAAATGCTATTTGAGTTCATGATGTTACAACAACGATTATTATCATTATTTTATTGAATTGTGTTGGATTGTTATTCATTGATTTTCACTTTTGTTTAGTGTATTAATTTCATTCTGTTACAAATGGCACTACAATTCATGGGCATTAATAAATTAGGATTGTTCTTTCTTGGTTCATATTTTTATTCTGTTTTAAATGATGATCAATAATTAGATTAGGATAGAGTATGACCCATATTTTTATTCAGTTACAAATGGTATTCAACTTCAGAGTATATTTTTATTCAGTTACAAAAAAATAATATTACATAAAAGTGTGTTTTATTTATAAAATTTGTATTAATTCATGTGTTTTCTTTTACAGAATTAATTTATATATAGATAAAGTTAATTATATTTTATACAAATGTCATCAATTAAATTTAAAATGAATGTAACATAAACAATTTTGTAAATAATATATTACAAACTAAAACCTATTATATTATTAGCAATGAACTATTCATCAATCATTTCAAGCTGTAATCCTCAAATGAATATTATTATTATAGTAATATATTAAGCACTTCACTACCTTTCTCCATATATCACAATTTTGGGCTATGTGTAATATTCTATTAACATTATATCTAATAACTTGTCTGATCTGTTGTTCATTGAGAAGTAACCTTATAGGCAGTAACTTGGTTTTTTTATTCAATAAGTTTTCAATATTTGATCTTCTCACTACTCTCTTCTAATTAGTACCATTTTCATAATAACTAAAAGAATTATTAATATAGATAATAATATTATAGAGCTGTAACATATAATATTTTTTAGAATTTTAAAAAGTCTGAGCTCCTCCCTTTATTTTGTATCAGACCCAAGTGAAAACTTTGGCTTTATTTGAAAAATTTTATTTTTACAATTAAATCTTTATTTTATATTATATATTGATCAACTTTATATTATTTATTACAAATATAAGCTTATAAATGATAAATATTATAAAAATTAATATGTGAAATTTTCGAAGTAGAAAAATAAAATTCTGAATTGAATTCTTAACTATAACAACAGCAATTTTCATTATTGGATCATAATTTTGACTATTCATAAAAATTGTAGAAAAAATATTTATTATTTGAATTCCATTTTTAAAATAGAAGTAAATGTTTAAAAATAAAAATTGCACTTTTATTAAAATTTCACAAAAACTTTTTTTATTGGTATTTACAAAAACAATTGTCATTAGCCAGAAAAACAATTTCTTTTTTAATCTACATTTTCAAATAAAATTTAACTATAATTAAGAATTTCTTTACTTAAAATAAATATTTTACAAATATATTGCATAAATAAGTTTAAATAAATTACTGGAAATTGCAATTTTTGTTTTCAAAATAATAAAACACATTCTTGGAATGTCTATGCATTGTTGACTTGCTTTCATATTCAAATTTTGTATGGTACTGTTATCCTCAGATTTTTTTAAAACTAATTATTTTAATTAATGATTTCTAAGCAAAAAAAAGTCTATACTAGCAAATTAATGTTTTATATACCTGAAAAATAGCAAAGAAAAGCTGAAGCAATAATAGCACTTTCATAACACCTCCAAAACACCTCAAAATAATGTATCAATAATAAAAGAAGATACTAATGATTTGGAAAATCTGATGAAATAAATTTTCCTGAAATTATTAATGTGATTCTTATATTATCATAGTTTAGCCTTCAGGTATAAATACCTAATATCTTATTTTACAATGAGATTTCTAATGGTAAGTACCTTAAATAATAATAGTTTAAATAGTTAGTCATTCTGGTGTTTTTTGACCATCAAAAATGAGCAGATTGAAACTCAATATAAAAGCCTTTAGTTTTTAATTCCATTACTCTACAATATTCTAAGCCACAGAAGTATTCTGTTCAAATATCATAAATAAAATAAAAAACTAAATAATACTTAAATTTGTGCTCACACTAATTGGTCATAAACTATAAACACTCTTACTGACTTTTTATTTTAATATCTATATGTCGAAAAACCTTGATCCCTAGAATTCATCTCTATATCACTACTCTAAATCAAACAGGACATGTCCTACATTTAAGATTGCATAGTTATTAACAAGAACATTAATATTATAAATTATATTAATCAAGCATTTAAAAAAAATGCCAAATAAATAATATTACTTTATTTTTGAACTAATTTTCCAGCTTTCTTCAAAGTTAATCAAACATAAAATCCATAAAAGAATTATTAAAACTAATAGAGTTATTTCAGAATTATTCAAAAAAAAAATTTCTGTGACAATAATACACGAAATAACTATTTAATTTTATTATTATTTTATTGATTAGCAATACAGTTTCGTGTTGAGTAATTGTAAAGGTCAATCTGTTAGCTAAATATGACTTGTTTTGTTTTTTGTTGTTGTTGTTGTTGTTTATTTAAAATACTTGGCAAATATTTATAAAATTTATAATAGTACTAAGAAAAAAACTCATTATTATAATCAAATTTCAGCCGCAGATTATTTTTCTTTCATTACATTTTGACCCTTATTATAAACTTCAGTAATTAATAGCTGCAGATGATAGTGCTAAAAGATCCCTATTCAGTTGCTCTCCTATCCAATATCCCCAGAATAGTTTCAAGATTATGGCTTGCATCACTGAGAAGTTTTATATTTTGGACTAGAGTCTGGATCTTTCCTCTGCCAGAGACCGTTTACTTTTTTGTTTACAATCAAGCTAACAATCCAATTTAATAAATGTATATATTATTACTAAATTTCTTCTTTTCTGAGCCCACATAATATCTGGTAAAAAGAAAATACACATAGAAAAGGTAGTTTTTAAAATAATATTTAGCTTTATTACTGCCGAGCATGTCTAATAAAGATAAATATTATTTAAAAACTATCTATTATGTATTTTCATTTTACCAAATAAACATATATATGTTTGCTGTCGAAACTAAGTTGCCTGTATAGTTATAAATCTTTATATGTTTTTTTTTTCTCAAATTAGGTTTATAACTTGTTAATGAATCAGAAAGATAAATGATGTGTGGAAAAGGAAAGGTGTATTAAATCTTAAAGGTCCAGACACTGGTGCAAGATTCGAAGCTTTTCATTGATAAAAGCCCTAAGATTGAAACTAGTCGGGAGATATTAGATAGAGATTTATTAAGCACTATCATTTGCATCTATTAATTGTTTAAGCTTACAATAAATGACATAGATGTCCTAAAATAAAATAAAAAGTGCTGCTGAAACAACATTAATTAAGGTGAAGGTGTGATGAAACCATATCATATTTTAATGGTTTCAATCATAATATTTTTGTGATCTGTTATGTACTCTTAATTGTATAACATTAAAATAAAAATTATTATAGTTAGTATTTAATTATTAATATTAATAACTGAAACACACAGGCTTATTATATACCTGTGTCTATATATGTAATATATAGGGTGTATGAACACAGACTTTCACATGACCCACCACTCTCCACACTATCTCATAACACTGATACACTTGAACACACATATGTTGAAAAGATAAATAATCACGAATATACGTATTTCATGCTAAACCAGCAATCATCAGTTGGTCCAGATTACCATCTCCACACATATATGCTATATGTGCTCAGATATATATTAAGATAACCAATCCTTATACTTTAATGGACAGGCTTCAATCTACTCCACACTCCAACTCTTCAACCGTCCATCCAATTGAAAATTTGATGATGGAATGCTGAAAGGACACCCTGAGGCAGAGATTCTTGTTACACCCACGTTGATCTAAGGTCAATCTGACTCCTCATGTATAGGACATAAAGTAAATAATATAGTATATCACTATTCAGAAATAGAGTCATTACCGAAACTTGCATGCGTAATACACGCACATATAAACTTTTACTGTATGGATATGGAGAAGTATAATTTTAAATGCAATGGTTTATTATTATTAGTCTTACTACATTTATAAGATTTAGTCTAACTATGAATATAACACAGCTGTCTATCTTGTTATAACAAAGAAAGTAAAATTGTATTTCATTTACAAGCTATTTTTCTCCCAGAACTCATTCCGCTTGAAAAGTTATTAATCAAATTGTAGTTGAGAAAAAGTTAATCTTACAGCAGATTGATCAAAATACATATATAATAAAGAATTTAATTTCTATTCGAGTATATTATTAATCAATCAATATTACTGTTTAACACTAATTTAATAAGTTTAGAATTATTATAGTTTTTGCTTTGATAAAATATTATTGGTTAAAAATTTATACTTAAAATGCATTTGTTTTGAATTATTGATGAAAAATAAAAAAAATTTTAAACGTATAGAGAAAAAGTAAACACAATAAATCCACAGATTATTTATAGGTTTCAAAAGTAATGACGTATGAATTTACAATTATTATTCAAAAGTTAAGGTGTGCAATAAATGTTCTTGTCAAACAAAACTATTTGTTCTCAGCGTTTAATAAATATACATGGTTTTTATAAAAATAAAATGAAAAAAAAGTAAATTTGGGCAAACGCTGATTGGAGCATGCCAACTCCCGCTTTCATGGTGAAAGCCGCATTATATTTTAAACACAGAATTGCTTGCATAGACATTAATCTGACAAATCTCGATTAATGTAAAATCCTTATCCTCAAGATAATAATAAGTAAATATTTATTTATTGGCCAACAATGTATAGCTAGCAACATTGGCCATATTTTAATGCAGGATATTAAAAAATTTTGTTTCTAAAATCTGTTAAACTGAGAATTCTTTTATATTATGTCTATATAATATAACATTCTAGTGTGAGTTAAGAATTTATCTTCATTTTTAATAATATGCACATATTACCTTTGTTCATGTACAGTTTTTGCGCAATGAGAAAACATTATTTTTAGCAGTGTATTACATAATGCAACGAGTAGTCAGCATTGGTGGTGAAATGACTTATTATGGATCAAATAACTTTTTAATTGGCTGCTGACAGAAAAAACTAAAAATTTAGTTTCTAAATTGATGGAAATATGTAATCTCGGGTTATTGTTATAGTACTTGTCCATCAGTAATAAATATGCTATATTATAAATAAATAGTACAATATGAATAAACTTCTGTTGTGGCTAACGCCAATGCACCTTAATATTAAATGTGATTCTAAAAATTTTTGTATATTGATGTTGTTAAATTTTATCAATTTCCACAAGATGTACATTATTTATAATCAAGTTACAATAATTGACAATCTCGGCACTAACGTGGGCTTTGAACGTTCCATCATCAGATTTTCAATTAAATGGAAGGCTGAAGAGTTGTAGGTTGGAGTAGTTTGAAGTCTGTCTATTAAAGTACGAAGATTGGCTATCTTAATATAAAGTTGAGCACTGATTGTATATATGTGTGGAAATGGTAATCTGGTACAACTGATGAGTGCTGGTTTAGCACGAAATACTCATAGTGGTGATTATTTATCTTTTCAACATGTGTATGATCAGATGGCCAGCAATATGAGATGGCATAAAGATTTGAGGGTCGTATGAAAGTCTGAATTCGAATCCCGCATACATTACATATTTATGCAGGTTTAAGCCTGTATAGTGTATTAATTTATATAATTCTTAACTGTGAATATATAGAAGACTCAGTTTAAGTATATATATATATAAGCATGTTTTAAACTTGTGTTACAAAAAAATAATACCGTATTATAAAGTATGTTATAAATTAATGTTAAAAGCTATTAGAAATAGAGTACACATTTGTAGTAATGATGTAAGTAATAAAATAGACAAAACAATTTATAATTCTTTTATTTTTAAAAAAGTGGCACATTTTTGCAAGGAAAACGATTAATAAAAAATTAAATTATTATATATATCTCAGTTTCAAAATATTTATTTATTTTGGCTTATGTTTTCTTACATTTTCTGTCTTCACTCTAATTTTTTAGATTTAAAAGAATCTGCCATATTTGGATTAACTTAAAAATTAAAAATCAATTATCAAATGGATGTTTTTCTTTATTATTTCCCCTTCGACAATGAGGGCTTTGTTATTCAAGGAAAACTTATTCATTGATTAAAAAAAAAAATATTATTTTAAAATATATTCTTGAAATTAAAAAAAAAAAACTTAATCAACTCCAATACTACACTATATCAAATGCTATATTAATTAAATTCTATGTATTTAAATTTCGTATTTTTTAAAGATTGTGTAGGAAGCTGTGAGGAAAATTATGACAAAATTTAAAACAAAACTTTAAATTTAGTCAAGCGTTGTTAGCCGAGAGGTCATCGCAGCCGCCTTGCAAGCAAGTAGTTGGTAGACGAAAGCGGGTTCGCTTCCCGGCCGATGCTATGACATATGGGGGAAAAAAAACTTTAAATTTACTAAAAAAAGAATTAAAGTGTAATGTGTTTTACTATTCTAATTTTTTTTTTCCTCTGGGAAGAGAAGTGGGTCATTCCTGGAAGTATTGCAATACCAGGTCAACCCGTGGCGGAAGCGGAGCAAGCCCCTAACTCTCCACCTAACTACAAAAATCAGTTTAATATTCTGGCCCCCGTTAGGGAGCGTATCAGATATTAAGCTGATAAGAACAGATACTACACTTTGATCTTACCCAGAAGGCGAAAAGCGATTACTATCTAAGATCAGAATATACTTAAGAGCTAATATTCCCAATATGTGAAGTCAGAATTCTAGCTGGGATATATATTCATGGAAAATGAGTATAATCCTCTTAGTAAAGCAATCTTATAAGGACTCATATTTAGCAAGAAAATTATTTCTGAGAATATCTAAGACAAAAATTTCTTTTATATTTTTATATATATTTTAAATATAATTTTTGTCTTAGATATTCTCAGAAATAATTTTCTTGTTAAATATGAGTCCTTATAAGATTGCCTTACTAAGAGGATTATAAAAAAAAAAGTAAATCTGCCATTTCAACTTCTCTTAAGAAGAACAGTAAAGAAGAGGATAGTAATTAACAGTTTATGTATATTGTAGATTTGATGGTTGTTAACTAGATACTTATTTGCTGACCAATCAATGTTGGCTAGTTATCTAGACTGGCTATGGCCAGCAAACAGAAAAAAAAATCATGTCTCTTGAAAAGAATTTCTTGACTTAGATTCAAACCCCCAGACTGTAGCCATGGCAAAAAGGTTGCTCTAGTTCATTACCACATTGACATTTAAACAATGTCAAGTGTACAAAAAAGTTATATATATTCGATTTGAAGTCAAAAGAAGTAAACTATATTTTAGACTTAATTCGTGCTTATATATTTAATCACAAGAAATTTAACCTATGTTTTTACCTTTTGAATATATAGAATTATTGAAAGTAAGCAATCACGTAAAATTCAACATTTTCAACTTCGTAGCTGAAAAGATTAAATAAAGTTTTACATTCGAAAATAAGATTGCAATCGTAATTGATTTAAATAAAATCTGGGGGGAAAAAAGTATTTCTTTTTTCTTTCTTTTTTTAGAAAATTAAATGATGTTCTAAAACGCAGTAATTCTTGAACAAAATATCAAAGAAGATATTAATCTTATTCTACTTTATGACTAGGATAATTATATGTTTAACTGCATGGAATTGGATTTCACTTAATTGCGAACTTTAGAAAAATCTCTTACAACTGCTTGCAAATTAAATGTAAAAAAGGTACTATTTCTATCAAATAATAAAAAATAAAAATTATATAAAGTAGAAAATACGTTATATATATACGCACAAGCTTAATTGTCATGAGACTGTTTTATCATTATAGTCCGTAAAATATATATATATAACTCAAACTCGTTACTCTTTCTAAATTGGTATTTGGAAAATGTATAATGAATTTAACTTTCGATCCAGAATTTATATATATAAATTTGTTGATATAATTTTTGAAATGACACTGGAACAACACGTGATCAGAATATTATAAAAAAAATTGAAATTTCGTTAACTATTATAAAATGAAATGTAGTCATCTGCTGTGAAATACACCTTTATAATAATAAATATAAATTTAAATTAAAAATAGCTTTCTAGTTATTTGCTTCTTTCTGATATATATATATATTATTGATGGTTTGTTTATTTTAAAATAGCTGTCTATATCTACCTGTTGAGTGTTTACATAAACACATATGCTTTAAATTCTCCTACATGGTTATACAGTTTTTAAAATAAGAAACTAAGTTTTGTTTATAATACGATTGATATAATATAGCATAAGTTAATATATATGGCTGCAGAAAGGAGTTTGCTATTAACTGAAAGGAGACTCTTTGATTCCTCTTGGAGGCCTTAAAGGAACCGAGCAGGGCAAATTCCTAATGTCCACTCCGTACGTTCTTGTCGTTGCAGCTGTTATTACTATGTGATTATTCATATAGTATACGAACATGGATGGGCTGCTCACCAAAACGCATTAGCCAGCGTGGTGAGTTTATTGGCTTTTTACCTCTGAGTTTAAGATCAAGAAACACCATGGTCTTTCTTCTCAGTGCCTGATAAGGCAGAATGAATGTTTATGTAAATGATAAATATTTTTCCAATACATATATACAATTATGACAGACAAAAATAAAGCATGGTCCTTATTCCCAGGAGGCTGTAAAGTCACCAACCAAGGCAGCAGTTGGTGGCTGAAGGCAGAGGGTGCTAAGAATCCCCTGATTGCGGACCCAGGCTGCCATTTGATGACGACTTTTTATTTAGGTACTTACAACTGCAGATCACTTTCAAGTGAAGGAAGATTGCAAGAATTAGAAGAAGAACTGTCTTATATTAAATGGGACATTATTGGACTTTGTGAAGTTAGAAGAAAAGGAGAAGAAACAATTGATTTAAAAAGTGGACATATACTCTATTATAAAGGCACACATATTGGAAATACAAGTGGAGTAGGATTCATTATAAATAAAAGGTGGAAGAACAATATTGTGGAGATTGATGGTGTATCGGACAGAGTGGCAAGATTAGTTATACAACTTAATAGCAGATACCAAATGCAGATAATTCAGGTTTATGCCCCAACAAGTTCTCATAGTGATGAAGTAGTAGAAGATTTTTATATGGATGTACAAAAGGCTTTTGATCAGAGTAAACAACATTTTAAAATTGTTATGGGAGACTTTAATGCTAGAATTGGTAGACAAATGAAAGATGAAATTGCTGTAGGTAATTTTGGTTATGGTAATAGAAATGAGAGAGGACATAAACTTGTGGAGTTTGCAGAAAAAGAAAAACTTTATATTATGAATTCATTTTTTGAGAAAAATGTTAAAATGAAATGGACATGGAAGCATCCAAATGAAGGTACAGCAGAATTGGATTATATTTTGACTAACAGAAAATACATATTTCAAGATTGTAATGTTCTTAATAAATTTAACACAGGAAGTGATCATCGATTAGTAAGGTGTAAGTTACATGTTAAAGTAAAACTAGAGAGACAAAAATTATTAAGAAAAACAATATTTACAGTTGATATTCCTAATCTTCAGAAACATTCTAATGAATTTAAATTAGAACTTACAAATAGGTTTCAAGTGTTAGGAGATTTTGAACATGATACAGATTTGAATGAAATTAATATGAAAATAACTGATACACTTTTAAAAACTGCAACAAACATAGCTGGTAGAAAAAAGGAGCAATTGACTAATAAAATTTCTACTGAGACTAGAGAATTTATGAAGAAAAGAAGGAATATGAAGATATACAAAAATGATGTATTAAAAAGAATTGAATATCTCGAATTTTGTAAAATGGTACGGAAAAGAGTTGAAAATGATATAAGAAAGTATAACTGTGAAATAGCAAGGAAAGCTGTAGAAGAAAATAAAAGTCTCAAAAATGTTAAACAACATTTTGGTATTGGTAGGAAATTTATATCTGCAATAAGAAAAAAAGATGGAAATATTACTAAAAAGAGAGATGACATCATGAAATTGGTAGAAGATTTTTATCAAGAATTATATAATAATAAAGAACAAGTACCTCCTATATCTATTACATCTTCCGAATTGCCCAGAATTTTAAATGAAGAAGTGAGACATGCAATTAAGTGTATGAAGAAAGGAAAGGCTCCAGGAAAAGATGGAATTGTAATTGATATATTAAAAGAAGCAGGTGAAGAAATAGAAACAATTTTAGCAAAGTTATATACCAAATGTCTAAATGATAAAGACGTATCGGAAGATTGGAAGAATGCAGTAATAATATTAATATTTAAAAAAGGTGATAAAGAAGATATTAGGAATTACAGACCTATCAGCCTTTTATCAGTTTTATATAAAATTTTTACCAAGATAATTACAACTCGTCTACAGAGAACTTTGGATTTCCACCAACCAAGAGAACAAGCTGGATTTAAAAGTGGTTTTAGTACAATAGATCATATCCAGGTATTGAGAGAAGTCATAGAAAGGACAAATGAATATGAGTTGTCTTTATGTTTTGTATTTGTAGATTATGAAAAGGCATTCGATTCTATACACATTTCTTCAGTGATTAAAGCATTGGATCATCAAGGTATAGATCCAGGATATTGTCATATTTTAAAGAATATTTATAAAAATGCAACAGCAACAATTAGATTACATAATGATACTGGAAAAATCAACATTGAGAAAGGTGTAAGACAAGGTGACTCCATATCTCCAAAACTCTTTACAGCAGTGCTGCAAGAAGTATTTTGTGGAATAAAATGGGAAACTAAAGGAGTGAAAGTAAATGGAGAGTATTTAAGTCATTTAGATTTCACAGATGATGTAGTTGTTTTTGCAAATAATGCTTCAGAGCTGCAGGAAATGTTGCAGGAGTTAGCAGATGAAAGTAGAAAAGTAGGACTAAAGATAAATGTTAAAAAGACTAAAGTAATGTTTAATCGATTTGCTCAAAATATGAAAATAAAGATTGATTATGAAGAATTAGAAGAAGTTAACAGTTACAAATACCTTGGTCAGATTATTAATACAGATGGAAACATAATGGAGGAAATTAATCATAGAATTAAACTTGGTTGGAGTGCTTTTGGTAGAAATAACTTGATACTAAAAGGAAATATGCCTATGTGTTTGAAAAGGATGGTTTTTAACAAATGTGTTTTACCAGTTCTTACTTATGGATCTGAGACTTTGACACTTAATAGAAGAGCAATACAGAGACTTCAGACCACTCAAAGAAGTATGGAGAGGTGTATGTTGGGATTAACAAGAAGAGATTAAAAATGCAATGTATGGGTAAAACAACAAACAGGTGTTACTGACCTTATTGAAAAAATTAAAAGATTGAAATGGAGTTGGGCTGGACATATGAGATGATAATAGATGGACAATTGAAATTTTAAACTGGATTCCAAGAGATTGTAAAAGATCCAGAAAGAGACCACATGTGAGATGGATGGATGAAATAAGAAAATGTGCAGGGGTGTTGTGGAGAAGAGAAGCTAAAGATCGGAGAAGATGGATTAAACTTGGAGAGACCTTCATCCTACAGTGGATTGATAATGGTTGATGATGATGATGATGAAGTTAATATATCATCAGCAATAGTCACATTCCAACTAGAATGGCTGTTCAACTTCAAGAGAAAAAAATAAACTCATCTCTAGAGTATTATTTTTGTTTATCTCTTTTTCTCTTGGAGTTGGAATAATAATTCTAGTTTGCAAATAATTACACTAGATATGAGTTTTGTGATGATTATACAGACATCCATGAAACACTAATATATCCACATATAATTATTCTGCACTTTTGTGGCCTCCATTACATAAATTTTCAGCTATATATTCATAATGAAAACAATATTACACTTTTTTAAAATGGTATTTCCTGATAAGCTTTATAATATAAATAAGGTCTGCCTCACCCATGAAAACTATACTCAAGTTCACAATAAAATATTTTTTTAAGAAATATTGTATTGTTCACGTTTTAATATGTCAAATTTAATTTAAACTATGTGATTTTATAATAGTTAACTCTATAATAAGATATTTGGTAGCCTGAAGACTATATCCATTAGTTTTATAATTATGTTATTGTAATTTTAAAATTTTATAGCACATTCATAGATGAAACTTTTTAATGATAGATAGGAAATCCAAGTCTCCCATCCATACAATTAATTAGATAAAATATTTCTATACACTACCACTTTACTTGTAATAGTTATTGCACTGTGATGAAATACCATCTTATAACTTATTAGAAGCAATAGCAGTACATAGGAGACTGTGCTATAACCAAGCATATAAGTTTGTCTTTCTATTAAAAGAGCTATCAAGATATTTACCTTGGCTTATGTTCTCAATTTAAGAATAATATAAGCTAAAAGTTGTTGAAGGATGTTTATCCATTGTTGACTAATAAAAGATTTGAGTTATATATAATGATTACATATTAATTTTCAATCTCATAATATAAGATGGGGTGATCTCTATAATTATTGATTTTTGAAGCTGGAGATTAGCAATTTCACTGGGTATTACAGAGATCTATATGAGCAATCATTAGTT
This sequence comes from Epiperipatus broadwayi, assembly GCA_028023455.1. NCBI lineage: Eukaryota > Metazoa > Onychophora > Udeonychophora > Euonychophora > Peripatidae > Epiperipatus > Epiperipatus broadwayi. Next base: position 6,808,663 of record JAQFVV010000044.1, read on the forward strand.
CATTAGTTTTTGGTGTTTTCTAATTCTCTATTGTTTCTTGTAATTAATTTTTTTTTCACTACCTTTTTAAAATATTGTAACTGGTATAAATGTTTAACTAGATATAATAAATTTCTTATGATACATATCTAATACATTACTGCATAATCTGTTACATATTTTATCATTTATTATATGTAAGTTTTATTATACTCTTTATTATCAAATACAAAGGCATATTTAATTAAACTTTTTAAATGTATAATTAAATAAATATTTAAAAATAATAGTTACATTACTATATAGAAAACTAAACTGGCTAAAATGTCTCCAGTTTTCAAGTAGATGAGTCAGGGTCATCTCTATTGTCGCATATAAGTTACAATACAGGTGATAGATATCCAATAAAAATAAAAATGAGTCTTCAAACATGACTTATAAAAACAATTTGATTCAAAAAAAATAATTTTTAAATAAGATGGAGAACTGTTTTTGATGATTGTAAGTGTAATAAAACTCTCAAAATTATCATTTAATCTTATCAGATTTCATAACAAAATACTATATTTTACTCCTTTTTTTTTTTGTCAGTTTTCTCTATCCAAAACTAGAAAGCTCTAAACTTTTTTCTATTATCTGTTAGTGCTAATTATTTTATTCAAAAATTGTTTATTCCTAACGTTGAAATAACAAGAACAATAACAAAAAAAAAGGCCTACTAATTTCCAACTTCTAAGTAATAGATGGCACATTTTAAAGGATTATCACTTTTCTAAACATAAAAACAAATTAAAATAAGTGCAGTTTTTTCAAATATACAGTTAACTGTGGGATTAAACTGAATTATAAATGATATTTTTTCAAAACTGATTATTGGATAAGACTGTTCATGTAATATAGTGATTCGATTTTTAACTATAATAAAATGTTTAATCATATTTAACCCGTCTGAAAACCTTGTTATAATATTAACATACGTTAATGATGTAGTAATGACCTTAGATAATTGATATTTATAGATTCTATTTAGAATTCATATTAATAATAATTTGAGCAATGAAAGTTTCCTTATTATTTTACTTATTAGAAGTAAAGTTCTAGAGATTACATTAAATAATTGAAACGTAATTATTTATGTTAAAAATAATATGTGTCATATATTGTTCATATTAAACAAATTTATTTACAGAAATTAGTTTAATAAAAAATAAGTTTAAGAATGAATCAAATGAGTTATATATATTTTTTAAAACATGATTGTGTTTAATGTTACATATATAAGTTTAATAATTTATAATGGATGTAATTGATTAAACATTTTTAAATATATAACAGTGATTATTCTAAACAAAAGATATAACGGGAATTTCTACATATTTAAATATATATATATATATATCATAGTAGTCAGTAGTAGTAACTTAGAGACATGTAGACTGGAGAAGGAAAGTATGGATTGTATGTATTCGGAAAACACTGATATTGATTCAGCATTGAAGTAAAAAAATACATTTTATAAAATCAAAACTGCATTTAATCTCATTAAATTTTAATCATATCCACAATGTCTGAATTTGAATTTAGCCTAAATAACAATAGAATTATAAGTTTCATATCAAATACATATTATGTCTGACATATCTCTTAACTGTATAAAATCTTCTATGTAAGTATCTAAATGTATCTTCTTTAAATATGTACATGTTTAATGTATATGATTATGAAATTCAGTTGGGCATTTTATTAAATTAAATACTCTCTCACGACAATGTATCATTCTCTCCATTTAATATTTATAATCAAAAAATATAGCAGAATTTTAATATGTGTAAGGCAAATTAAGATAGTTTATTATGTGCATTAATTTTTTTTTTTTAAATCTTGACTAAATAAAAAAAAAACTACAAAGTTAGATTTAAATAAAAATCAAATAATAAATTTATTGGATACAAACAAAAAAAATGTAAAAATGATCTCAGATTTTTTTTTTTTACACAAAATATTAGATGCAAAAAAATTAATTAAAAGAGTTGCTTGTGAAACATCTAAAAATATATAAATTATTATTATATAAAATGAAACATGTGTGTGAGTATCAAAGATAATATTTAACATATAATGTGGATATGTGTGGAATTAATGCTAAGAAGTGTGATTATTCTAGTGAGCATTCAATTTAAGTCTAAATATAGCTAGAATGTATGTGCTACTTTTATGAATAAACTATTAATAAGAATACTTGATAAGTTTTAGTTGAATTGACTAAGTAACCATCAGTCTTTGATCTATATATTAACTAAATACATATAAATAAGAAAGTGAATACATCTTGAGTCATTAGTAAAGCTAATGCATGGGTGGCATCTGCTAGCAATTTCTTCTTCTCATATTTAAATGTGGCATAAAAGTCTAAAAAAATATGCCTAATACTAACTATTACAATTCAACAGCATTTGTATGTGGGAGCTCTTTGCCCTGTTCCCTCACTGAAATCCCTTTTATTGGTTCTGCTTTTTAAAAATCCACACATTTATATGACTGATTATTTTAAATTTTTAATTTTTCAATAAGTAAATAAAATCCAAATGAACTTAAAAGAGAATGGTCTTACAAAATACTAATTTTTAAATTTATAAGTATATATTCACATTAAAAAGAAATAATCACATTTTTCAAATATCCCTCATAATACAAGCTCACATGAATATTCTAAAAGTTTAGTGTATGCAGCATATAAAAATTTGTAACAAAAGAATATCATATTATTACTTTTATGCCATTCTTGGCAACTTCATTTTGAACTTGAGAGCTAAAAAAAAAAGGTAAAGTATTCATTTAATATGCACTCTCTGCCATTTTGGTTTTTAAGAAAAGTCCTAAATTCATTGCTGATACAACCGAGCAATAAATAAGGTCAGACAATACATTTTGGTGTGATAGACAGTGTTCCAATCAGTAGTGAAAAATTGCTGCAATTTCCATCAACATACAAAATTTGTACACTATGGTTGATCAAATCACATGATCAAAGTATCAAATTATGTACAAATGTGTGTGCTATTAAAATTGCATAAGATCAAACAATAAATGTGCTTAAACTAAATAATCTAAAATATATGACTAAAATATCAAATTATGGTCATAACCACATGTTGAATGAGTGTAAGAATGGCAACCAAAACCAAATTTGCACAAGTTCAAACAATAAAAGGGGTAAACTAACATAATGTAAAATATAGCAGCTAAAAAAAATTGCTTAGCTCCAAACAAGAAAGGTGTGTAGCTAAAATAATCTAAAATATGTAACCAAAACATCAAATTACAAACATAACTATGTATTCATGTAATAAAGATATATATGAGAGATGATGACTTGGCCCAACTGATGAGTGCTGGTTCAGCACAAAATGTATCTTGGAGGTTATTTGTCTTTTATTGTATCTTTATTTATATGAAATTATTTATGAAATAAAAAAGAATGGAGAAATATGGAAGTATCTATATTGAAAAATTAAAAAGTAAATACACAAATTTTGTAAAACTATCCTCAATCAAAAAAAAAAAAGTTAAACCTATCTAGAAATTTAAAATATTAAGAATATTAGGAATGAGAATATGACCAAAAGCATATGACCAAAAAAAATTCTGCCACCATAATAACATAACCAAAATGTAAATTATTATTGCAATCAAAGTGTTGGTGCCGAATGGTCAGCACAGCTGCCTTACAAGCAGTTCCCCCGGGTTCGCTTCCCAACCGATGCTTTGACGCATGGGGGGGGGGGAGTGTTAATCTAATTACACGATGAAAACAAACAAGAAATAGCAAAACTTAAAATTTCAAAAACAACTTTTAGCATAAAGCAAAATATCAATAAGGGCAAAAAATCCAACGATGTAATCACACAAAGTGTTAGCATAATTACATAATCAAAACAAAAAAAGTCAAATATATCAATGAAAAGATAAATTCCCCAGGAAAAAAATTAATAGACTAATTTAGAAATGAATAAAATGTACTTATGGTGATAGAATAGAATTTGATCAAAAATATTTTTTCAGACATTATTTATTATTTGCTGATCGTAGAAAAAAAGAACAATATTTTAAGAATAAAAAAAAACAAACAAATTATTATCTATTATCGAAAAGTAAACCATGAATAAAAAGTAAAATGATAAAAATATATTACAAAGTGAATATTAACTGAACCGTGCAAAGTTGTTTTCCATAATTAAACACGCGAAAAAGTAATAAAATGAAAGTAAAAGTAAGAGATAATCCATATATTCATAGTACTTCACATTTGACCTCAATGATGTGATCAAAAATTTCTTTTAGAGATGATAAAAAAAACTTTAATGGGAGGACATCATTCATTTATTTAACTGTTTGTCACTCATAAATGCATACAATTATTAGCTAACTATTAACCTAATAATTATTTATCGATCTATATTTTACTTGTCTCTCTATTTATCTATCAATCAGTTTATTATTTGGCTCTCTATTTATCTTTTAATCTGTTTATTATTTACCTGTCTCTTTATCTGATTATTGAAATACCTATCTATCTATCTTTTAGTTGTTTCTCTATCTGCTTATTTATTTATTGTCTCTCTATCTGTGTAACTATCTACGTCTCTCTATATCTATATATGTCATTTTTACTTATATATCAATCTATTGTCTCTCTATTTATTTTTCTATCAATATGTTTATTATATATATATATATGTCTCTTTATCTCTTTTTAGTAGGGTCTCTATCTGCTTAATTATTTATTGTTACTATCTTTTCATATATCTATCTACCTGTTTCTCTATATATTTATCTATATATCTATCTTATTTATTTTATTTCTTTGGTTTTCTAGCTGTATAATTATATATGCATTCAGGTATCCATTTAACTATTTAGCCAATGATCTATTCACTATCTGTCTGCCTATCTATCTATCCATCCATCCATCTATTCTTCCATCCTCCCATTTATCTATTCATCCATCTGTCCATCCAACCATCTATCTATGTTCATCCAACCATCTATCTGTCTATCCATCTATCTGCTTTTCTATTTACTTATTTATTTATATTTTTCTACCTATTTATTTATTTACACACCATCTAGCCAATCATCCATCCATTACCTATTTATCTGTCTACCTAATTACCTACTACAAATCTATTTATCTATCTGTCTCTATTTATTTAGAAATCTATCTGATTTTCCACTATCTATTTATTTATGCATTCATCCATCCATTTACCTATTTAGCCAATCAGCATTCTACTGTTTATGATTATCTGTTTTCCTATCTATTTGCTTACGTGCCTATGTACATATCTTATGTTTATTTACCTATCTATCTACCTATCTCTCTATCTATTTATCTGCTTTTTACCTTTTTATTTATGCATTCAACCATCAAGTCATCTAACTATTTCCCAACCATCTGTTTGTCTGCCAAATTTATTTATTTTATTAATGCATGGCATCAGCAAAATTCAACATCAGTAGTTCTTACCAATTAGGAGTTGATTGCTCCAAATTATGAATAACATAGGCCAACAGGGGCCTAGTAAATGGGACATTCCCTGTAAATATATATCATAGTTTGTGGTCTTCTGCACTCATAGTTTGGAGAGCCTAGAATTTTTCATTTGTGCAACATATAATGATATCAACCTTGGCCTGTTTACATACTGTTAATCTTCAACCAGTTTTCCTAGGAAAAACTAGGTATTCAGAGTGTGAGGTTAGTTATTAGAATGCAGTTATTTATATTGGAGTTATTGCAGGCATGTGTCTACATGATGTTGATATCAAATGTGGATGGATGGCTGATGCGAATTACCAGTAATCCAGAAAGGCTGCTATAATTTTTACCTGAGGTTTGTGGGTTTGTTCAAAATGAAATTGATTTGATGATTTGATAGCTCAGCAAGATAGATAAATGAATGGACATAATTTATAATCAATGAATACATTGAGAGAAATGTAGATAGATGGATTGATTGGTGGGTGAATAAATGATAGATAGACAGATGAATGAGTATATAGATAGCTTGCAGGTGTCTAATGGGGTTATAATGCTGACTTTCCTCAGAACTTCTGGACTAGCACTTGTTTATTCTGTAGCTGAATATTGTTCTCCAGTATGGTGCAACAGTACCCATACTAATCTTGTGGATAATTGTGTATTATTTCTGGCACTCTTAAATGAACACCAGTATAATGGCTACCTGATCTTTCATATATCCTTTCAGCTAATTAAAAACAGTTGGCAACTTTAATGAATTCAACAATATTGTTGAGCTATACAAAACATCCAATCAATTTCATTCTCAATGAATCAAGTTCATTCTGAACAGATCTTCAAACCTCAGACATGAATTAAGGCAGCCTTTCTGGGTTTTTGGTTACTAGCCAGATAATTAAAGATATGATTGGATGCACAAATAAATAAATATGTAGAAAAATATAAATAGATAGGTAGATAGAATCTAGATAGATGGATAAATAGATAACAGATGGGTGGATGGAAAATTAAGAGATGAATGGACAGATGGGTGGAAGAATGAATAGATAGATATATGCACAGATGGATGGATAGATTGATGGATTGATGCATAAATAGATGGCTGGATGGATATAAATAAATTGGCAAATAAATATATTGAGAGTTGGATGGATGGTTAGATGTATGAATGGTTAGATGGATGAATAGATAGATGGAAGCATAGATGGATAGATATATTGATGGATAGATGAACAGATAAGTAGATAGACAGTGGATAGGTGGTTCACTAGATAGTTAAATGTATGCCTGAATGCATAAATAATTATATAGGTAGAAACCCAGAGAAATATAATAAATAAGAGTGGTAATTTTCCGCAGCCATTCACCTTGGATATCAACAGCATGTGGACACATGACTGCAATAAATCCAATATGAATAATCACATTCTAATAACTGACCTTACTTTCTAAGTACCATATTTTTCACAAAAAAACTCTGTTTGAAGGATAACAAAATGAGAACAAGCCAGGATAGATGTCATTATATGTTGCACAAATTGGGATTTATATGTTCTACAAACTGCGAGTGCGGAAGAGCACAAACAATGATACGTATTTACATAAATTGTCCAATTTATGAAGCTCCTATTTACCTTCATGTCTATATAATATGAAGCAGTCAACTCTTGATTGGTTAAGAACTGCTGATGTTGAAATTTTAATGAGCTGACACCATACACTAATAAAATAAATAAATGTAGGTAGATAAACAGGTGTTTGAGGTATGATTGAATGTATAAATAAATGATGGATAGTGATGGATAGTAAAACAGACAGACAGACAGACAGACAGACAGATAGATAGATAGATAGATAGATAGATAGATAGATAGATAGATAGATAGATAGATAGATAGATAGATAGATAGATAGATAGATAGATAGATAGATAGATAGATAGATAGATAGATAGATAGATAGATAGATAGATAGATAGATAGATAGATAGATAGATAGATAGATAGATAGATAATAAAATAGGTAGTAGATAGATAGATAAGTAGGTAGGTAGGTAGGTAGGTAGGTAGATAGATAGATAGATAGATAGATAGATAGATAGATAGATAGATAGATGGATGGATGGATGGATGGATGGATAGATAGATAGATAGATAGATAGATAGATAGATAGATAGATAGATAGATAGATAGATAGATAGATAGATAGATAGATAGATAGATAGATAGTGTAGGGGTCATTGGATAGATAGTTAAATGCATACCAGAGAAATAAATAAGACAGATATGTAGATAATCATATAGAAAAATAGAAAAAGATAGAGAGAGTGCAAATAATAAGCATATAAAGAAACTACTCAAAGAGTGATAGATAAGTATTTCAATAAACAGATAGTGACAGGTATATAATAAACAGATTGATAGATAAATAGACAAATTAAATAATAAATTTGATTGATAGATAAATAGAGAGGCATGTAAAATATAGATAGTTTGATAGATAATTATTAGATTCGTGTGTGTGACAAGGCTGTTAAATAAATGAGTGGTGTTACCCCCCCCCCATCCCCGTGCTTAAAATTTTTTTATCCTCTCTTTTTTTTCATATGTCATAGCATCGGCCGGGAGGCGAACCCGCAACACCCGTCTGCAACCAACTTCTTGCTTGCAAGTCGGCTGCGCTGACCTCTTGGCTAATTTTATCCTCTCTTTAAGATCAAAAATGAAGCCTTGTGAATATATTGGTTACGCTTCTTTTACCTTTATTTCATTACATTTTCATGTGTTTGTCCACGGAAAATAATTTTGCATAGTTCAGCTAATATTTATGTTTAATCAAAAAAACCCACGTTATTATTATCTATTCATCATCATCATCATGATCAACCATTGTCAGTCCACTGCAGGATGAAGGTCTCTCCGAGTTTAATTATTATCTATTATCGAAATGTAAATCGCTAATAAGTAAAATCATAAAAATATAGTTTTTTAAAGTATTGTCTTCAAAATTTTTCATTTCCCTTGCTGATGATCATCACATAATAAATACCATTTGAAAAAATATTTTTGATCAAATTCTGTTCTACAACCATTTTATACATTTCATAGGTTACTCTATTCATTTTTTTTCTATGGTCAATTTATTTTTTCATTGATATATTTGCTTGCTTTTGTTTTGATCATGTAACACTTTGCACTCATTTTTTCATATTTGGTTACCATAAAAATTTTGGTCACATGATAATGCCATTAATTTTTATTGTTTTTTTTTTCATTGATATATTTGCTTTTTAGTAAAAGTAGTTTTTGTTATGTTGAGTTTTGCTAATTTTTTTTGTTTTCATTATGTAATTATTCAAACATTTTGTGGTCATTGCATAATAATTTAGCATTTTAGTCATGTGATTATGGTGGCAGAATTTTTTTTTCATCATATTCTTTTGGTCATATTCTATTTACTAATATCCTTGATATTTGAGTTTGACTTTTAATTTTGATTGAGGATAGTTCTTCAAAATTTGTATATTTATTTTTAAATTCTTCAACACGATTATGACCATAATTTAATCTTTTGGTCACATATTTTAGATTATTTTACTTTATGCACATTTTTTGTTTGGGCTTATGCAATTTTAATAGCTTGTTTGAGCCTATGCTATTTTTCTTTTGGCTGCCATATTTTACATTATGTTAGCTTCCCTCCTGTTGTTTCAGCTTATGCAATTTTTGTTTTGACTGCTATTCTTCTGTTTATTCAATATGTAGTTATGTCTGTTATTTGTTGTTTTGGTTACATATTTTAGATTATTTTATTTTAGGCACATTTCTTGTATGAGCCAGGCATATAAAATTTGTGTGTGTATTTTTTTTAATTATTAAAGGAAATTGTGAGTTTTAACAAATGGCCAAAATATTGGAACCGTACCTTTCATACCACAGTGTGTTGTCTGCCTTAATTTATTGTTTGGCTATATCAGTGGTAGGTTTGGGCTTCTCTTAAAAGCAAAATCATGGAGAGGACATATTAAATGAGTACCAAAAAATCTGTTTTTTTTTTTTAAATAATAAGAACTAACTTTTTATGCACAGATAAACAGTCCTTTCTTTTCTTCTTGATGATTAAGGTTCAATAATGATAGCCGGAATGATGCAGAATATAGTATATTAATTCCTGGATAGTGCCTGTATATATGAGTGGCATGGCTCAAAATTTTATTTTTGAAGATTTATTAAATTCTATCTTAATGAAGTTCCTTAATAAAAATAGATTAGTGATGATAAAATGAATTAGTTTTAACAATTCATAAGTACTTAATCACTTAAATAGAATTTTATATTTTACTAAAGTTTAATACAAAAATTTAGTGAAAAATAATATTTGAAGTTTACGCGATTTTTTTTTAAATTTAATGTCACTACTAATAACTCATTAGCCGATGTAGCATTTCAATTAGTTTGTTAATTCTTAGATAACATTTAGCTAAGTGTTAAAATCATGGCAAATAGTCTATATTGAAATTTCTACCAAATGTTTTTTGTATTGGCCAGTAGTTATTTTTAGCCTGTAATAAATAATGAAAAAAAAATAATCTTTTTCTAAATTTTAAGATAAATTTATAATCTTCTATTTATGTCATGTTATGATTGTTTTTTGAACATAAACAAAACAAATTCTAAATAATAATTATTTAAAATATATATATATCTTTTTTTAAAAATACAAAACTTAGTTTTAAAGAAACAAAGTTAAACTAATTTATTAATTAGTTTAACTTTATTTCAATATATTTAATTTCTAATCTAATTACATGTTTGTTTTATTAAATGCTTATAAATATACATTCTTTATTCATTATTAATCCTGCAATACACTATTAGACGTGCTGGCCTTTTCACATTCATATCAACCACTGATAACGTTGTAAATCTTATGATCAAACCGAAATAATGTGTACACAGATCTTGTACACGATATTTTTGGCGAAATTTTTTGTGCAAAAAGTAACTTGTACACAGATGATCTTGTACATGATATTTTCACAAAGATTTACAAAGTTATTAGCAGGTTAATGTGAAAAATTACAGCAATCCTAAAATAGCATATTGCAGGACTAAAATTAACACGCAATAAAAAAATGTGAACTTATGTATGATTTGCAGGAGTAATACTCAAACAACATTTTAAACTATAAATTTTATATCTTAAAGCCTACATTTTTTCGGCTCCTGCTGAAAATATATTGAATCAATTCCCCAATGTTATTTTACATACAATCACTAAATTATAATTTGTGTTTCAAACAACCAAATTGAAGAAAATACCTGTGTAATTAAAAACATTGCAAACCATAAATTTTAGATCATAAAAAGTTTCTTTTCTCGGCCCCCAGTGAAAATAGATTGAATCAACTCCCAAATGTTACTTTACAACAAAACAATCATTAAATTATATTTTTTTGTAAATAATATTTACAAAAACAGATAAAATATACATGCATGCTACTTAAACTGTAATAAATAACAGAAAATTGATTGTGTTTAAAAAACGCCAATTCAAATTTCATGTTACCACATAAAATAGACACCCAAAGTAAAAAATTTCCCTCCAAAATGAGCATATGATTGCAAAGTGTGTTGAGATCTTTTCCAGAAAACTAATAAGAAACAGATTTTTTTGTTTAAAAAAAAAGTAAACAAAACAAAAATAATAATTCAGAACAATAATGATATATAAGTTGTAAGATTTTTATCAGCACTTTTCATGCAGGGGAAAAAAATTGGAGAAAAATATTCATTAACCTATACTTTTTTATGAAAATTCACAAAACAAAACAAAAAATTCTCAACAATAAAGAAATTATGAGAATTTCATTATCGCTTTTCATGTAGGTGGAAAAAAGTTTACATAAATATTAACAAACCTATACCTTTTTTGTAAATACACACAACAAAACAAAAAAAGTAAACAAAACAAATCAAATAATTCAGAAGAGTAAACAAATGTAAATTATATGACTTTTATTAATTACTGCTTTTCATATAGCTGGGAAAAAATGTAGAAAAATGTTCATCAACCTAATAGACTTTTTGGTAAATACAGCAAAAAGAACAATCAAACAAACAAAAAAAAAAGAACAATCAAACAATGAAGATCAATTTTAATACTTTTCATGCAGACAGAAAAAATTATTTAATATCATTCAGTTATAGAGAAAAAGGTGTCCTTATTTTTGTATAAATGATGCCACAAAAATTCAGCAATGTATGAATCCAAGTGTTGCCTTGATGTTTTGCACTGACACACATACACATTACTTATGAAATTGGGAAAACAAAATCAAAATATGAAAACTACTTACACTCATTAAATTTAAATCAAATGAAATGAATGCAAAAGAACAATAATCAAAGTATGTTTTAAAAAAAAACAGATGATTTCCAATCACGTTTTGAAAATGATTATGTTTTTGCAACTGACAACTATAAATAAAGCAAAATAATAACAATGAAAGCATGTTTTGAAAAATCTAAATCACCTTTTCACATGTTTTTCAATATATATTGCAGGGTTGTTTTTTTTTCAATTTGATATCATCGCAAGATTACACACTTATTGCAGATGTGAAAAGTTTCCTATCTCTTCTACATTGCAGGACCAATACTCAAGTACCTTTATTTATACAAATGTATATGTAATCATGTTTTTTTTCTAAAAAAACATTCATTATATTCTTTGTATTTAATATAATGTTAGTTAATGTTTTAAGACATTTTTGAAATTTTTTTACTGTAGCAAAATATATTTGATATATCATATTTTACAAATTGGAGAATTCAAACAAAATCAGTAAAAAGGTATAAAAATCACTTCTATTATATTGTTCAATAAGCCCATTTAAGACAAGATTTTTATACATATAATGTCAGTATCTTATATAGGCAACTGATCTATATTTACGATACATACCTAACTTATTTGAATATATAAGTGTAATAATGCTGAAGGTTAAATGGGTTTATAAGTAATTATTAAACACCAGTCAACACTTAGTCAATACCAATATAGATAACAATCAACAATTTCAAACTGTTGTCAATGCAACTGCCTTATTGTTAAAAGGCGGTTACTTTAACAACAGTTTGAAATTGTTTATTGTTATCTTTATTGGGATTGTCTATGTGTTGACTGGTTTATAATGATTATATATATATTGTACCCTCACTTCTCGATATATGATATAACTTAAAATACGACTAGCTCAATTAAATCGTTATGCTTATCTAAAATATGTATAACTATCTTTAATATATTTTTATAATACTATATCTTGTCAAATTTATTATAACTTATCAAAAATTAATATAATTCAATATCATCTACTAATTAAATAAGTATTTACTAAAATCATGAGACTGTGAAGTGAAGTTACAATTGGTAATTGAATTTACATTGAGCCAATGTCTTCCCAAGACATTATCTCAATGGCATAAGAATACTAATTACATCTTTATTATTTCATTACTACATCTACAGCACCTTTCTTTTATAAATTAACTACCTTTCATAATAATAGATAAATAAATCTCAATCTTTTTTAAGGAAATATAATTAAATAATCTCAGGTTCTTTTAATTATCTTAAAGCAATAATAATTGTCAGATAGGAATGATAAGGGATTTAATATCAAACCTAAATACACCTAACTTACTCCAATAACACTAACTAACAAGAATAATCTTTAGTGTATAACTTAATCTTATCTATTTTATTATACTATTAATCATTAAGATAATAAGTAAATCATATACATTCTTTCATTTCCATATAGCATCTTAATTTTAAAATATACTAAATCTTATAATTTAACCATCTGTCAATAAATAATATTATACTTTATATTGTGCATTATATTACTTTCTGACCATTATAATATTATATGTTAATGTCAATCTTTCTATAAATTATATTAAGAAAATATTGTTTTCTTCTAAAATAATAATAATAATTTCATATTGGCAAATATTATGTTTATTCAAATTATCTGTTGTCAATGCTGTGGTGTAAAATAATGAATTTGACACATTTTAAAACAACTTAACAATTTATTTACATCAACTTTAACCAATAACTTATTTACACTATTTACATTAAAAGGGAAACCAAAGAAAAAAAATAAGAAAATAATAATAAATTTTTTAACTTTATATTTCCATAATCATAAATAAATAATTTATACATTCTTTAAATTTTTATCAACAACATTTAATTAGTTGATGAACTTAAATTTTAATAGATATCATTTTGTATCAATTAATACAGAAAATTTTATGTAAAATATCCTAAATGTAGCACATGTAAATAAACAAACTTAACAATTAAAATGCTACTTCACCTAAGTATTCTGCTATTTATATTATAATGTACTAATATGCATTGCATTTACTATTAGCATTACTCCATGTCAAATAATGTATAAATTGATATAACTTTGTAATATAATAATAATTATTGATTATAATTATTTATTTCATTCTAATGTAATTTCATACTACATTCTTACCAAATATGCATACTATATTCTTTTAAAATAATCTTTAAAATTATTCAACAATTACCAATTTATAAGGTATTATATTAAATAAAATTCTATATTCTTTTCTATTTAAACTATTATCTTTTAACTTTATTCCTACCTCCTAATAAACTTTACTACAAATATCATTTAACCTTATTCAACTTGAAAACAATGACCAATTTTAAAAAAAATAATAATAATTATCCAAACTCTCTTATACCTCATCATCTATACCGATAAACCATCAATCAAAATATAAACTTCTATGTAAAATTAACTTAACTTATCTAATAAAATAAAATAAAATATAATTTTTATATCTCTTATAACTGAAAAAAAAATAACAACTTATACTAATATAATAAACCATTCCTAATATTATAACAAAACATTAAAATTTATCCACGAAAAACATATAATTGTTTCTAGATTTCTCATATTTGTATTAAATTTACATCATAAATTCAAAACATATTAAAATAAAATTATATTAATCTTATGTGGATATTATTTAAATATTTATACACATTCAACAACAAATAATATTTGGGACAAAAAAACATACAAAAACACAAATATTATTATTATATAATTTTTACCAAAAAACTAATACCATGATGCCTCCAGGATATATTTTACAAAATAATTCACATTTACACTCCACAATATTCTTTAAAAATGTCATATAATTATAAAAAAAAACTTTAGCAAGAAATTATATTAATATTTATTATTTTAAAAGTAAAGTACCTTCCTACTTTAACAAACAATAATTAATTAAATATTTATGTTAGTTAATAAATAAAACATATCATAAAACCACGGCTCTTTCCCATAACTTTCCCCAAACCCAAATATTCTACATTTAAATTTTATAAAAAAATTAAAAATAAAAAAAACAGCCACCATAAACAAAAAAATAAAATTTTAGACTATTTCTTTAAAGAAAAATTATTTAAAAGTTATTATTTTAGAATTAGTCAATAGTTTATAAATTTTTATTTAATTATTCTAAATTGACTTGGATATCATATATTTTATTTCATTCCTTAACAAAATAATTTAGGTAGATTAATTTTTAATTCTTCTGTCGACACTCAGACTTTAATAATATAATAATTTTACTAAGATTCTTGGAATTAAACCCCAATTTATTCCTTTTAAAACTGTTAAAATTTAGTCTTTTAAACCACAAAACAAAAAAAAACATTAGATTTACCATATCTTTACCAAGAATATATTAGATTTATAATTTACATATACTTTCTTCATAAACTTCTTTAAAAATTCTTTATAAAAATAATTACAATTAACTTTTAAATTTATATAAGCCCATATTACTTTTACCACCTAATCTCCTATAATCCACTTTGTTATATTTTTAGTATAAAGCCCAAACATTTACCTTATAGATGTCTTCATGACTATTTGATAGTAAATTGAGCTCGTAGAGCGATCAATAGGAAACTATAATTAAATTAGACGCATATTTGAGGTGAAACTTTTTATAAATTATTTAAAACCACTCTCTATAATTTTAAAAGACTGGCGCAAATTTACAGCTATTTCTAAACCTTACTAAAAATACAACAAACCCCTCCAAACAAGAACTTTTTTATACGGAACAACCCCCCGATGGTAAATTAAACACACCTATTAATTTTTACCAACAAACATTAAAAAAAAGACTATTTAATATTTATTATTTATTACATTATTAAATTCTAAATAACTTAATTTATTTAAATCATTAAACATTTTTAAAAAATATTTCTATTTATTTCCTTTCAACTTTATAAGATATTTTATAACAAACAAGCTATTTTATTCGTATTTTTAAGTATTTAAAATAGATTTAATGTTTCAATTAATTACTTTATTTTTATCTCGTGATAGCCAATAAATACTTATAATTTTTATAACGAATTTAAAATAGTTTTGGACTTCTAAAAACCACAGCATGTGTGTATGTGTCTAACTAACATCTTTTTACAACAGATACAAGCTGTAAAACTAAAAAAACTAACAATTCATTTTAAAAATAAATATTTTAAAATAAACAATATATATAACAACTTTTAAAATAATAATTCGATATTATTAAAATCAAATATTAATCTTCTATTATGTACTACTAATAATTAAAATATTTATATACACCTATTAAATATTAATCTTTATCAACAATAAATATATGCATTTAATTTTACTTGTCTTTTTAAAAACTTTAGCTTTAAACATTTATTTATTAAATTTATTAATGCGTATTAATTATGGCCGTTTCCCAACCAACTAATCACTTTATTGAAACGCCCCAAACACGCACAATTTCACATACAAACACTCAAAATACTTAATTACACTTTTGAAAGATTGTTATTAACAAAAAACACATATAGCTAAAATCTTAAATTTAAATTTAAACAGATGAACAACAATTAGGAGACCCAACAAAAGGCACAAATATATATATATATAATATATATATATATATATATATAATAATATATATAAAAAAAATAATTTGGAATTACAAAAGATTATTTGATTGTAAATTTAAAAAAACAATTCAAGCCAAAAACTATTAACAGATAACATAACATATCAAATTAGAATTTTATTTAATTTTGATTTACATATAATTATGTAAAGATCCAGTAAATGTTAATCTATGTAAAGATTAATGAACGTTACTAATAAATGAATGTAAAATGAATGATTTAATATATTTCCTCTCACATTTTAAAACACTTAAATTTGGCCTATGTAAGTGCATTTTGGTTTGAAAATATTCTTATTTTATAAAAGTCTTTATTTTATGGCTGGAGTGAGAGTATCCTTGCATTTAACATTGCTGATTTAGTATCATGTACAGTGCCAATAAAAAGAGTTTATTATCTTCTAAATAAAATCAATATGTAAAGTTTTTTTTAAATGTTTTATTCTGCACCAAATGTCATAATACTTATTTTTTAAACAATTATTACTTGTAATAGATATGAAATTCACATTTAAACAATGTTTAGGTTGTCATCTACTAAAAACTGCAATAGGCACAAATTTATTAAAAATAATAAGACTACAGGGGTCAAAAAGTACTTATTTTATTAGTAAACCCCAACAGTTACAAACAACACATTATACTGCTATTAATTTTCAAATGCCTATTTACATATCATTTTTAAATTTAAGTTATCCATCTCAGTATCTCCTCAAATATGTATTTATTTTGCAAAGAAAGTAATAAGTTAAATTTAATGCATATACTTTAAATCTTATGTGTCTCTTTTCATTTATAACAGTATCTCATATTGTTAGTAAACTAAATAACTATAAATTTTTTTCAACTTTTTCAAATGATCATTCTTTTTGCTACTTTTTAAAACAAATATAAAATTTGTTGGACTTTATGGCATCATCAATAAAAAGCAAGTTCATTTCATTATAATGATTGACTATAGGACAGCAATCACTTAAATCCAGTTAATCAGAAATAATTTTATTTTTGCAGTTTTGTGATTTTATGATTATATTTTTAATTTTTTTAATACAAACATTTTACTATACATTATAATAAAAAAAAATCAAATTTAAAATAATATTTATATAAAATAACTACTCTTCTTTGGAGCAGTATAAGATTCCACTTGTAGCATTTATATAACTAAACTATATTGTAGCAATTGTGGGTAAATATTCTAGTTTAAAATTCTGATTTATAAAATAATACTGAAAAAATTCTAACAGAAAAGAAATATATTTAAATCAACAAATAGAATCAATAATGTTTATAATATGTCATTTATGTCTTGAGATTAATAATATTGCTTTATAATAAATATTAAACATAATAGAATGATTTGTAGCTGGAATCCATAAGATATATCCTCCCTGGAAGTGACAGAATTGTTGCATCTGTTACATGGGCTTAGGATTCTAGAGTCTTCTACTCTAATTCCGTTCTAAGATTCACTGCCCTTAATGAATATTGAAATACTATAATATATTTTGAATTAAAAACTAACTGTGATAAAACACAGTTGCTGAATCACAGTTTTTTTTTAATTTATTGATTTTTGTTGAAGTATATATATACATTTTATTTTCATTATGGATTTTAATATATTTTGATAAATTTAAAAGTAGAAAGCAGTTGAAAACAAAAAGCATAAAGTAAATGGCATGTATTTTTGTTTAACATCACAATGTTAATTAATTTAAAGTTTTTAACTTTTCCATTATCAGTTCCATTAATTCTCAGGGCTCATTTACTTCAGAAATAGCATGGTAGATCTATTGCTTTGGACTACTCTTCTACTATTATCTTAATTAATATTGTCATACGAGTTGTTATAATGGTAAACTGTTGTCATGCTTTAATTGGTTTTTTTTTAAAAAAAAACATCTGAAGAGATCAGTATCTTCCAGACAGTTGAGCATCTTCAAAGATCTTTACAACATTGCTACTGGAAAAAAAAATTGCTTCCAAAGAATTGACAACTTTGGCCTTTTGTAATCAGGTTTTCCCACCATTTGTGAGATTACATTGAAAGAGTTTTGGAATAAAAAATATAATTTTTTATACAAATATTTTTACCCAATAATTGTTTAATAATTATTTAAAACAAAACAAATGCATATATACCCTTTGATTTATTTGTATATGTTTTATTTTTAATAATAGAAGTTAATAAATTTGACCATAACTATGGTATTTGGAAAGCAATGCTTTATGACCTGATCTTGTAACATTATTTCCTCTCAAAATAAATAGTATTGTGTTTTAATCTTTTGTAGATATTTTAAAAAGTATAAGCCTATATTTAAGATTTTAAAGCAGAATTTGAGGATTTATCAGAAATTATTATTTATTTGTGCACACTTTAAACATAATTTTTTTTAAATTGTTTATTTTCTAAAGATTTTTCATCACATTGTTAAATGATATATTATATCCTTTATTCTTATTTATAACTTATGTTTTAATATTTGCAAAATTCAAATATGTTGTGAAATTAAATTAAAAAGAAATCAAATCTAATTTATTAAATTTTTGTAAAAAGTAAAAATTTTATTCAGAAATGAAAGGTTGAGCATTCAAAAAACTTTCACCAGGTGTAACAAAAAATGTCAGAATTTGAATGTATTAATTAATAAACCTATTCTTTTGAACTTTACTTATAAAAATGCCTTTCATTAAATACTTCAACATGGTAACAAATCTTGGAAGTGTTTTTTCTTGATTTCATCAAATTTATAATCAAATTTATATATTTAATTTTTGATATTTTTATTCAAAAATTGTATTGAAAATTCTCATGTGTATTAAATAAAATAGTTGCATTTTCAACATAAAGACTGTCAAATTGTTGTAATCATAATTATTTTGAAAGTTATTCAGACTAAAATGTATGAAACATTAACTAAAAATGAAATGACATCTTAGAGTATTTTTTACATTTATTCATGTATTTGACATATTACCAATGCTAGTTTGCTCACTAATTTGGTGTAAAACAATATATTTTAATAAGAAATAAAACTTAAACTTATTAAATGCATGCACTTAATTTTTTTACAATCTGTTCTTATAATACCTTTGTTTGGATAACATGATCTTTCCATTTTTAAAAATATAATACTTCCAGGAAAAAAAGATAGCTATTAATAATTTTGTAAAATATTCTCTTCCCCTCTCTTTCTCTATGTATACACATTTACATTGCAATGAGACATATTGGAGAAAGTCTCTTAATTAATGGATATCACATGCGTGCATATGCATAAGAATCCTACTTATTTTTAAACAAGTAATATTTATTTTTATCTCAGAGATATATGGAATAAATGAAATTTGGAAAAAAAATTTGCCACAAGATAAACCTTTTATGTTCATTGACAATTTACTCACCAGTCACATGTTCATAAATCTATGGATTTATACTAACAGTTATTCTCAAGGTCCATGTTGGATGTCATATATAACAATACATATTGGACAAAGGCTCTTAATTAATGGCCTCATAATAACTACATTAGAAATATATGGATGATCAAGCAAATTGATGTTAAAAAATCATATTATAAATTTTAATGAGACTCATTAGTTGTTTAATACTCATTTTAATTATGCATATAAGTACTAATGTGAAAGTGAAACTCTATGCTAGCATATATTTAAAATCGAAGTGTAATGTTATTGATCTTGAAATGTATTCCAAATAGAAATAATTCACAATTAATAATCTCAGGAAATTGATAGTAATAAAAAAAATCAATAAAACATGTGACTAAGATTTTATGTAAAATGAGTGAGAAATTTTTGATAAATCATACAACTACAAATTTCTTAATAAGAACTTATTAATATTTTATTAGAAATCACTATTTAATTTCCATGTTACTTTCTTTCCCCCTCCCTTTTTTAATTGCAGTGCCTTAGGCGATTTTCTTTTTTGAAAATTGAGTGCTTCTAGTCGATGTCATTTATCACTTGCATGTGCCAGCAGTGTTTTTGGGTGTTTTAAAATTCAAAATGGCCACTGAGTGTGTACTATATCAACACCCTTATTTTAATATTCTGAAGATAAAATGAAATTTTATAATGACTAAAACAAACAAAATTATTTTGTAAGTTTTCCTAATAATAAAATTATATTCAAAGTTGTTGATCCTTTTGTTTATTCCTACACTATAGTATTGATAATATATCTACTATCTTCTACTCATTCACTCAATTATGTGTTGAAAATGTGTGTGTACATTATATATATATATATAAAACAAAATAAATGTCCGCTAATGATTCCATTTTGAAAGTTGAGTTGAAAATGATTATGAATATAATCGAAAATATTTCTTTATGAGTTTTTATTGAGTTTTTATTTATATTGTATTATAAATTGTTTACTGTTGTTTGGAATATATTTAAGTTTCGTTATATATATATATAACATATAGGTAAATTGTATATATCTTGTACAAGTAATTGAAATGGCCAAGTACTAAAATAGAACAATGCATGCATAATATTTATATATGTGTGTATTAAATATTAAGACTTATATTTAAAAAATTATCAAAAAACAAGACTTATATTTAATTTTTGCTTTTTGTTTTGAATACTTCTCTTAAGACTTCATGTCAGAATGTCTTTGTTTTAAAGCCTTCATGATCAGTAAATCTTATCATGAGTGAAGACTAAAATTGCTTTGGGTGATTGTTTCCTTAACTTGAGCTTATTGACCTTAGTCTTTTTTAAACAAGATGATGCAATCTTTTAGAATGTTCTAACTTAAATAGCTTGTACAGACATAAACAACTATTTCCTCATAATTAAGGTGTATCAATACTAAAATTGTTTAATTTCAAATGAACAACTTCCTTTCTTTCTGAAAGTTTCTCTCTTTTCTTTTATATTTTTAAGAATAATTATGATAAATAAAGTTAGCAATAAAATTTATAAGTGGAATTCTTATAGGATAGTTATTTCTATTTTTTAAATTCATGCACATTTATTCTTTAGCAAGCAGGCACTAGAAAAGGGTAGGCATTTGATCCTTTTATACTAAATCTTTTCAGCAATGCATTCTTATGTTCAACTATAACTGATGCATATATAACATCTGATGATAGTGGTAGCTAGCAAGTAAGTATTTCTTTTATTCTCTATTATTTTCTTAATATATGTCTGTGTTACATATATTACATTTATTGTTATATAAATTCTAGAATATATGAGATTATAATGTTTCTTATCCTTTTATATAAAATTGGAATAACTATTACACATATCTAATGTTCATATTTTAAAACTTTTTGGAGATTAATAAATATGAATCATTTAATTTTATATGAAATTTAATATAATGGTTCTTTAAATAATATATATTTTATTTACTAATTTTAATTCTCATAGGTTACTTAGTGATTAAACTTTTCTTTAATAACATTTATTTTAAAATTGAGGATGTTTTCATAATAAACATTTCTAGGTAAAATATAATTAATTAGTTTATCTGTGACAAATAAAAATGAATAAACAACAAGTAAACAATTTTGCACAACTAGAATAATTCATGGAATTAAACATTATACATATATATGATTTGTACTTAAAATAGGCATATTACTATAATATATATGAATTAAATATTTCATGGATTGTTATTATAATAAAAAATAAAAATAAGGAGATTATATCTCTGTAAACAGAAATAACTTTTACCTTTTCATGTTGCCAGAAAATCGATTATTAATTAAATATCCTAAAACTAAATAAGTTTTCTCCATTAACAGATGCCATAGACTTTTGTTCTGGATAGTTGTTAAATGGATTTAAAACCAGAAAGTTATTTTTATATATATGAAAATGTAAAAGAATAACATTTTTCTTGATATTCTGCAAATATTTTTAACTCCTCCAGAAAGTTGTATATGTTTAATTAAATATTGTTATGGATTATTATAATAAACAATAGAAATAAGATCATTATATCCATTTAACATACTAAATGTATAGAGTAGCAATGCAGAATGGCAGTGGTGCTTTATTGAAATTTTGCATTCTTTTTACAATTACATTAAAACTACAAGCATGACATCAACAGAAATCCCAGAATTCATTGCATTTTTCAATTTTCTTTCTAATGGTGTCCATTATGCTAAAATCCCCCCCAAATTGGATTTTTTATGAATATTTTTGTGGGTATGTTCATTTATTTTTTTTATTTTTTCCTCAGTTTACTAGTTTTCACAGAAAAGATAATATAAAGAAATTATCACTGAAGATGTAATTTAAATTTAGTTAATGATAAATTAGAAATTGTGAACAAACAGTAAAGTAATAATTATGTCGGATGTTGAAATTTCTTTTTTTTTATTTTTTAAATCGTTATCATTGTTTATCTTTGCCTTATTGTTTTCCTTAGTTTTTCTAGTTTTTATCAATGTAAAGTTTTTTGCTCTAACATTATTAAAACTGAAGTTATTGTGAAAGTTGTCTCTCAAGCCAGTTTTTTAAAAATTCACTATGGCAGTCTGGACATTAAACAAGTTAATGGCAAAAACTTGTTTAGCCTCAAGATATTCAATTAGTAATTGCTTTTCTGGCAACATTAAAAGATAAAAGTTATCTCTAATTACATGGATGTAATCTCCTTATTTCTCTTCTTTAATATATATATAAGGTAACATTAAACTATAGGCTTAATGGTCAAAGAGGTGTGACACATCATCCACTAGAGGTTATGAACTCATCACAGCATAAACAAATTTCTTACTTGTACATTTGACACTTATCTGACTAACTTAGATTAATGCAGATCTTTATATTCTAGTTAATATTAACTATACTAATTTATTGATCAATATTAGATGACTAGCTATAATGCCTATTGTCATTATATATAAAAGGTCCTACATCTGCTTATAATCTGGAAAAAAAAAAAAAAATTCATTTAACCAGACTCGATTCAGTCATTGTATAGTAAATAGTTGGAATAAGCACAAATATTTTTATCTCTTTCTCTTGTATATATATATTATTATTATTATTTCATGTGTCAAAGCATCGGCCGAGAAGCAAACCCGGGACAACTGCTTGTAAGGCAGCTGTGCTAACCACTCGACCACCAACGCTTGACATATTATTTTTTGTGTATTTATTAAATTAAGCCTTCATATAAATATATACGTTCATTAAGCTATTTGTAACAGTAGGCTCTGATGAATTAAAAGTAATAGTAAGGTTAAAGATAAAATTTGGGACTCCCAATTTTTAATTTTTAATTAAATAGTTTTAAAACAAAATTGTATTTTATTACGGTTTCCACTATATTAAACTATTTATCAATTTTTCTGATCTTTTAATTTTTCTTTCAATTAATACAACATTTACTTTTTAATTTTTTTATTATAATGTTTATAAATTATTAATTTATGTATACTATGTACTAAAATAGATAAATAGTGTACTATATTAGTTATAAAAATAAAAAGCGGTATTTGCATGTATTTTGAGAAAGACGCTTAAAGCCTGTAAAATTTTGAGAACTGCACAATGAATTAAATTATGCGTTTTTGTAATAGAAAAAAAAATAGCATTAAAATGTTTTTTATTTATTATAACTAGGCATCTATATTTTTGTAGATTCATTTTTAAAAATACTTTTTTAACTTTCAGATATGACTTTTTTATTATCGTTATACTGTATAGAGATTGAAACCTGATTCATTTTTCTGAGTAATAATAAAAGCTGATTTAATCGTTGAGCACAAAAATTGGCAATTACTTGTTTTGGAAATTATGAATTAGTTCATCTTCAATAATAATAACAGAGCTCGAGATTTATCAAGTGTAAGTGCCGACTTCAATTACTGTCATTTCCATTTCAACACTTCCATCATTCGTTTCTAATCTTTATAAAACATCGACATGAAATCTTAGCGGTTAAGTAAATCAAAAACTAATCAAGTTTCAATGTATGTGCGCTTTTTTAATAGATGCGTGTGTTGACGTCTAGTTATTGGTAATAAAATCTCTGCGCTAAATAATGTTGTAATCTTTACTAGTAGCTAATTTATAAATCTGATTATTAGACCATAAAAAGACAATTATCTTCTAAACCAATAGTAAATTAAAAATTATGTACTGGGTAATAAAAAATCTGTATGGTCATAAATATATATTTACGAGCGTATATGTATATATAGGAAAACATTATTTTACTTAGGCCCTGTGTAGAAATTTATACAAATTTATAGTCTTTTATATGTAATATTTACCGAGGCTGTAATCTCGAGAATATGCGTTTAAAATGCGATAGTAGGGACCTCTACAGGTGTTTAACCACAAACTTACGCTATGGAAGAAAAGAGGGCTTTTATATGGAAAATTTGATGAAAAATCACTTTAATTTTGTAGAATATATGTTTCTATAAATAAACTTGAGGTCATCAATTTTTGGACAATTAATTGATATCACATTAAACATTCTATATTATTTCATTAAGTACATCTGCAATGTTCAATCTTATATTTAAATTTTGATGTGAATTTTAGTTGTAGTTTAACTAAAGCCATTTTTTGCCAGCTTTAATTAAATTATCACTAAAATTTATATTCAAACTTTAGTACCAAATTGAATATTATGTGGGTATTAAAACATAAATTGAATTGCTATGCTTGACATGATCTAACTATTCCCCCAAATAGTTGATATCAGGTCTATTACCAGAAAGACATATCCTGCAAAAAGTTAGTAAATTTAAATCAAATATTGCCTTATAAAAGCTGAAAACATTTATAAATTTCTATAAAAAGCATGAGCGCAAACTTTCAGATGACCCATCACTCTCCACTCTATCTAATATCACTGATACACTCAAGCACATATATGCTGAAAAGATAAATAATCACCAATATTCGTATTTCATGCTAAACCAGCAATCATCAGTTGGTCCAGATTATCATCTCCCATAAGTGCTCAGATATATATTAAGATAGACAATCTTCCTACTTTAATGGACAGGCTCCAATCTACTACACCCTCCAACTCTTCAACCATCCATCCAATTGAAAATCTGATGATGGAATGCTCAAAGGCCACCCTGGGGCCGAGATTCTTGTCACACCCATGTTGACCTAAAGTCAATCTGAACCCCACATGTACAGGACATAATCCATTTAATACATGTGCAAGGATGGGCAGACATCTCTATAATGTAATAACTGAAAACAGGCTTATTATATACCTGTGTGTGTGTGTGTGTGGAGAGTGATGGGTCATCTGAAAGTCTGTGCTCATATACCCTATATTACATATATAGACACACAGGTATATAATAAGTCTGTTTTCAGTTATAAAAAGCATGAGTAAAATAATATTAATATATTACTTAATTAAGTGATATTTATTTAATAATATACATATATATCATTAAAATCAGTCAATTCTTAGATCAACAATCTCAACCTGTTGCCAAAATAACTTTTTTTTAACAATAAAGTTGGAATCAATTTTTATTTATGGAAGATTGCAACTTGACCACAGAGATTGAAATTATTGGTACAATGAAGTTTAAATCAATCTCCTTAAACAGATAAATACAGCCTGTTCTGAATGCAGACCAATAAATAGTCAATTATAACATTACAAACTGCAATTATAATTTTCAAATTGCACCCAATGCAGCCACTCACTTTTGGAATAATCATCGAGCACTTTTCAAAAAAACCACCTGCCTATTATAACAATAAACTTGATGTTACTTTAACAATAACCAATGCATCTGATTATGAAATTTGAGCTGTACTTAATCATCCATTACAATGTAGGAAATGTTTCATAGCTTTTATGTCAAGGACATTATCAAAGACTGAAAAAATCTACAGCCAAGTGGATAAGGAGGTGTTAGCTATAATAGCAGCAGTTTGGAAATTCCATTAATATATGTATGGTTGATCATTTAAGATAATAACCTATCATCTTCCATTATTGGGAATATTGGTCAATAAAAAAGCTGTTTCAGAATATTTAAGTTCATGTATGGTTTGCTGATACAGTTATTGGTGTATGATTATGATTTGCAGTATCAGAAAGATAATCAAATAAAACATTGGACATGCTATCTCACATACTGGAAGTGAGAAGAAAAATAGATAATAAATTTGAATAAATTATTTGGACCACTGGAAGTCTGAAATGGTAAATAGTAAAACTGTTGCCAGGTGGACTAAAGAAACAACAGGATATCAAATGCTCATTACTTAAATAAATCTTTATGGAGTATGCAGCAACAGTTATCAATGGTAAAGGGTTGCATTGTAATAGGTGATAAAGTATTAATTTCACTTGTAAGTCACACTAAAAATATGACAAATACTTCATCAGGGCATACAGGTGTGGTTAGAGCAAAAGCTGTAGTCCACAATTATATATATAGACCAAATATAGGTGCAGACATAGAAACAGATTAGAAAATGCAAACCATGTCAATCTACAGTAAATGCATCTCCAAAACAGTTTGCATCATGGCCAAAAACAGACCATATAGCCATGTGATAGTCCATGGAGGCCTAGCAAATGGCAAAATTTATTTAGTTTTAGTTGACACCTACTGCAGTGGGCAATGTATAAACTGGCAAATAATATGATTGCAGTGGAAACCATTCTCATTTTATGTAAAATATTTTTATACCATGGCAAACTGGAGATATTGGTATCAAACAGTGGTAATAATTTATATTTGACAAATTGAGATCATTCTTACATGAGTAGCAGTTGAAGTAGATTCATACCCCTCTGTATCACCCAGAATTCAACAGGATTTCTGGAAAAGTAGTATAGCATTTGAAGCTAGTTTCAAACAAACTAAACCACATGAATGCATATGAAGCTTTAAATAGTGATACTACACCAACATATTATACCTTTCATGCCTACTGGAAAATCACCTGCAGAAATATGAATGGACAGGAAGTTATGTAATAAGCTGATCATTTCTATACCAATCAAAGGAAAGACATTGACAAACTATATGAACATCAACACCATTAGATAGAATGTATGAATGCATGTCAGTTTATACAAGATATAAATAGAAGGGAAAATAACCAATGTTATTTCAGATCAAATAGTCGAAATACAAACAAAATCAAGAGCATGTTACTATTGGCATATAAATCCCACCTAGAAAAACTGGGTGGAGGTAATCAGTAACAATGACATTAAAATTTATCCTAGAGTATTATCCAGAACCAAGATGATAGCAAGTGAAAACTGCACAGAGACATATATGAATAAATTTGATGAAACAATGGAAGTTTAAGATGAACTCGGAATACAACCCCAAATAAATGTGTCTGATGGCCAAGAAAAAATAAATATTGCCAAAATTAATGACCACCTGCCTATAAAAAGGATTAAGTATGTGATCCCAGAGGAACATGCTGTTCTCAGTAGTAGAAGGATCATGCTTTGTGTAGAATAAAGAAATGTTTAGTAACTAAAAGTATTTTAATTAATCTCTACAAATGCTAAAATTAAAAGTTTTTTAATTAATCTGTCCAGAAAGCAAAATCAAAATATTTAATTAGTATGTACAAATAGATTAAATGCAATTATGTTACTAAAAACTAATTAGTAAAATGTATTGGTAAGAAAAATTAACTAAAAACAGCAGCTGTAAGTGATTGAATACAGAAATATAGCAGAACTATTAAAAAGACAGTTTAACCTAAAACAAAGCAGAAAGATTCTGGCAATTCAGAATAAGAATGAAAAAGAAGTACCTGGACTGGCCTTCATATTCAATTTAAATCCTGCTAAAGGTGCTGAAGGGAGATCTAGGTAAACTTAAAGGCAGTCTTAGTTTTTATTATTTTTTGAATACACCTAAGGCTTTGTGTTTAATATTAAAGGTAAATAAATAAATATATATTGTAAATATTCATATGCACATTGTAAAAGATTGATATTAAGAGTTTTCGAATAATTTGTAATTAAACACAATCCCAACATACTGTGCTTTGAGAGTCATATCATGTATAATATATTATTTGATTCAAACTTTAAATTATAGTCATGATTGTATTAGTTGTACTGTGTATCTGAACGCAGTAGAATCTAATCAATTTGAACATAATTTAAAAAAGAAAATCACACCATGTATAACGTCATTATTTGTTAACACTAATATGGTGTCAAAATCTTTTCAAATATTGTTAAATTATAAACAAATATCATATTTTGATAGATTTACGATAAATAAATGTTTATTTGCGTTAAAAACCGAAAAAAAAAATCTGTATTTTTCTGAAAAGTGTTTACATCAATTTCATTATGGCATTTACTTTTTTTTTTTATATGTCAAATGCGTTGACCAGGAAGCGAACTCAGGCTAGTTAACCACAAGGCCACCAACACTTGACTATGACATTTATTTATTTTGTTTTTAAACTACTAAACGTCACATGATTTATTTATAACTTATTTTTAAATATTTAAAAAGATCAAAAAGTAATTTTTAAAAATATTATTTGTTTATAAAATTAAATTAAAAAGAAATTAATTCTATCACATGATCACATTTCCTATACTAGCACATTAATTGTTGATAAACAGAGCAAAACTCTCCATTCAGTATTGCCACCTGTGCTAAACAGAGTAATCAATGAATGCCAGAAGGCTTGTGCATAAAATCCCTATCTAATGCCTACTCATCCAATATCCCCAGACTAGTTTCTGGCTTGTGGCCTTCATCAGTGAGGAGCTTTGGATCTTAGAGCACTGCATCTAGATCTTAGGATCTAATGCAACCCTCTAGCAACCACCTTTTATCTCTACTTAACTACAAAACTATGAGAATGAAATTGAAAACACAAAAAATATTTTCAATCTAAGCTCAATAGCTTCAGCACCCATACATTTTGGTGTCTTTGGCTCTTTTACAACCATAGCCACCACTATCCTATTAGGCAGGATTGGTTGTAGTTAAGTAGAGATAAAAGGTGGTTGCTAGAGGGTTGCATTAGATCCTAAGATCTAGATGCAGTGCTCTCAGATCCAAAGCTCCTCACTGACGAAGGCCACAAGCCAGAAACTAGTCTGGGGATATTGGATGAGTAGGCATTAGATAGGGATTTTATGCACAAGCCTTCTGGCATCCATTGATTACTCTGTTTAGCACAGGTGGCAATACTGTATGGAGAGTTTTGCTCTGTTTATCAACAATTAATGTGCTAGTATAGGAAATGTGATCATGTGATGCTTAATGGTTTAACACCAATCCTGCCTAATAGGATAGTGGTGGCTATGGTTGTAAAAGAGCCAAAGACACCAAAATGTATGGGTGCTGAACTGAGTTCAGACCCATATGACTATATAAGCTATTGAGCTTAGATTGAAAATATTTTTTGTGTTTTCAATTTCATTCTCATAGTTTTGTAGTTAAGTATAGATAAAAGGTGGTTGCTAGAGGGTTGCATTAGATCCTAAGATCTAGATGCAGTGCTCTCAGATCCAAAGCTCCTCACTGATGAAGGCCACAAGCCAGAAACTAGTCTGGGGATATTGGATGAGTAGGCATTAGATAGGGATTTTATGCACAAGCCTTCTGGCATCCATTGATTACTCTGTTTAGCACAGGTGGCAATACTGTATGGAGAGTTTTGCTCTGTTTATCAGAAATTAATTCTAATTAAGTAAGTTTTAATATAAAATAAAGCTTTTATATAGAAGTAAAAAGTTGAACATTTCAAAAAGACCACCACGTTATTCAAAAAGAAAAGATCATATTTTGTAAACTTAACAGTTACTCTATACTGATATTGTAAAGGTAAGAAGCACTAATTGGAGTTTATGAGGTGAGATCCTGTTTGCTTTTTAACAAGGAAATATTACATATAGTAATTTATGATATAGATATAATAAACACCTCCATACTTCCCCATTCTTTTTAAATTCATATAAATAAAGATATAATAAAAGACAAATGATCCCCAAGATGCATTTCATGCTGAACCAGCACTCATCAGTTGGCCCAGGTCACTATCTCTCATATATATCTTTATTATATGCAAAGTATTTATCTAGAGTAAATTGTTACATTTTCATTTACCATTGCCAAACTTCCTCCACTCACAACTTCGATGCCACCCATTTGAGATAAATACACCAATGATTACTACTAACCATTTTCAAATAATAATTTATGATAGTATTTAAACAGTCTAAAAATATAGATAATAAAAGACTTGGAACATTATATTCAAATTTTATATTAATCCAACAGTTGGATTCCCATTGACAAACATATATACACACATATATATGTTTAGAAAGTGATACCCATAAAATGAATGTTCTACATAATTTTTATTTGCATGATCAGTGAGAAAATTCTTGTTGGAGATGTTAATTATATAAATATAATCTGAAATTTACTCTGAAGCACTTAAATACAGTCAGATTTCAAATAGTTTATTTGTTCAGCCACCTAAACTAATGGTACCCAACTATGGGTTGCAATCCCTCAGAGGATTGTGAAAGATTTTTTGTGATTCATGGAAGTCTCAATAAATTCATGTATAATAATAATAAAAAAAGTTTTCCTTTTTATTTAAAAGTAGAAATACAATATAAATATATCTTGTTTTTATAATAACAAGACAATAGTTGCATTAGGCAAATGTTGTCCATAACAAAACAATGACACATTTATGTTCTATCATCAAATAAAATTAATAGTGTTTACATTAGTCTAACCCACCAATAGTAACACTGGATGATATCCATCTAATGAAAAATAACAATATAAAATGATTTCCTAAATTATACGTTTCATCCAAGAAATAGACAAGAGAAAGGCTGATCCATACCTGGCCATATTAACCTGGGAATTCACAACTGGCCTAAACAGCACCTCTCCAACCAACCCCTAAATAATTTATATGAAAATAACTATTATGATTTAATAAAACCCTCCAACCATAACTTGCCAAAACAGGGTTTACTAACAAAGGTATTTCATTATAGACTAGATGAATAATATTCACCTTGCATCCACAGACTAAGTTCTTCACTAACACTCATTTTGTATTCTACTGACTTTTGGATCATTTCTTCTTTGTATATATCACCCTGTAACCTCATCTAGTTAATTCTTGTTATCTTTTTATTTTTATTTTTTTGTAATCACTTATAGGTCAAATAAAATTATCTTGAAAGAGAATTATACGTTTCATTATATTTCTTAATTGTTCATAAATGTTTATGGTAGTTACATCTTATCTAGTCAAGATTATTTTATTCCAGATTTATTTATAGAATTTGTATTCCTTCAACCCTTTACATGAATGAATATAAGTAAAGCAGTAATTTTATTAGTTTTTAACAAAATCATTGCAAATTGTAAAGCTCTAATTAAAAACTACTAATTAATCTGACAAGTTTAAATTAATTGGATTTTCTGTAAAATATGCAATCTTTTTTAGTTGATATTATTAAAATTAAATATTATTATCATTATTTTACACAGAAATATAAAATTGTTACATAATAAAAATATGTTTATATAGAACCCACAATTACTTTTTAAAAAGATATAGTTTTAAGGCCAAGAAGTAATTAATTATTGTATATACATGCATATTAAATAAAATTTATTTGTTTATTAATTTATGATAAAATTTGACTAGTTTATTGGCTAATTTAGATTCTTCAAGTGTTCCTTTCCAAAAATCCCAAGCATTTAAAATTAAATGAACTCATATATAACACAGATTAGATTAAATAATATGAATATAATTTTATTATTATTAGAATGATTATATATTTAATAGAATCCAAAGATTGGTCAAAGCACAGTCCTAAAACAAATGTTTGTCTTAGATTTTTCATCAAAATTTAAAATTATAAGTAAATAATTTTTATATTTAAATAAATAAATGTAATAATTATAGAAGTCATTTCTATTAATTTATAATCTTTAATTTATTTAAAGCTAAAAAATAATAGCATATATAAAAAAGAGTAGGATTAGACAAGGATATATAAAACTCCCTGTATATAATCTATAAATGATTAAATATTCACATATTAATGGGTTAAACACAGTAATTATATTATAAAATATTAATGGCCATGTGTGCTTTTAATGTAGTACATCAGAATTTAATAACCAAATTAATATGTTATAGTATACTGTAATTGACTTAAATAACATATTAATGTAAATCTAATTTATCCAAACAACTTTAAACACTTTTTAGAAAAAAACCTTTTATTGTACATTTCATTTATCCTACTGTCTTATTCAGAGCTATGATATAATGAACCAAAATAAAATAAAATATATAACTATATAAATAATACCATTAAAAATGTAAATAAAAAACTAAAAACAATAAAATATATAACAAAACATAATAAAACTTAAAATAAATATAATTAAACCCGAATAAAATAATCCAGTTAATATAAAATAACTATACAATATAAATAGAAAATAAATATAAATTATGCATGTGTATTCCTAACTATATACATTCATATTCAAAAACAATTATTTATCTAAATATGAATGTATATAAATAGAAATGTACATGTATAATTTATATTTATTTTCTATTTATATTGTATATTTTATTTTATATTAACTGGTATTATTTTATTTTGGTTTAATTATATTTATTTCAGTTTTATTAGGTTTTGTTATATATTTTATGTTGTTTTTATTTTTTTATTGTTTACATTTTTATGGTATTATTTATATAGTTATGTATTTTATTTTTTGTTCATTATATCATAGCTCTGAAGAAGACTGCAGAACAGTCAAAACGTAGATGTATGTGTATATATGTACAATAAAAGGTTATTGCTAAAAAATGTTGAAAGTAGTTTGGATAAATTGAATTTATATATTACAGCAAAAATAAAGGAAAGGGTAATTTTGGTAACATATTAACTAAATTGAGAGGCTGCAAACCTCTGGCGCTCATCACTATCTGACAGCCAATCATATTGTAAATACAAGACAGAGAATTTAACAAGAATAGGGTGGTCCACCCTATTCTTTACTTGTCTTTCTATATATCCAAGCCAGTCTAAAGTACTTAGATCTGAAAGTGTGAATATTAAATATTTTCACACTCAACTCACTGACTGAGTTTAAATTACAAACATACAGTGTGAAATCCTATGATTTACTACACAGTAGTTTTTAGATGTTATAACATGCAGTAACATATGTAAACAATATTTATTTTTATAAAGCGCAAACAGTATTGAAATTAAATTGAGAGGCTGCAAAACTCTCGCACTCATCACTATCTGTATAGGCATATATTTATGTATTTGTGCTAGATTAAATATTTTCATTGATTTATTATGATGTAAACAAACTAAAATGTGAGTCTAGAAATCTATTTGGCAATGGTATTACTAGGAAACCATCGTAATTGATGGCAGTTCTAAGATTAAATTATTTTTGCTCCAGCACACAATAATATCTTGTTTTCACTCGAGTTTAATTAAAAATGAAAGGTTCTTTTTTTATTTCTTATTCATTATTATTTGGACTGAATTGGAATTTGACATTGTAAGAATGTTAAATATAATTACATTAAATGAGGGTTGGATGCAATAAAATTTCCCTTTGCAATTTTTAAGGCATCCATATCTGTATTCACTCGATCTCCCCTCCCCTTCCGCAATAACCATGCATCGTCGTCATTCATTTCTGAACTGATATTTCATGCATCCTATTATTTAATGTTGCAATACACACACATATATAAAAGACAGCATCACAAGAAATCAAATAACTGGCTAAAGAATCAGCAGTTGATATAGGTGGATTCATTTTGCTTTACAAAGTGTGGAGGTGTTTATTATATCTATAAAGATATTACATACGGGACAGAGAAAGGTGAATAACTCCATGTGTGCAAATTTAAAAAATCAGAT
Source organism: Epiperipatus broadwayi (assembly GCA_028023455.1). Taxonomy (NCBI): domain Eukaryota; kingdom Metazoa; phylum Onychophora; class Udeonychophora; order Euonychophora; family Peripatidae; genus Epiperipatus; species Epiperipatus broadwayi. The sequence goes on from JAQFVV010000044.1 coordinate 6,843,228, forward strand.
ATATTAATCTTTAACTGAGGTTTAAAGTTTATATCTGTGCTAGAGGTAATCTCTAGTTTCGAAAATGATTAGTAATAATCATTGGTGTATTTATCTAAAATGGATGGCGTCAAAGTTGTGAGTAAAGGGAGTTTGACAATGGTAAATGAAAATGTAACAATTTATTTTAAGCATTAAAAAATTAATCTTTAATTCTTTTTGTTGTTGTTTTTATATTCTTTTCTTTTGTTAGTGTTAGAATATTTATTCTCTATTTCAAGTCGTTGCCGGTGAATGAAAGAATAAGTTGACGTGTAAAAATGAAGTTTTTAATATATATACATGAGTCAGAAGACTCAAATGTATTGTTTTTTATTTGGTATAGAAAGAAAAAATAATTAAATCGAGATTATTAATGTATTTTTTTTTTCAAAACATTGATAACTTTGCAAGTGAAATAGATAAATAAATATGTGGATAGATAGTAAGCAGACATACAAGCAAGTCGATAGATAAAACATAATAGAGAGTCTAATTCACTGACTCTATTTTCAGTTTTTTAAAATTAAAAATTACTCTTAAAGCGTGTTTCATCTATAATCCAAAAATAACAATGAAAATCTATTGTTATGTAGCTTAATTCCAAGCTAAATCTAAATTCTGTAATATTATCTTTATTCAAAAAAAAAAAAAAGTCTATATAAATATTAAAAAAAAAAAAAAATACTAATCAAACTATTAATTTAGCAGACGAAATGTTATCTTCATCAACAGACCATTTCTAACAAAAATAGACTTTAAAAGCAATAAAACTCAATGTTTGCATTATAGTGGCGCATGTGTTTTGTTTCCATTTTTAAATATTTTATTTGTACAAAGTACATTTACCGAATTGTAATATTGCAACTGTTTGTATTTCTGTTTCTATTTTTTTATTTTATTTCTATGAAACACTGGTCTGGACCAATGTCTGCTATCGGCAAAAAGATCAACTTGCTTCAAACGTGATAGGAATCGCACACAAACGTTATCATCTCAAGTTAGTGCCCTGTCATCTCGAGTAATTCCCAAGATGATTTATACCTATAAGTCTCAAAGAAAATCTTGGACTGAAACTAGGACATATAGATCTTCATTATAATTTTTAATCCTGGAGATAAATGTTCTATAAATGTATATAATAATTGTGTATATTCTGATTACTAAATTGTTATATTAAATCATATTTAATAATATTGCGCGCGTATTTTGATAGTAATTATCAGTTACGTTTTATATTTATAAATTTATTGTGTACTTGACTGCAAAGATATCACTGCTGAGCATAGCAAAATTGGTAAGTTGTCATTAAAATGAACTATATAAACAAGTTAGATCTGGATGTTCAAAGAGAAAAAATTCCAATATCAATAATTCTGCAAAATGCTTTAAGCAATCTTACTGTGGCTGATGCAACAAACTATTGAGATTGCAAATGATCATGTGATCCAAGGTCTGTCACATATTTCACATCACATTCCTAACAGATTTATAAACTTCATTTCAGAAATTGCCAACAATCTAAAAAAGGAAAAAATAAATTGCTGGGAAGTCATTCTTTCTTATTTATCATGGCTCATTTCTAGAGGTGAAACTGAGGGATGAATAGTGATAATTTGCAACAACACTTATTAGCTGACACTGAAATATGCTACAAGAAAGTTATAAAATGTAGAATTTTACATAATTAATTTTAAAGCAATCCAGGAAATGCTCCAAAGATAAAAACAATATTATTGGCTGTACGAATGATTGTAAACCATTACAATCATAAATTTGGAGGAAAATAAAATGTTAATTAAAACAGGGCTCAATAATAATGCTCATATATGTTAATATTGTGATAATTTGATCTATAAAGCATACAGTTGTTTAGTTCTTAATGAACCAATTAAACCTTGATTATTTACCCAAAATCAATATTTGCTCAAGTAGAAAAATTGCTATACTTTTATTATGCTATACCTGAGATAATAGCTTTAATAGCTATTATCTTTAAAAAAATCATCATTTTAATGTATTTTCAGTACATAATTATGCATGTGAACAGAAGAATACATTAGCTACAATAACTATTGTTAAAAATAGGCAAAACCCTCTTCATACAATAGTCCCACTCAAAACAAGACAGAGTAATCAATGGATGCCAGAAGGCTTGTGCATAAAATCCCTATCCAGTGCCTACTCATCCAATATCCCCAAACTAGTTTAAAGCTACAATAACTCTTTTGGCAGCAGATCATTTGAAACATCAACAAAAAGGATATCTGTATTTAAAAAATATTTCATTGATTTAAATCCTATTTTTTAACCACCTAAGCTTCCACATCTAAATGTGAGGTGGGTGTTTTGGTGTATTTTTACCTGAGAGCCACTGGTGAACTAATTTGTGTAACAACAAGATACTATAACCATTTAAAAATAAAATAATTGTGAGAACAATTAATTAATTATACATGCAAATAAAAAATTAATGTATGTGACATGTTTCCAAAATGCAATCAAGTTTCAATTTATTAATTTAAATCTATCATATTGTAACTTGTTTTACCCACATTGACAACAATGCAGTTTACTCATGTAAACACTGCAAGCAATATCTTCTGCCATTTGTTTTACATAATATTGTAACTTGTTTTACCCACATTGACAACAATGCAGTTTACTCATGCAAACACTGCAAGCAATATCTTCTGCCATTTGTTTTACATAAATATTTCAAATTTGGATTTTTATGTTATAAGCATTATTTACAACATAATATTAAAATGATGGTACAGAAAAAATTTAAAATATAGCCATAAAATCCCCAACATGAAATAATAAAAGTACTTTTGTTTAACTGGATTCAATTGCTTTCTTATAAACAATTATAATAAAATAAATTTGCTTTTTATTACTGTTGCTATTAGTTTCAATAAGTTTTGTTTTAAAAAATATACAAAAATAATCATTTGAAGAAGATAAAACAAAATGTATAGCCATTTAGACTATGAACAGCTTAAGATATCACTGTAACTAAAAATTGGGACAAAATTTAAACTACTCAAATTAAATTCAAATTAATTTAATTTTTTTAAAATTTAGACATAGTTAGGAAAGTGCTGAGATGAATACCTGTTCAATTTTAAAAACAATATGAAATTAAGGCATCTGAAAATTGATAGCATTATAATAGATGGCCTGCAGACAGTGAGTTTTTTCTATTAAACATAATCCTAGACATACTTAGATTGTTGACATTTAGTTGAATAAAAATTGTTTGCTTATATTTCAAACATTTCTGTGCCATAGGAAACAAATTTACTTTGTCACTTATAACTATATCCTGTTCTCAATTTACATTTTACTGATTGCTGCAATTATTTGATCTATATCAACGGATTTGAATTATCAAGTTTGTATAAATTATATTTAATAAAAGTTTGTATATTATATCTGTAGTTTGCATTTACATTATGTATGTGAATGTACACTAATGGCTTCAAAGGAATACTTATATGTAGCACAAAACTTTTATTTTGATCCATTTTGTGTTATTCACCAGTCAATTCATTTAAGTGATTATTCATCCTTTTACCATAACATTCAAAATTACAATAATATTTTTATATCATACATATAACTATTCATTTATATATGAATCCTTTTATAACATATAAATGTACTAAATTTTAATAAACAAAATAATAATAATATAACATTGTCAACTATTAATAATTATTCAATCTCTTAAATACTCTGACAATGAAATCACTTATAATCTTTTCTAATTTTATTTTAAATTATTACTGATTAAAAAGTGGGGTATCAATTCAATAATTTGGTGATAGATAGTTAGCTGATTGATCTTCAACTTGATTGTTGACTTCTGAAATCATTTCAAAACAATTTTGTAATTAGATGGCCAAATGAAATTTTATTTACTCTCAGATTTCATAGGTTGGATCCTAATATGTATTTTTTTTATCCTGAAGATATCCATTGTAGTATTCTGAAAATTTTATTTTAATTCCAGAGGTACACTTCCATTTTAATTATATAGAATTCTGTTTAAAAAAAAAAATAATTGTGACATAATTTTTGTATTTTATTATTCTAGGCTCTTAGTTTTTTTTTTTTTTTAGTATTAATAAAGATCTGTGGTTGGACTTACAAACAAATTAAAGGAGAAATTGAATTCATCCAGCCATAAGTAATGTTTGATTTATGTTTTTATTTACATTGAAAAATTTGAAAAGTAAATGAATTTAGGATTTTAGTGCTGAATACCTGATCAACTAAATATAACATGTTATAAAAATTTTGAATTACAACCAGATTTTAACTGTTTGTTAATAGTTTTTATGTACAATCTTTTCTTATCAGCTCTATACTGACCATTTGAAATTGTAATATCTCATAACTTTAATGTTAAACTCAGATACTTATTGAATAACCTAATAAAACTCAAGGCAATTTTTCCAATGTTCTATTATTAAAACAAATGGGTTACCTATTACTCATTCAAATTTAAATATTTTACATTTTTACATGGTGCAAAAAAGATGATGTCCTTCATTTTTGTCATTTGACCTTCTTCATAATTTTAAATTGTTGATATGAATTTAATATATATGTATTTAAGTATATATGTGAGTCTTGTATATATATGTGTTATACAAACAAAATAAATGTATAGTATATCTTTTATATATAATTACATAGTGTATATATGTTGTGTACTTATATATATAATGTAAAAAAACTGCAGATGTATATCTTTATAATTTATATTTTAAATGTGAGGGAAAATTCCAATGAAATTATTGCTATAATTTAATACTATTAAATATTAAACTAAGAGAATTTTGCAGTCAACTTATTACTTTGCATTTCTAGTTATTAAGATGCTAGAATAAATATAAGGGTATATTTTTTCTTAGTTATTGTAATGGATTGTAAATGTGCAATGGAAAATAAAAATAGCCCAATCCTTGGACATCAATTGCAATGGATTGGATGATGATGCTAAACTCTTATTTAACAATCCCATAGATTTGGGCAGCAATTGTAATCAACTGCATCTATGCATGAAAAGATAATTTATAAGCATGAGCAAAATATTGTCCAATCATTCATTGATTAACAATCATAATATTACCTATCCGACTAGCTATCTACAAAGTAGGCATAGATACGAAAGAGCAATTATAAGAGACCTTAATTGACTTACTATCAGGGTTTAATATGGCTAGTGAGACTTGATTACTCACCAAAATATAACTTAAAAGCAAAGGGAATTTTATTGAATCCAACCTATATTTCCAGATGGAGAATTATATGCAAAACAATATATTGATTTATTCTAGCTTATGCATGTAATTAAAAAACTGAATATTTACAAAACAAAAATTATCATATAAGTAATTCTCAGTCTCAAGCATTGCATAATGACATTTGTACTGAAAAGAGAAAAATAAATAAATTTCAAATAAATCTTAATGTCATTTTATATAAAACAAATGGTATATCCTTTATTTTGATTATGGTTTAATTTTTTTTTTCAGATGGCACTAGTTATATTTTAACAACATATAAAATTTGTTTCTTTTGTAAGTTTTTATTTCACTTCAATATCATTCACATTATATAGAAATAATTATTGCTGTTTAAATTATTATTAACTTTTTTTTTGTTTGCAAAGTAAGGCCTCATCTAATGGCAAACAAAGAAGTTTCTTGTGAGGAGAGATTCACCTCCAGATATTCCAAAGTGAATCTAGAAATTTTTTTTATTCAGGTCACTCTAACCTAAAATATTATTTTAATAAAGCTTTGGGCAAATAGAAAAAAATTACTGGGGTTTTAAAAATATTATACTGAAAATATTTTTGCCTAATTAGCAGCAAAGGTAATCGCAATGTACTCCACTAGAGAAAGCCAAGGACTCCAACTCTGTTTCTGGCTCCCAGTTTTAGTTCCTTTTTTCTTAGTTTAGGGAATTAATTTTTTCTAAAACTATTCCTATTTAAAAGAAGAGTTTCTTAGTTCTCTCTTCATATACATGTCAACATGATATCACAAGTAAGAATAATTTCAACCATTATAAAAACGCTATGCTAATTACATGGCAGCCATTGAAATTTCAAAAGATTTCTACAGTGATTTTGCCTTTTAATGAAAATTCTTCATTTCACTCAGTTTTGCTGAATGGATGAGGGGTCTGGTGGTCGAGAGGGGCCCCAGGAGCCTAAATCCTAGTTCTGTTGAGTATGGGAGCTGGATGAGGGTGCTAGGATTGTTTCTGATGTTGACTTTCTCATTCATAGGAAAGGAAAAATAACGTTATGTTTTTAGCGTTATTCTTATAAATGATTTTATCCATGGGTTACTACAAAATAAGCTGCAGTTTGGCTTAATGATTTTAATTACAAGTGATTTGCCTTATTTATTTCTATTATTTCCAATGTGGTTATTGATAGGGTTGGCCCTTTGCTGTTCATGTGGCTCTTCATGATGGACTAGAATGATTTTCAACAGAGGCATTTCAAAGCTTAGTTTTTTCCTTGTTCTCCATATCTTCCAAAGTATGCTGGATTACTCTCTTCTGGGATATTCGAGACCATTCTGGAGAACTAAATAGTAGATTGACTTAGCCCATATTTTATATTATCTCAAGTTTTCTATTTCTCAACTTATCTGCTGCAAATTGGATTTTTCAATATTGTATTCCTAAGATACTATTCATATTTGAACTCAAGACTTTATAAATAATTCCTAACTGTAACCTAGATTTACTTTTAATAATTAATCATCTTTTGGACTAATGCTTTGAGTTTTCAAAGGTTGATCAATTTTTGAAAATGCTATAGACAAAAAATACAGTGTATCACCTAAGATCTCCATATTATACTATGTAAATCAATGCCTACCTTGAAAATATTTTGTTCCAATAAAGTCTAATCCTATTTTTCCAAAAAAAAAAAGAAAAAAAAGGTAATCAAAATATTCATAAGTCAGCTAGTTTTTTTATTTGATAGACATTTATTGTGATTTAATAATTATTTACTATGTATCCTTTTAAGAACTTGCTTTTTTTCTTGTAAATATGATAAATAAAATTTATAACAAGCATTCATGAAAAATCTAACAAGTTCTTTGTCATTTATTTATATCAGATCGATAATTAAATATATTATTGCTTGTCTTTTTTGTAACTGATGTACTGGTTATGTATAAATTCGTAACCTATAATCATTTTTATCACTCCAGAAAAGATACAGTAACTGTCCTGCATATTCTTTCAAAATTTTTTGATAGTTGTTTCATGAGAAATGTTGAATGAGTATTTAATTCACACACATAATTTGCATTAGAATTAAATATTTTTATTTAGTATAAATCAATACTTTTATTTGAATTAATACAATGCGTCACACACACTTATTGTTACATTTTTTATTGGTATTATATGTGCAAGTGAATTTAATATATATGTTTGTATGTTTATGTAGGTAATGGTATCTGTAGTACAGTACTTGGCTATATATGCAGTGTAAAGATGTCTCCACTTCTTTGACCAAATTCTGAGAAACTAAAATATGTAATCTTTTAATAGCTACATATATTCTAAAAATTCTTAGTCATAACTTTTTTATTTTTAAAATTTATATGTTGGTTTATTTAATGGTAGGCTTTAAGAATGTATTTCAATTCTTTTAAAACATATATTGAAATGGAGTACTATCTATTCACAGTGCATGGTTGGAAGATAGTTTTCATGTACCTAAATTATATATATATATATATATATTGTGCCCTTGTCTGTAGGTCATAGGTAGGATAGAAAGGTCAATTATGAAAAAAATTTTAAATTTTAAGTAGTATTTAGGTGATATAAAAGTAATAATAGTTTTGTAATACAATTTTAAGCTAAAATACCTAATAGATCATAGTGTAATAAAGTATTTTAAAAAGTAAACAGTTAAATAAAGTTTTAATATCATTGCTTATGGTTGTGAAAGCTGGCCATACAAAATAACACAGCTATAGATAGTTAAAATTATTGTAATGATTTTAAAATAATAGTTCCAGAATTAATAGATTAAATAAATGAAATATAATTTTATAGTTAGTCAAAATTAATAGGATATATTTTTTTTTAATAAACTTTAGGATGGTGAGAGTTATATTTGGTTCTATAAGTTTCAATTTATTTTCCAAAATTTTATAAAATACATTAGTTTTGGTGATTTAAACCGAGACATAAATAAAAATTTATTATTTTATAAAGTAGATAGACACGTGATCGTATATTAAATGCCTTCACGCACACACACACTTGGTAGATAATAATAAAGTTTGTGAATTTAAAACTAGATATAATTGCCATCCATCATTAAAATTAAAAGTTAAAAATGTTATATATTGTCTTAATAATTATTTTAAAGATCAAAAAATAAGTTTATCAAGATATGATTTAATTTAATAATATTAAGTTAAAGTAATATTCCAGACATTACGTCATAAATATTTATTTAAAAATACAGTTTATTATCCCAAAATAGAATGACTAATATTGTTCGCGCTAAAAACAATTATTGACCAATCAACGGATTTAAATTGGCAAGAAAAAAATCTAAGATAGACAGAAGCGGGAGACGGAATGTGAAAGTTGAAGAGGACGGTAACCTTTTGAATTGCTTGTAACATCAAAGCTGAAAAAGTAGTTTAAATTTATAAATTAATAATTATTCTAAAGTTAGTCTATAACAGATAATATAATTTGTATCCAGAAAGATGAATTGCTAATTTCTACGTGATCTTACCGGTGGATTTATTCAAATTTGACCATTCATACTACAGTAAAGATGGAAATACCAAAAATAATAATTGAAATAATTATTGAAAGAAAAATGAGTGAAAATTGTATAATTTTTGTGTTATTCGTGCTCAACCAGAAACTAAGTCCTATAACTCTAAAAAATACAAAGAAGACGCTGTGTGAAAATATAAGAAAGAAAATATCTGCTATCGAGAAAATCTTATGACGAACATTTGTTTTATAAATGCTTAAAACTAAGTCATATTTCTCTATGAGAAAAATCATAGTATGTGTTCAAGTAAATATAAAGAAAATAAGGAAGAAAAATATGTTATATTAAAGGAAAACATTATTTAAAAATATAATTTCCAAAAGTAAAAAGTAGAAGAAAAGCCATAGTCCTGTATAAAGTGCTATATGAATTTACTGAGAGGAAACTTGGATTTTATCTTATCATAGAAAAGAGGAAAAGATATTAAAATGGAAGAAATATGTTTTAAACAAATATAAAATTAATCACTAAAGGAGAAAATGGATCCATGGAAATGAAGAAAAAATTTATTGAATTTTCTAGTAAAGTACAAGATGCATCGAGGGAAAACCAAGCGCGCGGGGGAAAAAGCTAGCAGACTATGTAATGGAGATCTCAAGAATAAGTGGGAGAATATGAAGAAAACTAAAGATCATCGTCTAAGAAGAATTAATAAACATAATTTAAATTTTAAAATAGAACATTAAGGGACTGCAGAAAATAAAGTATATTTTTTTTATTTAGCTTTGCAAGGAACGATTTTCCAAGCGAGTGCAACAAAGATGTATCGTAAATATAATTTTAATATTTTTTTTTATTGTATTTAAAGTATAAAATTGAATTAGCTTAGGGAAACATATAAACATAAATTTTATAATAGTTATATTTAAAATATGAGCTAATGGAATGAGAGAAATATTAATAAATAAAAATGTGTGTATGGAAAATTTTAAATACCTACTAGAAGTCCTGGAATGGAGAAGTTTACAAATACGATCCAGAGGATAGAGATCGTTGGTAATTTTAATATTATTGGTAATATGTAATGTAATTTTTTTTTAGGTCATCTATTAATGAATGAGGTATGAACGATGTTAAAAGTTATAAGTACACATTTATCCAACATCAAACATATTTGAAAGAGTAGTAAAACTTTAAAAATGTGCATGCAATAAATAATTTAAAATAATTAATAATAAGTAACATATTAATTATGTGATTCTTTTGAATTTTATATTGAAAATATCCAAATAGTTTAGAACAATAGAGATAGAAATGTACGAGAAGTATAGTAAAGAATTTTCTTAAGAATAGCTATATAGTTATATTAAAAATGAATTTTATTATTATTAGCAAAGTAGATAAAGAATTTGTCGATGTAATGTAGAGATGAATCTGAAGAAATCAATCAGATAGTGACTTGGGAGTACTGATGTCAAAGGAAACCAAGAGGATGTTTTATTGAACTATCAGGAATGAAATATGGGATCATAATAATTTGTGTGACTACAGTATAGATAACCTAGCCCTATAACTGAGCACACATATATTCTGGACAGTGTCTTTACATATCTTTGAAACTTTCTGATGTGATGAAGCTGAAGAAATAGCTTTAGCATCCATTCAATATTAGAGGCAGATAGACAGATAAAAGTCACTCCTCTATGGCGTCCTTAAATTCACTGTGCCATGATTGTCTAAGTTTTATAAAGGATAATATCTTGTTTATTTTGATCCAATGCATCTATATCTTCGCTATCTTGATTTCACGGAAAATACATCGTCAGGGAGATAATTTTATAGAAATGATACATAAGATAGAAAGGAAGCTAGATAGTAGTCATGTAAGAATAGTTGTTTACTAGAGTAAAGTAGAATTGTATAAGTCCAAAGTGAAAGTATAAGTATTATAAAAGATGGAGAATCATATGATGTAATTTAAAAGAAAAAAAAAGAACTTAAAACCTTAGAATTAAGTTTTAAAGCAATAATAAGGTTTTAAAATATTGTACGTGATATTTTAATAGAAGAGATTGCATGTTTTGTGTGGCGAAATGATTTAAAAAGTATAATAAAAAAATGTGTATTTGTACATGGTGTGTGGATGACGTTAATTGCTATATAAAACTAGGAATAGGATCAATAATTTGACTAATAATTATTATATGATCGATGATAAAACTGAACATCAAACTGTCATAAGGATTAAATTCTGTAGGATTCCATACTAATAAGAATATAATTAGAATTTTGTAATTTTGTATAATTTTACATAAAAGTAAAGATTTTATAGAAATATAAACCTGCAATTATAGGGATATAAATGTCAATAGAAAATTTAATAGATAGAAGTTTGTGTATTAAACTAAGCTTAAAACATGTATCTGAAGATAATAATATTGTGAAATATATTTTTGTAATTATTAATGGTAAAAGAGTAAAATAAAATTAGATAATAATAATGTTAAGACATCAACGGGTAGAAATAAAAGAGTTTGTAATAAGTAAATAGGGATATCCGCTGTAAATAATGTACAAATTGTTACTTGTTATGATGTTAATAAATTGTTATAAAATTTTATTAGTAGCTTTGTGTCTTGGTTGTTGTTTTTCCTACACATGAAAATGCATGAAATCACAACGCACGTTTATAATTAAACATATTTAAGGTTTTGCACAAAATAAATAAACATCAGAGATTTTAACAATTTATTCTATTTTACTTACATGATGAAATGAAAGAAGTATAATTAAAACAGATATGGTCATAACTTGATTGCCACAATATTTAAGTAAAATATATGCAAACGTTACCACATAACCTTTGATTATCGGATTGATAAATATTACCACGAAAATATTTAATACATCTTGAAAGAAAAGAGGATTGTATTACTCTATTATTGTCATTGTTATTATTAATTAGTTATTTATTACGTAGTGAACTGTGACATAAAATTCCCTTATCATAGTTGGCTATGGCAATATAAAATCAGTTTTAATTACAATTTATAAACCTGAGATTTAATTTAATTATTTATTTACTTATTGATTTATCTATTTGATTTGATATGATTAGATCAATTTAATTCTATTTTATTTAATTAATTTATTTTATGTGAGCTAGATTTTGTTTTAAAAAATATTAAGATATGATAAAAGTTTTAAAAGTCGTAAGAATGCTATTAGTCAATTATTTAAGATAGTGTTCGTATGCCATTGGGGATAGTATCTCAATGATATCTCGTCTTGTACCTTTGTCGTTGCTCCAGGTCTCATGGGAATAATAAAAGATATTTGTGTTGATTTATTTCATAGACACGACTAGATTTTAATAAAATTCTGAGCTAGTAATTGTTTTATTTAAATCATAATGATATGTTTGATAGACTGAGCTAAAGAACCCGGAATTATTATTAATGTTAATTATTATTGACCGGAAATAAATAAGTAACGAAAATCCGGAATAATTAGTATAATCTTATATGGAGCAAGAGAGGGAGGTTACAATATATATATATAGTGTTAAATTAATTAATATCAATCTACAGATCTTTGCATAGTTAATTCAAATTAATAAATCCATGGTCTCTCTTCTTCTCATTGTACCAGCCATCTTTTCTATATCATTCACCCAACTCACATGATGTCTGTTTTTAAATCTTTTATAAGCTTTTGGGATCTAGTTTAGCGCTATTACAATAAATATTATATGAGAAATAATACAATTGTAGACGCAGTCATTATTCAGTAATGCAGATTTTTCAATTACATTGTTTACCTAAATGTTTCACAATGTTCTGGTCATGTTAAAAATGCTTCATTGGCATTTTTATGTATTTGATCAGAATTGGCAAAAAAAAAAAAATAATAATAAAACTATGCTATTGAGCGCAATAAAGTATTGAAGAAAATAAAAAATATTTTTTGCATTATATATTTTATTTTATTTTTTCAATTATTGATTAATAAATAAGTAATTATTTATACATTAGAAGTACCAATTTGTGGAATTTTAATGTAGCTATATTTGCAAGTAAGGTAATTTATTTTTTTAAATAACTAAATGTTCATTATCATTTGAAACAAACTTCTCTCCACCCCCACCCCCCAAATAAAATGATTTAATTAAAACAAGATGAATTCTATATAATTTGTTTAACAAATAATACAATAGAATATTCAAAAATTATAATTATTTACACTTTTACATTTTTATTTACATAGTAACTTTCCTGATTTTGGTGGCCGCATTTGATAAATAACAATCTGTATTAACTAAATCAACTCTAATTAATATATTACTTAATTCAAAATAATTCTTGTTTTTTACTTTGTTTCATTCAGAATGACAATATAAGCAGCATCCTAGTTATGAACTTAATTGGTTCCTGACGTGAGTTTGGAAGTTGAAATTGTTTAAAAATAGAGGTATGTAAAAAAAAACCTGAAAAGAGGTTTTCAAAATACAGTATTTATTTTTTATTGCTTAGTATCTGGTGTTTTGTTTACAAATTTATCAAGAGTTAATTGAATTGTATTTTTTTCCCCTCTTGATAAAGAATTCTGTAACATTCAGTGTCTTTTTCTATTGTGCTTTGTACATGAGATATACACTCTCCATTGGGATCACATTCTTCCATGAAGGTCAAAAATTTGTCAAGATGCATGAAGGCATCATTCATATTCTTGATTGTCAAACTCTTAACAATAAGTTCATTATCATGTTCTTCTTCATTTTATATTTCATTCATCTCTTGTAGTTTAATCAAGTTTTCATTTCACAAAGATTCTGGGTGAGATTGCAGTAAGTCATCAATATTTTCATTAGTAACATTGGTTGCTACAAATTCAACAGCAGAGTTTTCTTTTAATTCTTTCTTCTAATCTTCATAAAAACTAAGAACCTTAGTTTGAATAATTGATAAACTCACTGGGATGCCTTTTTGATTGTGATCTTCAATCCATAAAGCCAAAGATTTATCCATTTCATTCATTACTCTGCCATGTCATTTTGAAACAATCTTTGAATAAATATTTCCACAATTTTTAACATATTCCTTAATTTTGTTCTTGTTTTTTACAATTGTATATATCATTGATCGGTTTAAATTACATGAGCATGCGATTGAAGCAAAAGATTCGCCATTTTCAGAATGTCTAATTATATCCATTTTTATCACGACCATTTTGGGTTTATGAGACCTTGATTTATTTTTAGTTGTATCAGCACTATTGTTATTTTTTGTTTCTCACTCATGTTTTTAATTAATAAGAATGAAAAAAATTAACCAGAACAGTAATCGTGCACAAACTACTTTTAAAAACAAGCGCTAATCAAGATATTCTGTTCAAGACAATCTGTGATGATACTAAAAATAAAAGTAATTAATGTCAGAGAGATGGGGAGATTTACTGTATTTTACAATATATAAGTTTTATTGTTCTCTAAAATATACTTTTAATTATTCTAAAGTTTATCTTTCTTTAGAAAAAATTCAATTACGAATGTATGTAAATAGTTTTTTTGTCAGATACTGTAAATTTGTAGTGTTAATTACTAAAAGGAGTGCTAAAATATTGTACAATTTTTGAATAATCATTTCTTTCTACAGTGTATAGCACTAATTATACATGAAAGTATGTGCATAGATAAAGATCTAAAGTTCAAAAGTGATTATGTAATAATGAAATGTTTATAACTCGAGTGTTGTAACTAGGGGACTGCCTGTAATAGAATTAAGGGAAGAGGTTTTCACTCTTATATTGTTTATTCAATAATATTTTAGAAGCCATTATGCCTCACATTACTTTTTTTTTGTTTAATGGTAGATTATAATTAATAAACAAAAGAATCAAACAAAGGTAAAGAATTTTGAAGGCACTTTCTTAATCAAGTGATTACAAGTGAAGTTTTATAGTTGCTACAATCAACAAAGTTATATTAAATAATAATACCATTCTAATGAAATGTGCACAATAATATCTTTTTAAAAATTGTTTTTATTAATTGTGTTTTCTTTGAATTTGAATATTTGTGTATTTGAGTAATTTTATGATTCAATTATGAATTTTATCTCAATAACAAATTCCACTATAGTATAAATCCAAAGAAAGCAGATTAGTAAAACATGTAAAAAAATTGTATCGCTATTTAAAAAATAATATTAGTTTTAAAAAGAAAAAATCCAATATCAGTGTTAAAAAAATATATGCCTTCATTGGATTCAACTGTCAAACCTCATTTTTAGACTTCTATAAATACAATTTATACAAACCACTTTGAACACTTTTTAGCAAAACTTTTTATTTGTACATATATACATACACCTATGTTTCAACTGTCCTGCAGTCTTCTTCAGAGCTATGATATAATGAACAAAATAAAACAAAATAAAGAGTTTTGCTAAAAACTGTTCAAAGGGGTTTGGATAAATTGTCTTTATAAGATATTATAGCAAAATAAAGAAAAGTGTGATTTTGGTTTTTTTAGACTTCTAACAATCTTCTCTAACACTATGACCATACTAACACACAACAGAAAAAAAAGTTTTAAAATATAACTGATAAACTAAGTTACCTGTTATGCATAATTATTATGAGCTAATGTTTTAAATAAGTTTATTTTTGAATAAATTATTAATAGTAACATTTCATTTTTATATGACTTAGGATGTTTAAATAAATGTAATTTAGATGTCTAAACATTTACATATAAATTTTATTAATTTCACACTAAAATGGCACCAAGTTTCTGTTTAGCGCAATGATAATCAAAATAATATTTAGTATGGTATATTTCAGAAAATTATCAAATTTCTGAGTAAAAAAGTAGTCCTCTTATATTTAAATAAAAAATATTTGCAATCAGAATGTATTTCTCTGAACGTTTTCACTTACATATAAATTTTATTACTGATCACAATAAAATGTTGCTTATCTTTATGATGCAGCCTAAGATAGATTATACACCTGGATCTCATTTTATGCGGATTATTTTAATGCAATTTTGAAGTTATGCAATTCATATTTCTTCTTAATATCTTTCATATTTTACTATATTTATTAGATATCAAGAAATCTAAATTATTAATAACTTATTTTGACTTGAAATACTTTTTTTTTCTTTCAAAAATATAACATTATATTAGCAGCTAACGTGAATATGGCCTGAAGCTGTATTTAGAATTTTAGCTTCTATGTAAATAACTTACTTATATTAATGAGTAAATAATAATAATAGATTATACTTACGTATAAAAATATCGCAATAAATATTCAAAATTTTAAACTTTTAAAACGTATTTTGTTAGATATAACAGAAATAATTTTTTAGATTGTTAAAATAAAGAATGAAGATTTTATTGATTTTTTAAACTGAAAATAATCTTTCTAATGATAATGTATAATCTTTTTGTTTTGATTGCGATCTCATTTTTTAATATAGAAACAGAAAACCATTAACACAGCACAAGACTGAAAGTGGTGCTAGTTGTACATCACATCACGAATCTGATTTCTTATCAGTTCACAAATAAATGCCTATTGTCAAATAGCAGTAATGATTAAAATATGTATGAAAAAATGTAAAATTAAATACTGTAGTTAATAAAAAAAATTTGTTTTGTATTAATTTTTTTCAAATATTTAAAAATTTTTATTAGTCATACTTTATTTCTTTATTTTTTTAATGTGAATTTTAAAGTAACTTTTCCTTGTTGCTTTGCTTTTATGTGACTTCTGAAAATCACTGGAATATATTCCCCATTTTTCAAGATAAGTTAAGTCTATTTTTGTGCGATTTCTTCTGTGCGCGTTTTCTGAGGAACCTATCTACCACATAAAATGAGACCCAAGTGTATAGTATTTAATATATTTCAAACAATTTAAGTAAAAAAAATAATCCTCTTATATTTAAATAAAAAATATTTGCAATCAGAATGTATTTCTAACAATAAAGTGATTAGTAAATCTAAGCATTTTCATTTACATATAACTTTTATTAATTACCACTGCAATTTGCTGCCCTAATTGAAGAAGCCACTTGATTCCCACATAACCTGCACATCCATATATGGCAACCCTATTTTTATTATCTTTATATGAAACTAGAGGGAGCATGATTTTTCAATCTATTTATTACATTTTTTAAATAGCAATATCTACATGCATTCTTCCAATCATTTGGTACCTCCTTATTATTTAAATATTTGGTACATAGTTTTGCCAACAATTTTTTTATTTCTTCACTTGTTTCATTTTAAAATATTAAGAATAATGTCATCATTTGCTAGAGATTTTCTTACTTCATATGTGCATGTCTAACCTCTTCGTTTATAATACTTGGCCAATAGTTGTAGAAATTGTATGAATTCTTTATTTTCCTGATCATTATTACTATATAATTTTTTATAGAACTATTTTAGGATATTTTATGATGTCATCGTTCTTTTTAGTAATAGCTTCATTTTTTGTTTTATTATTGCTACAACCTTTTTTCTAGTAGCATAATATTGCTTACACTTTTAAGATTTTTATTTTCTTTTATAAATTTTCTTGCCAATTCACAATTATTATTATTTATTAATTTAACTTTTTTGTACTATTTTAAAAAAATATAAAAATTTAATCTTTCTTAATGGATTATTTTTTTAAATTTTTCATATTCTTCTTTCTTCCTATATGGTCTTGTCTTAGTAGAATATTTATTGGTAAATTTACCAAATACCCTTTTTGCAGATCAAAATAATTTAAATAAATGATTCTAACAATGTTTAAGGCAAGATCAAATCTACACTAGGTTTGTAATTTTTTTTTCCTTTTATAGTTGAAAAACGGAAATATTTTAAAGGCACTGTGAGTGAATTTTTCCCTTGGCATATATATTAGACTAAAACCTAAAAAAAGGTCGTTAAAAAACAATTAAGAAAGTGTCTTTTAAAATAAATTATTGATTTCAACTATTATTGTGTATATGCTAATTGCATACAAGTTTTGTACATATAAATATTTATAATGGTTGATGATGATGACGATGCTGAATAAAGCAAAATATTACATTTTAATATATTACTTAAAATGAAAGATTTATTTATGATGTTATAGATTTTTTTGTGTTAATTTTTAATTTGACATAGTTATTTTCTGGCATGATTTTTAATAATTTTCCAGCATAAATAATTTTAATTAATGAATCAATATTCTTTTTCAATGCAGACAGGTTAAGCCTTGACAACAAAAAAAATCCATAATTATAATATAGTTATTCTTTCAGAGATGTATAAGAAGTTATTAATTTTTCTTGTTAACATGGCTTTGATTTAATAATCCAACAGAAAAAAGTTCAGTTTGATATCAATTGAAGCAAGTCTGAAGTTACTTGAGATAAAACATTCACATTAACATAAAAAAAAAAACAGTTTTTTTGGTTTGTATAAATTCTGTCAAAAACACATTTGGATCTGCCAAAATATGTGTTATTTTCAAAACATTTTTACATAATTATTTTATTTTTTAAACTCATAATTTTTTTTTTCATAATCTGCCTTAATTCATTAACAGGATTCCAGTGACAGATTCATTTATTTTTTAAAAACTAATTAAGAGAATTTATCAAAAAAGTATATATCTAACAACAAATTTAAAACAGTTGCTTTTTTTTTTTTTTTTTGAGTTAAAATTAAACTATTTTATTTAAAAATTATCTAACATAAAGTTTAAATTTAAACAATTATAATTTTATATCTCAATCTTTTGATCTCACAAAAATCTTAATTAGAAATTATTTTTTTCTTCTCATATGTCATAGCATCAGCCGGGAAGCGAACCCGCTAAAACGGGACAACTGCTTGTAAAGCAGCTGTCGCTGGCCTCTCGATCACCAATGCTTGACAAGAAATTCTTTTTAAAATGTTTTTTTTCCTATCTTTTTTTTTTTAAATCAGTATAAATTTTATAGTGACTTAAATGGCATAATATGTATATATGTTTGCATCGTTATTATAATTTTTCAAAGATAGATCGATAGACAAACATTAGCATTAATAATCATAAAATGTTTTATTATTGTATCCTTAAACATAACCTTTTGGGTACATATGTGTATGCATATATGAAATTTTTGCTGTGACAATATGCAGAATTATAGTATTTAAAAATGAAGCTTTATTGTATTTTTAAATATATTTTTAACTAGGTAATTTAAGGTTGTTTAGTAGAATTTAGCAAGTATTTATTGAATTAAGATATAAATCGAAGTTTTTATTTAATAAAATCTAACAACTTTTTTTTTTTAATTTCTAATAGAAATTCCTACTGTGTTAAGTGGTTTTATTCACCATTGACTTTACACTTGAAGACTGTTAGAACAAAATTTTGAGAGAGAAAACGGTCTTTCATGTCAGTTTAAGAATAATGACTGCAGCATAACGTTATTAGGTTAAACCATTTCTAAAGTTGTTTTTTAACTGTTAAAACTAAAATCAAGTAAAAGATAGTTATATATTTGTCTGTTATTTTATACTCAAAATATTGAAGTTCGCTAAATTTTTACATTTTACAGAAATAATTCATAAATCATAAAACTCTTTTATACCTAAATGAATTCACACAATTAAGTTTTTAAATTTATATAAATGTTTTATTTGCTAATATTGTATTCTTTTCCTTCAATGTTTAGTAATAGTTGTCCTCAACGTAAATTCTCGAGCTTATTCTTTTTAAATCATATTCTCTTTCTAGGGTAATATAAACGAATACGATAAAAAGCAATACGTTTTTGGTCAGTCAATATCATTGAATTGGTCATAATATACTATTGCTTTGACATGCCTTTATAAAGAAGAAGTGAATAGAAAATAAGCTTTTAACAGTAGAAAGAAAATAATTGATTTTATTTACGTAAATGTTTTAAATAATTAATCTATTATAGTTTTTAAAATCATTAAGTACGAAATTAAATGGCATTCAGTCAAAGTATTATTTTATTATAATAGCTACATCTTAAGATTTTATAGCAGATAAAAACTATTCTTGTTCGTAAAAATGACAAGCAGTTATCAAAATGTAGATAACGGTTTCATATAAACAGAACTTCTCAATAAGAATAGTCTCATTTTTATTTTTCATTTTACTAATTCTAATTACACATTATGATTGATAGTGTTATTATGAATATGTTGGTTCAGAAGTAAAGTGTTTTGAGAAGTATGTGTTTTAGTTCAGCTCTCTCGTTTCCACTTCTGATATTTCTTTAAAATCCCAAACAATAAAGCATTTAGTTATCAATTTTATTGGCAGTATTATTAAATTTTAATTAAAGTATTTATCACTATATAATTGCTAGTGCATATTCTTTTTTATACACACATAGCAATTTAATTCATTTCTATAATTCATCCTAATATTTGACTGTGATCTACTGTGTAAATCCACTTTTAAATCTGATTATTTTTATTGTGTGTCTAAAATTCTCATTAGATGAATGAAAGTATTTTAGTGCAGATCTTGTATTCAACTCACAAAAAATTTATAAATCTTATATAATTTCTAATAGCTTTTCTATCATCTTGCTTAAATATTAATATATTGTCATGTTTTAATTATTCAGTATGTCTTTATCATTTAGATATTTGATATACAGCTTTCCTAAACTTTCCTAAATTTTTATCTACTTTATATATGGAAATATTTTGTGTGTGTGGTTTACCGTTTGTAATTATTTAATTAGAAAACTTTTTATGTGAATTGGTAGCCAATCAATGTTAATTGCCCCAGGCTAAGAGTAAATTAAAACTGTCAGGCTATATATATATAATTTCATTATTTTCTGGTGTCTTTTATTCTTCATAAATTATTAGATATCTTATTCAGAATTTAATGATTATTTGATATATCTCTTCCACACAATTCATGATGCTATATGTGTTTTAGTAATAATGTTATATTCTATCAAAACATCACATGATCACCATTTTATATGCATGTGTAAGCAAATGAATGTGATGTTTTGATGGTTTATACCTATCCTGCCTATAGAATAATAGTGACTGTATTTTTGAAAAACCAAAGACACCAAAATGTATAGATGCTAAACTGAGTTCAAATCTATATGACTATACAAGTGAATGACCTTGGGTTGGAAACATTATAGTGTTTTCATCTTGGGTTCATAGTTTTATAGTTAACCAAATAGGTAAAAGGTGGCTGCTGGAGGGTTGCATTAGATCTTAAGATCTGGATGCAATACAAAGATATTTTATACTTTTAAGATTTAGGGGATATTTTTCTATAAATTTCCTTACCATTAAACAGTTTTGTTTCTGTATACATTTTTAACTTTGTTTCACATAATTTTTTCAGAATTTCAAATATTTAAGCCTTCTAAATAGATTAATTTGTAAATATTTTTGTATTCTTTTTTTCATACATTGCTTTATTTCACCAAAATATTTACAACTTATTCGATGTTTATACTAGAAATCTGTATAGCAATTCTTAAATAAAGTATTAGTTATATTGATCTTTTTAAAGTCTGGCTTATTGAATGATTATAAGAGATAAAAAGACTTATGGGGAATTGAAGAAATGGGCAAGGAAGAGAATGAAATGGATGAATTGATGTTGTGGCTACTTTCTGGAATTGTCTATTGGACAGAATACTATTGATAATGATAGAAAGTACCAATGAATATGAGTTGTCATTGTGCTTTGGATTGGTAGATTATGAAGAAGCATTTTATTCTATAAACATTTCAGCAATGATTAAAAGATTGAATCATCAAAATATAGACCAAGAATATTAACACATTTTAAAAAATATATGACAAAATGAATGGTGATAATTCCATATTTCCAAAACTTTTTACAGCAGTTTTACAAGAAGTATTTTATGGATTAAAATGAAAAGCTAAAGGAGTAAACATAATTGGAAATTATGTTAATCATTTAGATTTTTTAGATGATGTGCTTGTTTTACAAATAAGGCTTCAGAAATTTAGAAAATGTAACAATTATCAGATGAAAATAAGCAAGTAGAATTAAAGGTAAATGCTAAGAAGACTAAAATAATGTTCAATTTATTTTTTTCAGAAGAAAATGAAAATTGATAATTATGAATGAAAAAAAGTTAGCAATTACAAATATCTTGAAGAGATTTTTAATATAGATGAAAACAATGAATTTAATAAATCTTAAAATTAAACTTGAATGTAGTTATTTTAATAAAAATAATTTAATAAAAAATATGTCCATGTGTTTGAAAAGAAAACTTTTTAATAGTTGTGCTTTATCAATTCCTACTTTTAAATATGACACTTGGACATTTACTAAAAAAGCAATTTAGAAGTTTCAGATAGAGCTGGAATAAGTACATTTCTAAAAAAGGTAATAATAAAAAATGTTTGAAATCTTAACCTGATTTCCAAAAACTTACAAATTACCTAGAAAGTAGGGATGAAAGCTTTATGTATTGAATGAAATGAGTGTTTCCATAAAAGAATTCACTAAAACATTTAACTAAAATTCAATTTTAAAATTTCACTAGAATATGTACATATTCAATGTCACAAAATTGATCCAACAAATTGCACATACAATAGTGTAGTAAGAACAAGTATATTAGTGTATATAAACTATTTTGCTAAACATAAAAATAGAATAAACTATTTAAACTCATTTTTTTTGTATGGAATTTCTGTTGACTTTCAATTTTTTTACCAATAGCTGAATTGTTTTTATATAAGACAAAGAATGAGTTTGACCATCACATTATATGTTGATTATAAGAAGTTCAAACCATGCTAAAATGAAATTTAAAGTTAAAACTTAAGAATGTTAAAAGCATTTGGAAAAAAATATATCTTCATAATGCATTATCTATGCTTAAAGTAGTCACAGTCTAATTAATAGATAAGAGAATTCCATTTTTTTTCTAAACTATTTTTTCAAATATAAAAAAGAATGAATAATTCAAACTCATTATTTTTTATATGGAATTTCGGTTAACTTTCAATTTTTTTACCAACGGTTGAATTGTTTTTATATAAGGCAAGTAATGAGTTTGACCATTGCATTATTTGCATTATTCATTGATTATAAGAATTCAAACAATGCTAAATTGTAATTATTAGTTAAAAGTTAAGAGTATAAAAGTATTTAGAAAATAAAAATATATTGATAATAAATTCTCTATACTTAACTAGTCACAGTCTGATTTACAGATAAGAGAGTTAATCTGGATGTATGCAATATGTATATATTAGCTATTATGTAAAAATTGGTGTGGCAATTAAAATGAAAACATAAAAAAGATTATGTAGTGTGCTTCCATTCCTAAAAAAGTCATGCTTCATCACTGCTAGAAAGATACTTATGAGATGGATGAATAAAATAGAAAGTTTGCTTGTGTATTGGGCAGAAGAGAGGTTAGGGATAGGCATTTAAAATGATCATGATAAATTTATTTTTTTCTGATTCTTTTATATTACAATTATTTTCAAATTCTAGTATTAAAATTTTGCATGACAATTTTAACATAATCAAAAATGTTTTATATGTATCTATATATGCAAAATCAAAAAACGTTACATCTATATATGCTCTTCAAATCCAAGTTCGTATAAGGATGTAAACCTAAAAAGCTTTGATTTTTAGATATGAGACTGCAGAAGATTAGCATCTTTCTATATATCCTGAAAATAATAATTAATCTTCTCAAGGGAGTTATATATGTTGAATTATATTTTCATTCGATAAAAAAGAAAATCAAGAGATTATATCCATATAACAGAGATAACTTTACATTTGATATTGCCAGAAAATCATCAATTATTAATTGACAATCCTGAGGCTAAACAAGTTTTCTTCATTAACCTATAGTAGCATTTTTGTTTTGGGTTTAGTGAAATAAAAGGAGACTACTTTCACTTCAAGCATATGTATATATATATTCAAATAAAAAATGTTCAGTATAAAATAATTATTGTAATAAAAATAATAAATTATAATAATGGTAATATATCTCACAAATAACAACTATAGCAGAAGTACTTTCAGTTATTTTCATAATCTTCTTGAACTGAAAACTATTCAAATTTTATTTTAATTGTCCTTTTAGTTGAAGATTATAAAAATAACTGAAAATAGTTATTTATAAAATATATATTAAGACATGCATTGTTTGAATTCTACTAATTTAATAGTTTTATCAAACCATTTAAATATGGTTTTCTATTATTTTTTCTTTAACAGAAAACAATAGCTAATAACTGATTTAAACCAATTATTAAATTATTTGCTATATGTATTTACTGTAAAATTACATAATGGAAAGTTTTCCTTTTCTAAAAAAAAAAATACCACAATTTGATAAATATACTAATATTACAACTTGTTGGACCAAGATCTGAGTAATCTAATTTGATAACCTTCATTAAGTTAATTAATTAATCTTTTCCTTTTGCATGATATGCCATCAATCTCCATAGTGTTATTTATTTATGTTCTTTTAATGTATCTATCTCTTTATAATAAAATATAGGTATACTTTTAACAGCAATTTTTTTTTTTAATTTTGCAAAGCTTGACAATGTCCTATTCAATATTAAACAACTTTTCTTCCAATTTAATAAATCTCCAGCAGTTACTTTTATTACAATTTTGCTTTGCTCGCTATTCTTCACTGATGATTATATAACTTCAAGAATTGGTAGCAAAAAATAAAATTATTTTTCCCACCATGATTGTTAATTATTAAAAAGAGTAATATTTATACATATTTTTTATTTATTCACAATTTCATGAAAGCCCAAAATATATTTCAGATCTATCAGGCAATTGAAAATAAAGTCCATAATGTTCTTGATATTTAATTCAAGGGTAGAATCCCATAAAGTAACCAAACTGGTTCATATCTCTTATTCACTTATCATATGAGTAACATTTGCAGTGACAAGAATACATGGTTTAACATTTACTAAGGCAATAAACCTAAAACACGTGTGGTTGAAAATGTGAAGGTAGGGACCTCTACAGGTATTAACCACAAGCTTACGCATTGGTAAATCTGTTACATTTGATTTTAATTTTTGAAAAAAAAATAAAAGCATCTGCTTTCAACATAATTAAAACAGGCAAAAACTCACTATACGCATTGCCACACAGCAAGCTAGAGTAATCAATGAATGCCAGAAGGCCTGTTTTAATAACAGTTATAAGCAAGCATAAAGAATGGTGATCATATGATGTTTATTTACTTTCAACATACTATACATTACAAAATTACTGTAATTGTTTTTAATTAAATTGAAAGGCTGCAAACCTCTCATACTTATTATAATTATAATACTTATTTGACAGCCAATCAGATGTTATGATGGCTGTCTGAATAGCGATCAAACCAAAAACATATGACAAAGAAATTTTACAAGAAAAGGGCAGTCCACCCTTTTCTCTATTTGTCTTTCAATAAATCTAAGCCAGCTTGAAACATTTAGATTTGAAAGCATGAAGCTTTAAATATCTTCACATTTAACTCACCGAGTCTAAATTACAAACATATAGGGTGGACCACCCTTTTCTTGTAAAATTCTTTGTCATGCATCTTCGGTTTGATCACTATTGAGACAGTCATCATAACACCTAATTGGCTGTCAAATAAGTATTATAATTATAATAAGTGCGAGAGGTTTGCAGCCTTTCAATTTAATTTCAATTGTCTGTGCTTTATAAAATAAATATTATTTACATACATTACTGCAATTTATAACATCTAAAAACTACTGCATAGTAAATCATAGGAATTTCATGCTGTATGTTTGTAATTTAGATTCAGTGAGTATATGAAGATATTTAAAGCTTCATACTTTCAAACATAAATGCTTCAGACTGGCTGAGATTTATAAAAAGACAAGTAGAGAAGAGCATGGACCACCCTTTTTTTGTAAAATTCTTTGTCATGTGTTTTTGGTTTGATTTCTATTCAGACAGCCATCATAACATCTGATTAGCTGTCAGATAAGTATTATAATTATAATAAGCAGGAGAGGTTTGCAGCCTTTCAATTTAATTTCAACTATCTGCACTTTATAAAATAAATATGATGTAATTGTTTTTTTATAAAATATTAAAACCAAAATTACTTTTGCTAGCTTGTATAAATTTAATATGTCTTTTATATTTGTATAATTTTTATTGCAATTTTTTTTAATAATATGGCTGCATAGATAATTATTTTTATATTTAGTTATTAATGTTTCTGAGATATATGCTAATGTATGATATTTTATTATAATAATGCAGAAGATATATTTTAAAGTTTACTATATGCTAAATTATGTTTCAATAATATATCTTTATTTCCACAATAGAAATTTAAACATTTGAGGTTACATTTGCATTAAGTACAAAAGCATAAAATCATTTTGACCAAAAAAGAATGATTTTGAAGATCTATGAATTTTAAATATCTTCAATAAAATATTTACCTAAACTGTTCAATTGAAAGTTTTCTTTAAATTTATTAAATATTTGAAAACCAGGCATTCTTCACAAACCTGGGAGTTTAATTGTAAGTATAAGAAATTTGAACTCAGATTTTCAAGCACCCTTCAACTATCCACACACATGGAGAAAGAAAAATCACAAATACACATATTTTGTGCTAAACCTACACTCATCAGTTGGTCCAGATTATCATCTCCTACACATAAATATAATCAGTGCTCAGTTTATATTAGGATAGCAAATCTTCATACTTTAATGGACAGGCTTCATTCTACTACAACTTCTAACTTTTCAGCCATTGATATCATTGAAAATCTGATGATGAAAACTCAAATCCCATGCTGATGCCAATATTATTGTCATGCCCATGTTGACCTCAAATTACTCTGACCTCTTATGTATAGGATCTTATCCATTTAAATACATAGAAGAGGGATGGACAGGATACAAGCTTGATGTGTAAATATTTGAAAACCAGGCACTCTTCACAAACCTGGGAGCTTAATTATAAGTATAATTGAGTTTTCATCATCAGATTTTTAATGATATGGCTGGCTGAAAAGTTGGAGGTTGGAGTAGATTGAAGCCTGTCCATTAAAGTGTAAAGATTTGCTATCTTAATATAAACTGAGCACTGATTATATATAAGTGTAGGAGATGATAATCTGGACCAACTGATGAGTGCTGGTTTAGTACGAAATATATATATTGGTGATCATTTATATTTTCTACATGTGTTGTCATGTGTATCAGTTGTATGAGATAGTATGAAAATCTGAGTTCAAATCCCTTATATTTAAATTTATTAATAATTTTTTTTTATTTTACATTGTAATAATTTAGCTTTGATGTTTACTCAAATGTAAAATTAGGAGTCAACCAGAAATATTTCTTGTGTTTTAAATCAACTAAAAAATATTTTTGTCATCATCATTATTTTTAACCATTATTGATCCACTTCAGGATAAAGTTCTCTCTACTTTAATCTAGATTCTCTAATCTCTAAATGCTTTTTCCACAAAACAATTATTTCCTAATTTTGTTCATTATCTTTTGTAGCAATATATCCAGGCCAAATCTATTTCAATATCTTAATTTAGTCAATGATGTTAATGATACCTATTTGTTTTCTCAACCATATATTTCATTTTTGATTTCTTGGTTATTTCTAACATATATTTCTCAATACTTTACTGAATGGTCTTAAATCTCTGAATTTGTCTTCTGTTAGGGGTCCAAGTCTCACATAAGCATATTTTCTTTTAGTATTAAGTTTTTTTAACAGAAACAGTTTAATTCTACGATTAATTTCATCCACTATGTTTTCATTTGTATCAATACGATGAGCATTTTCTTCTTTTGAGAAATGTCTTTTTTAAAAAAAATTTTTTTTTTCCATATGTCATAGTATTGTCCAGGAGGCGAGCTCGCAACAAACAACTGCATCAATTGCTTGCTTGCAAGGTGGCTGCACTGACCTCTTGGCTAACAATGCTTGTCTTTAATTTTACATTTTTTATTTTTATCTGATAACTCTTGTAATATTTCCTGATGCTCTGAAGTATTATTTGCAAAAATAACCTCTTCATCTGCAAAATTTAGATGACTTAAATAATTTCCGTTTATTTCATTCCCTTAGCTTCCCATATGAAATCATAATGTATTTAATTGATAAAAAATCAAGTCAGATGACCTAATTTTAATAAAGCTCGTATTTACAAATGTTATATATAGAGTAAGTAAAAAACAAACTCTTAACACGCTTCAAAAATACCCTCAACTCCAGACCGCGGTTTTTGCATCTAGCGTCATCAGTGAGGTGTTAGGGATTAAAAATACAAGAACTAGTCTAGCATTTTATCAATGCCTAACTATTGAGAAGAAAATCTGAAACTTTCAGACATTTAAATGTCCAAAAATCCAGTTTGTTTTTTTACTTACTCTATATATAACATTTGTAAATATGAGCTTGATTTTTTATGAATTTAA
Organism: Epiperipatus broadwayi; assembly: GCA_028023455.1. Lineage (NCBI taxonomy): Eukaryota > Metazoa > Onychophora > Udeonychophora > Euonychophora > Peripatidae > Epiperipatus > Epiperipatus broadwayi. Next base: position 6,871,573 of record JAQFVV010000044.1, read on the forward strand.
TTTTAGTTTTTTGCTATTAAGGCTTTGGCGATTTTATATTTCTAGAGCTATTAATATATGGTGTATCTGAATTTAGTTCAGTCCCATACGGCTATTTGAGTTAGATAGCTGGATTTTTGGACATTTAACTGTCTGAAAGTTTCAGATTTTCTTCTCAATAGTTAGGCATTGATAAAATGCTAGACTAGTTCTAGTGTTTTTAATCCCTAACACCTCACTGATGACGCGAGATGCAGAAACCGTGGTCGGAGGTTGAGGGTATTTTTGAAGCTTGTTAAGAGTTTGTTTTTTACTTACTCTATATATAACATAATGTTTTTTATCTAAAACTCTGTAAACTGGTTTGGAGATTTGGAATCACTTTGTCATGCACCCTTCTGCTAATCTTCATACTATCACCATTAAATGCAATCATTATTATTGCATTTTGATAAATATTCTTCAGAATAAGATATATTGAGTCTATATCTTGACAATCGAAGCTTTATAATCTACAAATCCAAAGCATAATGGTAATCCATAAACTTTGGTCTTTATTTTTTCAATGCTTAGATATGCTAAAACCATTTTCAAATTCAACTTGCTCTTGTTGGTTAAAATCTAAGTTTTGCTTTAGATGAGTTGTAATTTTTATATACAACTAATAGAAAAATGATAAGTTTATAATTCTAATTTTTTTTTTATCTCTTTTCTTAAATATCAATATTAATCCTGTATTATTCCAATCATCTTCTATATCTTTATCTTGTAGGCATTTGATATATAACTTTGTAAACATTTTTTTCTTCATGTGATTCGTTTAAAATATAAACAACATTGTTGTTTTTCTGGCAAGTTTTTTTTTCCTCATAGATTTTTTTGCATGTCTTACTTCTCTTTTTAAACTAACAAATGAGATGTAATACCTATAAAGGATAATTTCTTGTTCTCTATTACTAAAAAAATCTTTATAGATCTCTTCAATACATTTCATGATGTCATCTTTTTTATAATAGTTATACTTTTTTTTGTTATTGCAGAAATAACCTTTCTTTCAATATCAAAATATTGCATTACACTTTTAAAACTTATATTCATTTCTATTATATTCTTTGCCAATTCACAATTATATATTTTTTATTGTTATTAATCCTTTTCCTACAATTTTATAAAATTTTAGATATTCCATTCTTAAAACAGGCAAAATTATCCATACAGTAGTGCCACTAAGTGCCAACCACAGTAATCAAAGGATTCCAGAAATCTTGTGCATAAAATCCCCATCTAGTGCCTACTCATCCAATATCCCCAGACTAGTTTCTGGCTTGTGGCCTTCATCACTGAGGAGCTTTGAATCTGAGAGCACTGCACTTAGATCTTAGAATCTAATGCAACTCTCCAGCAGCCACCTTTTATCTCTACTTAACTACAAAACTATGAGAATAAAATTGAAAACACAATAACATTTTCAATCTAAGCTCAATAGCTTATATAGTCATATGGGTCTGAACCCAGTTCAGCACCCATACATTTTGATATCTTTGGCTCTTTAACAACCATAGCCACCACTATCCTATTAGACAGGATTGGTGTTAAACCACTAAACATCACATGATCACTATTTCTTATGCTAGCATTGATTACTCTGGTTGGCATTGAGTGGCACTACTGTATGGAGAGTTTTGCCTGTTTTAATAACAGTTATGTGCTAGCATAAGAAATAGTGATCATGTGATGTTTAATTGTTTATTCCATTCTTATTATGAATCTTTTTTTTTTTAAAAAAAAAAAATCTTATATTCCTCTTTTCTTCATACATCAACTTGTCTCACTAGAACGTTTACTGGTAAATTGCTGCTTTTTTATACCATTATCTTTCTTGCAATTTTTACTAGTGTATCGATGATCTTATTACTTTAATTCATGTCTGAACCAACTTCAAAATGTATTAATATGTTAAAATGATTTGCAAGTTTTAATTTAAATTCCTTAGAATGTTTCTGAAGATTTTCGTATTTGTATTTTTGCATTAAAAAATATAATACATATCACTAATCAATTATCGCTTCCTGTGTTAAATCTGTTGTAATTTTGAAATGTATATTTTCTGTTAGTCAAAATATAATCCAATTTTGCTGACTCTTCATTTGGCTTTTTCTATGTTCATTGCCTTTACTATTTTTGTCAATTCCTTCCCCTTGCAAACTCAACAATTTTGTGTTTTCTGTCTCATTTAACTAAATTTAGCCATCAGCATTTTCATCTTAAATCATTTTCCAATTGTAGCATTAAAGTCTCCCATAATAATTCTAAAATCTTGTTTTCTCTGATCAAAAGCGTAAAAATCGTTATATTTTCATCACAATAAGAACTTTTTGGAACATAAATCTAAATTATCTGCATTTAATATTTTCTCTTAATTTGAATAATCTTGACATCTTATCTGATATATAATTAATTTCACAAATGGAATTCCAATTTACTTTTACTTTCAATATTTTTAACTTTATAGTAAAGTATATGTATGTATGTCAACTTTTTAAAATCATTTGTCTATTCACCTTTTGATATAACTTTACAAATTCTAACAATGACCCATTTAATATTTCTCATTTCTTTTTTCAATTCATGCAAACTTCATTCATTTAAAAGTTATCTGTAGTTGTAAATATCCAAGTAAAAGCTTGTTATCAAATGACACATTGAATACACAAACAGGTAATTCTTGAAATCCTCGACCTTCAATTGTCAACTATTGTTTTTGCTCATGATTTTACAGCCTCTTGTAAATAAAAGTCATGATTTAGCTTTGACTGCCATGATTGTAACTATCTCTTTTTACAAAAGCTCATTCACATACACACATTATAACTTGATTGACATTTCAGTTTAAAAGTGTCAGTCAGTTGAGAAGAACGTCTACTATATTTCTTGATCTTAAACTTAGAAGTAAAAAACCAATGAGTCACCATGCTGGTTGATATATGTTGAGAACAGCCCCTATTTGTTTGTTTACTATATACTGTATCATTTATTTATATATGGTACAAAATATTGGCATTTGGTAAAAGCTAAAAGAAAAAGTAAATTTAGCGATTTTATTAAAAGACGCAATTAAAATTTTTTTTTAATTTGTGTAATTTTTTTTTAAAGTGCACAATGAAAGTTACATTTTTTGTTCATATTTTTTTTATGTGATTAAAAATAAAAGTTAAAATTGGAAAGAATAAAAGACACAGATATTACTAATACTGATAAACTAAAGAAAAGAGAATTCCACATACAGATTACAATCAGTAAACCCTTTTTGGAAACTAATTAAAGATGGCAGAATTATGTTTAAAAAAGAGTTTGTAACTTAAATTTAAGAAAGAATGCACAAGATTATTATCTTGTATGTTGATAAAAGGACAAAAGAAAATATGCACAGAAGTCTGAAAACTGGACCTCTAGTATAAAAGGAATAATACCATTGTGATCAGTGTCTTGTCTGTTTTTCTTTTGGCTGGTTAATTTGTCATGCTGGCATGGACCGAAGCTTTTGACATTGTTCATTATGATGACATCGACCCCAGAAAAGCTTTTATGAGTAGCCTTTAGGATTGACCAAGAACAAGTTTAAACCAATGGTCATGAGCTCATTCTACCTCATGAAAAACTATGCATGGTAATCAACAATCTTCATAAACTCACTAAACTTACCATTAAGCTAAGATTAAATATTCCTTATTGTGATTAAATTAAGTGTTTGCAAACCATTCTCCAATAAGCTTATAATATAATCCTGATAGAGATATTAAATTTTATTATTCAAGAGACTTTTGTTTACCTTGATTCATGTCTGGATTAGCATGTGTATAGTCTTTCCAACTTATTAGTAATTGGTGTTTTTAATATTTTAATTTGTTAGAATAAACTATTTATTTCTAATATCAACTTTTCATTGTGCATTATTAATATTAGTTATTAAATTTATTAATGTTAGTTTATTAGGATTTGAGTGTATAATTTACCTTTTCCAATATTTGATGATTAAGCCCAGGAATAATACTCTCTAAAAAAATAAAATTATGGGATACAAAGAAGTTAGGAGTCTATTGACTATGGTGCCCTCTTATGAATTAAAACTAACTTTGTCAGCAATTCCTGTCATAATAATTAGTATGCCAATTAATCAGGAAATATAGCTATGTTTTTTAGAAATATGAACAAGATATTTTCTTATCCATAGCTTGATTAACTTTCACCTTATAGTGTGTAAAAAAAGCCTAACAGAATCTAGCAAAATGTGAAAACATTACAATACATAATCATATAGTAATAATCACTGTAATGACAAAAATGTATGGAATAGTCATTAGGCATTTGTTTTGCTTGGTCTCTTTAATGCCTTAAAAAATCAAATGTTCTTGTTTTAGTTATTAGCAATTTTGTGTAATATCAAATAAATAGTCTATGTTGTTAATTAAAATCAAAAAATTAATCTGTATCAATATTGTTAATAATAAACATTAAGAACATCATTTATAGTATAGTTTTGTATATAAATATTCAAAAAAAATTTTTTTTCAGTTTTAAATACTTTTATTTAATTCAGAATATCTATGTTTATATGTTTATTAAAATAATTAAATCAAGGTTTAATATATTTATATTTAATAGAATTTGTTTAAACTTTGTTCATTTGTTATAAATCACAGGCAATGTCATATGACAATTAAATATTTTAGGAGATTCCCTATTTTTTTAAATCAAAGTGGTTCAAATTGTTTCATATCAAATTTCAAATATGTGATATCACTTCAATAACTTTTCAGTAAGTGTGATATATATATATTTTAAAAAAATTACCTTAAAAATCTCATAACAATCTTTTAAAATTGAAATAAAAGCAAATCTTGATTATAGAACTAAATGTAAATGAACTTTATTTAATATGTATAGTTTTATTTTCAACCTTAATGCTAAAAACGGAAAAATAAGTTATAAAAAATATTTTATAATAATCACTTTTATTTATTTACTTTGGACTAAAATCACAAAAAATAATTGTTTCTTCAACCACAATTGGGCAAGTCTGATGATTATTAATGTTTAATATTAAATAATTTATTAACCTTAATATAAGATATTAGACATGAAATAAATAGAAGTATATTACTAGAATTTTATGTATAAGAAAGGAATTTAACTTGGCTGAGTTAGAAGTCAGTTATTTTTATTTATATCCATCATACTATAGAGTGGATGATGGTCTGGTCAGGGTATATATATATTGTAATGAGCACAGACGTTCATTACATTGTTTTTTTATATATTTATTAAACATGAAAGTAAATTAAAAAGTTCGCATTTAAAAATTTTCTTTAAGAATTAAAAATTAAAATTAAATATCATCTTAAACTCGTATATATTAATTAAATCGCACAGATAATGAAAAATTATTAAAATAAAACTTTATTAAAGAAAAAGTATTTTAAAACTAAATTTTAAAAAGATTTGGAGATAAAATTATATCTTTAAATTTATCTTTAAATATATCTTTGATTTGGAAAACAGGTTAATTAATCAGAAATGGAAATGATCAATTTAATTAGTCAAATGTAAACCAGCCTTGGGCATTTAAATGTAAAAACATCGGTCAGATAGGAAAACAATAGAAACTTTTAGCAAATGAAATAAATCCATTGGGAAATCGGACCTCAACGAAAAGGATCATCACATCGATGACGTAATGTTAAGTCAATCTTTCAAAGTAATATAAAAGGACAAGTTTGGAAATTATGAGTTAGTGATGATGATTATTACAATGTGACAGATAGGTGTTAGTGCAGAGGTGCGGGAGAAGAGATTGAAGAGACGCACAATTCAATCCCTTCAGTTTTGCCAAAGAAAGAAAGAGAAATAAACTATCATTTTCTACATTGAGGACCAACTAAACTAAAAAAACCCTGAATGAATAAATAAAACAACAGCTAAATGGATACCAATCTTTTTAGGACGGCGTGGGAATTCACGTTCATGGCAAGCAATGGATAAAGATGAACTGTTTTAAATCGTAAGAACTTTATAAATAATGAACATTAAATTAAAATTTTCCATATTTAAATGATTGCAATATTATCCTATCTGACCAACTTAATTTATTAATAATGTTATTTGATATATTTTTTATTTATTTATTTAAAATCATTTCCATTTATTTAATTTTGTTCTTTAAGTTTTATTATGATTTCTGTTTTCCGTTAAGTTAAATTATATAAATGTTAAACTTAAGTCGGGCATGAATGGCTGTATAGATTTGTAAAGTTATATTAGGGGAGGGTAATCTTAGGTTATTTGTTGTTGTTAAATTGGGTCAATGGATTGGATATATTGATGTAGTTAGTAGATGTAGTCGGAGATTCGCTACTGGCAGAATCGCTTCATATGCCGCACTCTCCCGTTTTGCCTATGGAAGGAATTATAAGACACAGAGCGCAGTTCCTTTCTATGGAGTTTTTTTTATTGCTCTTCTTGTCAGATAGATAAATATTCCTATTTGACGAGAGACCATTTCTTCTCTTAACTTTTTGGTGCCGCCGTATTTCGTATTACATTGAATACGTCGATATATCAGATGGATTGGCGCCAGTTTGGCTGCGACTTTTAGCCTAAGGTTAAATAGGGATAGAATATTTATTTTCAAAAGCAAATTTATGTAGTCTATTCATACTCGACACTAAATAAAAATGCATTAAAATTAAGTTGTTTATAGATGTTTGCATGGATTCGTTATCGGTTAATTATGTTTGGATTTCATATTTGATCAAAATATATAGACATTCGATAAATAATGATACCTTACTGTTGAGTATCTAAAATGTATTTATTCAGATGTCTTTTAAGTTATTGGTGACAATGCAAGTATCTTATGGTGAATACTATTGGGTTATGTATAAATTTCCCTTCGCAATTGTCAGTAATCAATAATTTTGTATTTTGATCGTTTATGTTTATTTTGAAATGTTTTTGACCGTGAAATCTATGTAACCGATGTATATTCAACATTATAAACAAGCTTTCATAAATTTATCTGTGCGAACTTAATTAAAATGTAAAATTAGAATATAATAGTAATTAAATGTAAATTAAAGTCAAAAATCAAAGTTAAAAATGTAGGTTAAATTTTGAAATGTAAAACTAATACTAAAATAATTTTAAACCTTATATATATGTGAAATAAATAAATGTTTGTGTGTTAATTACTGGCAGTGGCTTATTTTATTCTTTTTTATATATATACTCTTAGATTATATTATTAAATCTCTGCTATTCCACTGAGCTAGTGACATGGGCTAACGACCGGATGCAAAATATAAAAAAAAATTTTTTTTTGACTCACGTATCTGCCTACTTTATAATTTTTTTCTAGATTCAAATGCCTAGATGGTGCCCTGTAGTGCAGATCACGTTAAGTCACCTTCTCCGGATCATTACAATTGTCACCCAACTTGGGGCCGATGTTTAATAAACCATGTATACCCTGAGTACATTTCTTATTTCAAAATGAAATATTTTTATCTGTTACATAAAGTCGCATACTTTGAATCTTATAAAAGCACTGCCAGAAAAAATTGCACATATATATTAAACATGAGAAAGTATAAATAATTTAAACTGTATTTTGTTAAAAAGAAAGTCAAAAGGTTGCATTTGATATGTTTTTTTTGTTAATATATATTTATGCTTTAATGTGTATAGGAGCGCACAGCCACGTAAGTTTATGACGGTAAATGTGGTACCTTACGGAGAGTACCATTGGGAATTTACTTCAGTGTAATCCTATTTAAGCATTTTAATCAGTCATAAATAAGTTGGTGGTATTTATAATTGTGCTGCAAATATACACGTATAAATCCAGTATCTTTCAAAACGTATTTAGTTCAATGCAACCTTCTTAAATAATTTAAATAACTTGCTTGTCATGCTGTGTGGAAAAATAAAATGTATAAGAAAAAATAATAGAACTCTTGTGGGGAGGAGGTGAACATAAATGGTCCTTGGGAAAACGATAGTCAACATTTTTTTTTTGTATATAGACTTTATACTAACCAAATGTTTTGTAAATTTTGTTAATCGTGTACCGTAATTACTAACCCTAAGTAAATTTTTTTTTGATCATTTTTTTTAAGCAACTTTACTGATATGTAACGAGCACAGACGTTCGTTACATTGTTTTTTTATATATTTATTAAACATGAAAGTAAATTAAAAAGTTCGCATTTAAAAATTTTCTTTAAGAATTAAAAATTGAAATTAAATATCATCTTAAACTCGTATATATTAATTAAATCGCACAGATAATGAAAAATTATTAAAATAAAACTTTATTAAAGAAAAAGTATTTTAAAACTTAATTTTAAAAAGATTTGGAGATAAAATTATATCTTTATATTTATCTTTAAATATATCTTTGATTTGGAAAACAGGTTAATTAATCAGAAATGGAAATGATAAATTTAATTAGTCAAATGTAAACCAGCCTTGGGCATTTAAATGTAAAAACATCGGTCAGATAGGAAAACAATAGAAACTTTTAGCAAATGAAATAAATCCATTGGGAAATCGGACCTCAATGAAAAGGATCATCACATGGATGATGTAATGTTAAGTCAATCTTTCAAAGTAATATAAAAGGACAAGTTTGAAAATTATGAGTTAGTGATGATGATTATTACGATGTGACAGATAGGTGTTAGTGCAGAGGTGCGGGAGAAGAGATTGAAGAGACGCACAATTCAATCCCTTCAGTTTTGCCAAAGAAAGAAAGAGAAATAAACTATCATTTTCTACATTGAGGACCAACTAAACTAAAAAAACCCCAAATGAATAAATAAAACAACGGCTAAATGGATACCAATCTTTTTAGGATGGCGTGGGAATTCACATTCATGGCAAGCAACGGATAAAGATGAACTGTTTTAAATCGTAAGAACTTTATAAATAATGAACATTAAATTAAAATTTTCCATATTTAAATGATTGCAATATTATCCTATCTGACCAACTTAATTTATTAATAATGTTATTTGATGTATTTTTTATTTATTTATTTAAAATCATTTCCATTTATTTAATTTTGTTCTTTAAGTTTTATTATGATTTCTGTTTTCCGTTAAGTTAAATTATATAAATGTTAAACTTAAGTCGGGCATGAATGGCTGTATAGATTTGTAAAGTTATATTAGGGGAGGGTAATCTTAGGTTATTTGTTGTTTTTAAATTGGGTCAATGGATTGGATATATTGATGTAGTTAGTAGATGTAGTCGGAGATTCGCTACTGGCAGAATCGCTTCATACGCCACACTCTCCCGTTTTGCCTATGGAAGGAATTATAAGACGCAGAGTGCAGTTCCTTTCTATGGAGTTTTTTTTTATTGCTCTTCTTGTCAGATAGATAAATATTCCTATTTGATGAGAGGCCATTTCTTCTCTTAACTTTTTGGTGCCGCCATATTTCGTATTACATTGAATACGTCGATATATCAGATGGATTGGCGCCAGTTTGGCTGCCACTTTTAGCCTAAGGTTAAATAGGGATAGAATGTTTATTTTCAAAAGCAAATTTATGTAGTCTATTCATACTCGACACTAAATAAAAATGCATTAAATTTAAGTTGTTTATAGACGTTTGCATGGATTCGTTATTGGTTAATTATGTTTGGATTTCATATTTGATCAAAATATATATAGACATTCGATAAATAATGATACTTTACTGGTGAGTATCTAAAATGTATTTATTCGGATGTCTTTTAAGTTATTGGTGACAATGCAAGTATCTTATGGTGAATACTATTGGGTTACGTATAAATTTCCCTCTGCAATTGTCAGTAATCAATAATTTTGTATTTTGATCATTTATGTTTATTTTGAAATGTTTTTGACCGTGAAATCTATGTAACCGATCTATATTCAACATTATAAACAAGCTTTCATAAATTTATCTGTGCGAACTTAATTAAAATGTAAAATTAGAATATAATAGTAATTAAATGTAAATTAAAGTCAAAAATCAAAGTTAAAAATGTAGGTTAAATTTTGAAATGTAAAACTAATACTAAAATAATTTTAAACCTTATATATATGTGAAATAAATAAATGTTTGTGTGTTAATTACTGGCAGTGGCTTATTTTATTCTTTTTTTATATATACTCTTAGATTATATTATTAAATCTCTGCTATTCCACTGAGCTAGTGACATGGGCTAACGACCGGATGCAAAATATAAAAAAAAAAATTTTTTTACTCACGTATCTGCCTACTTTATAAATTTTTCTAGGTTCAAATGCCTAGATGGTGCCCTGTAGTGCAGATCACATTAAGTCACTTTCTCCGGATCATTACAATATATATATATGATCACTAGATGGAGCTTAGCAATAGCTCTAATCAAGCTTTTATTTTATGTGCCGAAAGAGAAAAAATTCAAAATCTCTATCAGAGGTCTCTATCTCCAGACCAACTGGTTTCAAGCTTGTGGCTCACCTCAGTGGAGCACTGGGATGCCAGAAACTAGATTTAAAATACCAACTCAAACATCAGCACTTATAAAACATGTTTCTATCAATTTGAAAGCATGAATTTATCAGACACGTAAATGTCTTCAAATTCAGCCTAACAAACCAGATAGCTATATTGGTCTGAATTCAGCTGTTTCACCATATAGTAATAGCCTTTGCAATATATAGCATTGCAAAAACCTTCAAAGGTACACTTATAATAATTAAAACAAATTATAAATTTGATAATTTGCTTTTAAGCTTGCATTTTATGATCACTAGATGGAGCTTATCAATAGCTCTAATCAAGCTTTTATTTTATAAGTGCCGAAAGAGAAAAAATTCAAAATCTCTATCAGGGATCCTTATTTCCAGACCAACTGTTTTCAAGCTTGTGGCTCACCTCAGTGGAGCGCTGGGATACCAGAAATTAGATCTAAAATACCAACTCAAAGGTCAGCACTTATAAAACACGTTTCTATCAATTTGAAAGCATGAATTTATCAGACACATAAATGTCTTCAAATCCAGCCTAACAAACCAGATAGCTATATATATATAAAACTGGAATAAAACTACAAAAAATTTTAAAATGCTTATATAAAATTGAAGAATCCTTTGCTATAGCCAGCTTATGGTGTATTCTGCCATCTTGAATAGCATTACATTAATATTTAAAACTTATCAAACTCTCACACTAGTAACATTCCCATGTGAATGACCAACTTTCAATAAATTGTGTATACTAACACAATTACACTGTTTATTCAAAACATTATCTGTACTATTTATAAAATATGATTCCTTAATTTTAGTTTTCTTCAAATCATTTTCCACGTGCAAAATAAAAACTCTATCAAAGCAGAATTCTCCATTACAAATCACTGCATGTTCTGCAAAAACAGATTTATACCTAACTGTAGAATAATGCAACTTATCCATGCTCCATAATTCTCTTTTTCAATGTACATTTAGTCTCCCTGATATAACTATATCCACATGACATACCACTTTATATAGAATATTACATTTGTTGACTTTATCAATACAGTCTTTACCATATATATAATATTTAAACTTATGCGTCTCTATAATAAAAAATTTTAAAATACTCTCTAATGAAGCATAAGATAATAATTAACAAGAAAAGAGTAAGTATCTCTTCTTTTACCTCATTTATTAATATAGAGGTTTGTCTAAAATACTTGGGTTACTATGAGTTTTAATTTCAAATATTTATATTTAAGCACAGGAGGAAGTATAAGGTCATTAAATGTACATGCTTAGTTACACATTAATACACTATCAAGCTGGTTAATTAAATCACTTTCTCTGTTTGAATTATTATACAATTATAAAATTAATAACAATGATCAATCCAATTATCATTTTATATGTAATTGAATTATAATTAAACCTTTTAATGATAATGATTATATTTACAAATTCATCCTTTATCTGTATCTAACTTTTTTGATTAGTCAAGGCAGGTTTATTTTTTACTAAAATAAAATCTATTTGCTATCATTGACATTTTCCAGATAGAAAAGCCATTGACACAAATTTATGTTTAAATCTTTCTAAAAATATTAAACATGTCTCCTTATTAATGCTATGGTTAGTAGGCTGATTGTAGAACCTAGTTGATTATAATATTGATTATACATATATAGGCATCTTTAACTAGATAAGTGTATACAATGGAGATAAGATCTGCATAGATAGAGAGATATATTCACTGCTCAATGTTGCATAGAGAAAATATACTAAAAACTATTTCATTCACATGTTTTTAATAAGCTAACATTAATATCACCATGTCATAAGTTTAAATATATATTACAATAATAAAATAAATCCATATAAATATATAGTTTGAATCTAAATTATTCATTCTGTCATTAATTAAAAGACTGAATTTATTTTAATCATGGAATATTCATTTATTTATTTTTTAAGCATTAATTTATTCTAAAATGTTTAATTCTGACAACAATTTGACTAATGCATTTTCTACCATATTCAATATGGTTTAAAGCTAAAAATAATACATTAAATTTGTAGGAATTGAAAAAAATGGAAGTGAGGAAGAAAAAATATCTAACATCCCTGTGCAAGCAGTTTAACCACTTGCAAGATTTTACAAAAAAAACAACAAATAAATGAACTTATAAATATATGTATTTAGACTGCAGTAATGAGTTAAATTAAATTAAGCTTGAAATTGAATAGAATATGAATTTTCACTAGATAATTGACTTGGGATCTGTGCACATATATCCATGGCAAATCTTAAAATATTTGATTTTTCTTTTGGGATAATGATATCCAAAATAGTACATCATTCAAAATTTTTTGCAAGGTTATTCATAATTCATGTAGTTTCTTCATTGAATTGGAGGCTGATTCTTTCATGAATCTATTATAATACTCGGATCCCAATCTACATTTATGTGGGCAGTGTAGCAATTAATCTTTATTATAATTCAGATTAGCATATTAGACAGTTAAACAATTAGCATATAATCACTTCAGGGCTTATCTTTGCAGGTTTGCCATTCACATTTGAGAAACTACATAGCATTAAGCTAATACCCAACAAACTTCTAGAAGCATTTAGCCAATCATCATGTAAACCGTTATAGTTCTAATGAGGCTTTGTTTTAGGAATATACTGATTCCCCCCCCCCAATGTTAACACTTTTCCATTACATGTAGAGAATCCAATTTTAGTATGATTTTGATTTCCACTGAATTTACTTCAAATGCTTGTTTGACTTCAAATCTCAATAACAATGACATATAAATTGTTCGACAACTCTCTAACAACTGCATAAAAATTATTTTCCTCCTGCTTTTATATCCAAGTTATCTTTTGATCAAAAAAATGTTTTTTAAAACTCAAACACTAGGCTTCCCATATACCAAGATGTCATTGGTTAACATTTTATTTGTTTTTAATTTTTTTATCAAATGAGTTTGTTATCAATTCATCAAGCAGTATGTTTTCTTTTTTAAGTTTAACAACAGTTTTTTTTTTTAAATATATGATTGTAAACATTTAATTTACTTAATTTTATTATTGTATTATTTAATAATTTAGCATGCATTTTTGGACTTTCAATGCTACCAATGAATCCACAATATACAAGTTGAAAAATATGTGATTACATAAGCCAAACTCTATTTTATTTAGCAGTTCTATTGTTGTTCATAAAAAATGCAACACTCTTTCCATAATAAATAATTATATTTTTGGTCTAGCAGTATTTGTGGCATAAATAATATAAGTGCTGGAGAAATCATAAATACTATTATATATTTGAAAAATAAAAGTATTGCCAATAATAATATACCAGTATTCATCTACAAAGGTTATATAGAATTATTAAGACCTGCATTAGTACATATATTCAACCTAATATTAAAAATTCAATATTTCCTGACTGTTGGAACAACTCAAAAATAATTCCAACTTATAAATCAGGAAATAAAATCAGATCATGCAAATTTCAAGCCTACTACTCTTCTACCAGTATGTGCAAAACTATTTGGAAAAATAATTTATTATAGAATTATATATCAATTGAAAAATATCTTTCCATCATCCATACATGGATTTATTCCTGGATGCTCCATAGAAACAAATTTATTACATATTTCAGATGCTATATCACAAGCCATAGATCTCAAATATCAACTTGATGTCATTTACTTTGATCTCTCTAAAGCAGTAGAACATGGGATTCTTTTGCTGAAAACAAATGTAATGGGTTTATCCACTAATCTTCTAAAACTATTAAATTCATTTCTTACAAATAGAAAGAACTATATACATATTAATGAAGAATCTTCAACTATGGTTTCCTATAAATATGAAATTTTACAGGGAAGTATTCTTAGTTGAATTCTTTTTCCATTTATACATCTGATTTAACATCTGTGGTATATGAAAAAAATATTTTATGTTACGCTGATGATATCAAGATATTTATAGAAGTTAGAAATGGAAATAATCCTAAAATATTGCAAAGTTATGTTAATGGATTTGCTAAATGGTGTGAAGCTAATAACATGAAAATAAATCCAACTAAATGTAATATAGTATCTTATTCCAAGAAAACCATGATTAATATGGCTTACTATGACATTAATGGTAATAGAATACCTTGGAATAATATACAGAAAGATTTGGGTATTATTTTTACTAATAATTTCTCTTTTAATAATCACATTCAGGTAGCAATAAATAAATCCTATAAAATTATGGGTTTAATTTGAGATTAAATATTAAACTCAAATTAGAAATCTACAAACTACTTTTTAATACACTGATAATACTAGTCATCCACTATGGATCTGTAATATGGAATAATGACAATTATTCAACAATAAAGGAACTTCAAAAAATTCAAGATAATTATTATAGATACATTCATAATGATATATATTTAAATAAAGCATATAGTATTACAATAGAAGATTAATAGCAGATATGATGTTTTTGCTTAAATTAATAAATGGTGAAATATCATCAGAATATATGACAAATAAGATTTATCTCAGAATTCCAACTTTTAAATCTAGAAATAAAGATATATTTTATTTACAAACATTAAAAAAAATAACTTATTCCCCAATTTATAGGTTACAGATGAAATACAACAATAACTTTAAGGAGGTGGATATTTTCTATTTAAATGATAGTTTAAATATAAAATTAATTAAAGACAAATTATACAAGGAACACCTATAAATAAATATATATTATTGTATTACTACTGGAAATACTTGTGGCTACTAAGTTGTTATTTAAAAGTAAATTGAATAATAATAATAATAATAATAATAATAATAATAATAATAATAATAATAATAATAATAATAATTATTATTATTATTATTATTATTATTATTATTATTACTACTACTACTACTACTACTACTACTACTACTACTACCACTCCACTACTACCACTACTACTACTATTATCATCATCATTATTATTATTATTATGTTTCAAAGGAGCTTTATTGAAATTCAAAATAGTTACATATTTACAAAAATCATAGGTTACATCACAAGTTTACATCAATATGGTTACATATAACTGATTAGTGACTATATAAAAGGTTACATAAAATTAAATTTGATTACATATATTAAAAGAAAAAAAAGGTTACATAAATTAATATGAGTTACATAATGTTATATAATTTTTTAGCATCTACTTTTTTTTTCAAAGGCATTTAAGATTATATACATATATAAAGGGTACGGCTTTTGTTGCAGTTAGGTTATATCACTTTAGCACTGTTTCAGTTATTGATGTATTAAGAACCAGGTATCATGAAAAATGTTATATGGGGCAAGTTTTCTGTCTCTTTCCCTGAAAATCTCCAGTCTAATCCAAAATGTATTAGGATGTCTTCTAGGATTATTATTACATATAAAAATGCCTTTTTTACATCATAATGCATACAAGATAAATTTACTCACTCTAATCCTAGCAAAAATTTCTATTGTGTAGGTTATAAAAAAGTATGCAATATTAAATAAAGAATTATTAAAAAGGTAGGGAAGAGCAATGCAGATATTACCATAATACTTACAATCATAGAATATATGCTCTTGTTTTCAAAATCTTTATGTCATATGGGACAAAAAGCATCAATGTTTGTGCAATTTCTTCTATATTTATAAAAATAAAAGTGTTGGTAATGATCTCAAGTTAATCTTTATTAGAAAATCAAAATCGGCTCAAGCTTCCAGAATCTAAATCTTCTAACAAGTTGTCAATTGTTTAGGCCCAAAATGAGCTTGCTTTGTCTATTTAGTGTTGGTTGGTTTATTAATAGATATGTTTGCCAATATTTATACTTATTTGTAAGGGACAGAAGGTTAGTTTATCTATGCTCAATAATGGTTTTATTAGATTAGCCCAATAACCAGTGCCAGGGGAGGTCTATCCATTGGTGTAATTTTTGATGAAGTAGCAACATCATTAAATAGATTTGAAAAGGAGGTAATTAGATGAAATGTTTTCTGTATTTTGAATATATTTAATGAGTGTAGTCCTAGCCATTATGAATTAATGTATTTTGTAGTTTTTTTAATAGAGATGGATGTAATGCATCTACCCTACAGAAGTTTTTTAAGCATGGAGTAAACATGTGAAGTAAAGCCTATAGTGTAAATGATTATAGGGCTGTATATTAAACAATATGACTTTAAAATAAATTGATTTCAAAAAGGAGTTAAAAAATTTTTCGATTTTTTTCTTTAAGAGAATATTGTATTTTTGTTCTCATTTCAGTATTACTCAGGTGGAAGTGAAAACTGAGGAATGAGGCAGGGCTTTCCTTAAATTTAGATTGTATTAGTTTGCCTATATATATATCTGCCAACTAAATGTTTTGCCTAATATGAATTCTAGTTGGTATTCCTGTGAATAATGGTCTAAAATTAGTAATAATTTGGGAACATGTTTTTGTGATGATAAAAAAATATAATGTCATCAATGTAAACAATATATGAAATATTACTTTTAAATTATGGTACAAAAATACCAGGTATCCATTTCTCAATCATTTTAAGGAAGGGATTTATCTACACTATAAACAGTAAGGAATTAAGAGGGGAATCCTGAAGGATAGAACAATGGGGTTTAAACCCTGGTGAGTATTTTTCATTCATTGACACATGGATTTCTCTATTTATCAATAGATTGGTGAGTATATAGATTAATGATTTGGGGATGGACAACCTTGCTAAGAGGTTTATGAGTTGGTCTATTAAAATTGAATCAAATGCTTTTTTATATTCAACTGAATGACAATAGGGCTATTTTTTTTCTAACAGTCTCCACAATAAGCTTAAAAAATAATTGCAGCTAAACCAGTAGATGCACTTCTCTTTTCAAATTGCATTTTGGCTATTGCTGATAAGATAAAGCATTCAAGTTTATCCTTTACCATTGATTTAAGAATCTTCATGTGAAGTGGACTCATAGATATAGGACATATATTTTTAATTGTAGTGATATTTTCAGATTTTTTAAGAAAAGGCACAATTGGCTAGATTCCTTAAAGTAAATTGTAGTAAAAAAGCGTAGGTGTTCATAGACAAATATTGAAATTTCATGAATATCTGGATGACAGGCATCTGGGATTTGAGCAATTTTTTTTTTTGGTGAAATCATTTATTGTAAAGATATCATTATCCTCTGTGTTTCCCAGAAATAAAGTGATAGGAAACATTTTATTATTTTGCAAGCTATTTTTAAAAAACTCATATAATGAAGTTAGCATGCTGTCTTCAGCAATTATTTCATTATTGATTGTAATTACTGTAGGTATGGGGGGGGGGTGTCATTGATCTAATGTCCAGCAGATAAAATGTCTACAGAATTAATGCGTATAATCCAGAAAAAAACCTTTTTTAAAATTAGAATGTATTCTTTCAGAGTTTGACAGGTATTGCTATATAAATTTTTTAGGGCAGCTACTTTACTGCAGTTGTTTTCAGTGGCCTGGTAATGAATAATTTTTTTATGAATGTCATATGCAAGTGCTAATAATTTAGTAGGAGGTGTGCATGTTCAGGTTAAGTGTTTGATGTACAAGAAAGAACATTTACAAATGCTAACCAGGTTTGCACAGGATCTAACTTCATTTTATCCATTTTAAAAATTTATCAATTTGTGAAACTAAAAATTCATTAGTCCTTCTAGGGAGTAATACTCTTATTGTCTTTTCCAACTGATGATACTTTTCTATGTGTAAGATCTAGATCCAGAAGTACGCGAATGCTAAATGGTCAGATAGAGTTGAATGTTTTAGAGATGACTTAATTAGATGATGTAATATGGGTGAGTAAAATACTAGATTTATTAAAGAAGAGTGCCTACCATTGTAGAATGATACCGAATCGTTTGGTAGAAAACCTCCACTCATAAGGAGAAAAGCAAACTTATATAGCCACTTAGATACAAATTTACTGTAAGGCATATTAAAATCATCCAGTAGCAGAAATGGATAGGGAGAGGAAGCTAGGATTGAATTAACTGTTAATATTAATCTACTTATTATTGTTGACCCTGGAGGTATATATGCAAATATAATATTTAAAACAAAAGCTTTAAATTGATAAAAAATCAAGTCAGATGTCATATGACCTAATTTTAATAACAAAAGCTTTATACTGGAATGAGATAATTAATATGTGAGCATCAAGGTATAGACTATTAAATGATCTGAATGAACAAGGCTTAGATATTATAATACCCTTTCCACAGATGGCATGAGACATTTTTGAAAATATTGAGAATCCTTGACCATGTTGATAATTTGAAGGATCTGTAACTGAGGTACAATATATTTTTGTCTCTGTCAAGCCAAGTATGTGTGGCTGGACTATGCCACACCATTTAATTAATTGGTGGATTTTCTGATCAGAGCTTAAGCCTCTGATGTTAAGAGTTCTGAAATTTATATGCATATTCAAGGAAATATAGATTTAAATTTTAAAAAACTGTATATAAATATATATTCTCATGTTTATTATTTACATTTAACAATAATATATTCAAATTAAGCTCTATATTGTAATACATATTAAATTATCTTTTTCTCTTTCTGTATTTATATATCTAACTCTGGGTATTATGCTTATTTATGCTTAAAAAATTACCCCAAGGAAGTATGTGTATGATTTTACACCTACAATCTTACTAAATAAACAGCTCTATATTTTAATTTACTCTATATTAAAAATGTTATTAAAGGGATATCATTAGCAGGTTTTAAAGTTTCTTCTCTAGTTCTACAGAAAATTAAAATATTTTCCGATATTATTTCATGTTGTATACCTGATCCTAAACTGAGATCTGAAACACTACAAGTAGTGTACTGACCTCATTTATTTCAATTATTTCATCCATCACATCTTCCATTTTAGACTCCTGAATTTCCAGCATGTACTATTTTAACTTTCTTGATCAGTTCATCAGAAGTAGTAAGTTCTTTGTTATCACTTCAATTTATTTCTGAGGCAGGCTTTCTCCCATCCTTTACCCTAACAGGGTGACCAGGTTTTCATTTTTCTGTGGCAATGATGGGCAATTGCTTTGGTTCAGGGGCCACAAAGATTGGTGGAGGGGCACATCTTTTTTTCATGACTCAATAAACACACTGCTTTATTTCCTGTATTACCAAAGATATATTTGTTTGTCCATTCTTCATTAAACACATGACATTCATCACTGATTTTACATGTTTTCAGAGGATTCATGGTTTCACTAAAGTTGGAAATGTATATATTTGTCAATGCAAAGACAAAATTGAAATTAACTAGATCAATTGGAAAAGCATTGCACATCGTATCTACACTGCGCATGTGTATTGACATGGCCATCCTAGTGGAATATACAAGATGAATCTTCAGTTGCACATGGGAAGGAAATCTCAATTCAAGATGGACTTTTCTGATTGTCTTGATGGGCCACATAAAAACTGTTAGCAGGCCACATGTGGCCCTCAGGCCACTATTTACCAACTCCTGCTCTATGGGATTAGTGGCAATCTTATTAGTCTTGGATTATAATACTTATATTCATTAGTAATTTGTTTGTAATAGATTAAATAAAATAACATTTCTGTAAATAATATTTTTGATCAACAATGAATACAAATAAAATTATTAGAAAATACAAAACGAAATCACTAATATCTTAGCATAAGTAAATTTCCTTTAAAAGTTTCTATATTTTCCTGACCATGTAAAAATGTCTGTAAAAAAGATGAATGCATTTGTAATTTACCTAAAACCATTTTAAAAATATTTTTCAAATAATGAAAATAGTTATATTTAGCTGTCTAATCTATTCTCCTTTTTCAATCTTTCAAACAATGAAAAGTAAAAGATCTTTTTTACGATTAAATTGTATACTAATTTATTTCTTATTTACTTTTTTAAATATCATCTATTATATAGATTTAACAGCTTTTGGATAGTCTAGTTATCCTGATTTTTCTATTGGGGAAGTATATGTATGTTTCTGAAACTCTTTTTAAGTTTGTAAACTATCTGAATACTTTTTTTTATATTCAAAATGTTATTTTTTATTATTCAATTTTAGCATTATTTAATTTATTTATTTAATAACTGAAATACAGGCTTATTATATACCTGTATCAATATATGCAATATATAGGGTATTTGAGCACATACTTTCACATGACCCACCACTCACCACTCCATCTTATATCACTGATATATCCTATATTGCATATAATGATACAGGTATATAATAAGCCTGTGTTTCAGTTATTACATTGCAAGATGTCTGCCCATCCTTGCATATATATTAAATGGATTATGTCCTGTACATGTGGGGTTCAGATTGATTTTAGGCCAACATGTATGTGACAAGAATCTCGGCCTCAGGGTGGCCTTTGAGGATTCCATCATCAGATTTGCAATTGGATGGATGGTTGAAGAGTTGGATTGTGGAGTAGATTGAAACCTGTCCATTAAAGTATGAAGATTGTCTATCTTAATGTAAATCTGAGCACTTATAGTATATATGTGTAGAGATGATAATCTGGATCAACTGATGATTGCTGGTTTAGCATGAAATATATATATATATTGATGATGATTTATTTATTTAAGTGGTAAACAGTAGGTTAAAGCCAATTACACAATGCACATTAAACAATGCATATCATATAACAATAAAATAAAAAAACAGAAAAGTAAAAAATATATAATCAAGATAAATTTAAATGAATAAGCAATGATATTATAATTTATGAATATTACAGAATTTCTTATGACCTAAATTAAAATGATTAATATTAGTCAAAATCTGATTGTATAAAGAAGGTAGCTGAATAAAGGAGAAAAGTTAAAAATATTGAAATGACAAGCTAGACTATAACAGACAAAAGCAATCTGAGTATCGTGCTCTTAAAACTTAATTATAATAGTTGAAATTATATCTATTAAAATAATTTGTTGATTTATGATTTTGTAATTTCTATCTAAAAGAAATACGAAAAACAACTTTATTTCCAAAGAAATATATTTGGAGAATTTATATGCTGATTGCAATAAACTAGATTCTTGTTTAGAATTAGGATTCCAAATGATTGAATAATATTCAATGATGGGAAGATACAATGGCAAAAATAATATGAATTTTATATCTCACTGAAATGATAAACTTAACTAAAAATGGCATTTATAAATGTGTATGTCAAAGCGTTGACCAGGAAGTAAACATAGGCCAGCTGCTTGGAAGGCAGCTATGCTAACCACTAGGCCACCAATGCTTGTCTAAGAATGTCATTTAAAAGTTTTGTAAACAATCATTTCTAAATGAGACGAAAGGATCCATTACTAGAAATTAAACTCCCAAATCTTTTTGGATACAACATAATTTTGTGAGAATTAATTAAATAATATATATAGTAATCAAAAAGTTAGTCAACAGCAAATCATCTCAATGTGGGAAGCCCAAAACTGTGACCAAAACATCCTACCCCGGACTGTAACAGGCTACCATTAAATGACACAATGCAAAGCTGTTACAACATAATTTTGTCACAGTCAGGGTACATCACAAAGATCTATTGCAGCATTTCTTAAAGATACAGCAAGTTATCTAATATAAATTGTATAAATCTTTAATTTAATATAATTCTCCCTAACAACTGGATCTTAAAACTACATTCCCAAACCTTAATTTACAATTTTATTTACTTGAGACTTGATGGCCAACCATGGACCAACAAGCATAATTTATAAAATTATCAATCATTACATGGTGAATATGGGCTATTTAATAAGATGGTAATGAATTTAATCAGCTTCATAACATAATTGGCTATAGCTCAGATATCCTCATGCTCTAAGTATAGAAATGTTCTATAAGGTAATGTATTGCAATGGAAGGTGAATAGTATAAGTTTTTCTTTGTTAACTCAAATATCAAATCCAATCAATAGCTATGAAACTCTTAGAGGAATAAATAAAATATATGTTATAGTATTAGAGAATAGGTTCAATTGTTATCCTGGTTAGCACATTTATTATTAATTTAAATATTAATGTCACAAATATCAACAGAAGTAACAGATTCTGGATTATATTCCAGAATTAAGAAAGCAAAGCAGAGGTAATGTAGAAAGTAAATGGGATTTTATTGTGTCTTATACAGTACAAATTACCCCCAGAACAAAAGCATTATAATATTCTTTGAATGTTTCAGTAAGTCTTGCATACATTATCAGGAACAATATGTGCTCTAATATTTATTATCTATATACTACGTTGGATTTCTGACTCTATGTATGACAAATAGCAATGGCATAGATTGGTTAAATTATAAATGAACATTTATTTATATCTTAATAAACATTTAAATCGTAATTGGTTAACAGTATTCATAAATTAAATAAATGATAAGTAACATAAAATATCATCACATGTACTCATTCTACATGGATAATGTACATTAATTAAATAAATGAATAAAAAATAAAATATCACATGTACTTAGTTCTGTACATGGATATATGCAATAGTTTCAGATAATACAATCTAAGACTTTATTACAAATGTATTGATTTAGGCCCTTATAGGGATGAGACTAGATTCAAATACTCAGTCAATGGCAATCCCAATATGTCAAAACCAGAACCAATGCACCCATATTTAAAATTATGATAATACTGACAACAATTGTTATTAATAAACCTATGAAAATTGACTATGATGAGATATGAAATCAAAGAGGGAATTTGAACTCCAACTCAGCTGAAATATTCACTTGAATACTCTTTCATGGCTTATGACAGAACATGTGAGGCAAGCATTAAGATGAGAAAAACAATGTACACATAATAATGCATGGAGACTATGCCCAAACATATATTTATATAACAAAAAGTCATGCTATACATGTGGCTGTACTCTTCTGCACCAAGGAATAACAAATAATAAGTACCCTGTGGGTTTCCAACCATCATCAGAGCTACTAAGCATAAGTACATACTGTTCAGAGGATTCAGCACTAAAACAAACTTAAATAGGATATACAAAATAATGGCAAACAATTATCCTGCAGATTAATCACCAGCACAGAAAATCCATATAACATTAAAATACTATTAACGCTCACTTTCTTAATAAAATAGAAATAAATTATCCTCATTAATCTGCTAAATTGGGAAAACACATGCAGATTTACAAGCATGAACCAAGTCCAAAAAGTATAAGAAAACTGTACTATGGTAAACAATTGAGATAATGGTTGACTGTAGACCAGATAGTATGAAAGAATAGTAACTAATATTATAATATTATTATAAGCACAGAACCCTGGAAAGATTACAGGATGAGGCCATGTGGTGGTAATGAATTATAGATATGTTGGATTAATCATTAAATCTTTACACAAGTGCTATTCCCTAAATTGACTCTCTTTAATCCTTATATCTATATAAACAAGTAATTATTTAATACACAAAAGATTATATATACCGTAGATTTAACATACAAGAGAATATAAAATACGAATAAAATATAAAATTCATGTTCATTAAGTTATTACACTAGGTTCTAATACATAGTATTTAAATATATCAGCTATTAGCCAATCAATTAATAGCACATTTCTCAAACTTAATGATAAATATAAATTAAATATATTTGTTTAATTATAACATAGAATCTTAAAAGTTGATTGTATGTTTCTTCATCTCCATTATAAGGAATATTTATAAATTAGTTGATCTATATGTAGGTTCTGAAGATACAAGATATTTTGAGAGGTAGGATATGTATCATTTTAGTCAGATTATTCTTCAAAGTTAGTGAAATTGCATGGCTTTATTTTAGGTGTTATTCCAAAATTAGAGTATTTATTATTTTGATTTATTAGTGCTGAGGACAAAGAATAATAGTTCAAGAAAATAATTATCCCACATGTGCTATAACAGCCAAAATAGTTTTTTATTAGCTGTCATTTCTTTTAACAACTGTATTGTAGTTTTACTAAGGTAACTCACAATGTTGTTTTTAATATAAGTTCAAAGTGGGATTATAATTAATTCTTCTTCGTTCAGGCACTAGTGTACAAAATATCAAGACAGTACTTTATTCTGCAATATAATATTACTAGAAGTGTTAGAGTTGTAAAGTAAAACACTATATCCCAAGTAAAATATAGCATTTCATTTCACACATATAGAGCACTTCCTTATGTGTTAAAGTTCATGAAACTAATCTTATCCTGGGTTAAATATAATATCTCATTCCACACATACATAACAGTTGTGGAGGCAAAATTTTATTCAGGGCTAGTTATAAACAATAAGAAATTTTAAGAAGACTGACCTTTGTAAAACTTTTATTCCTGTTGCCATGGTTAATAATTATTCATGTGCATTTCAGTTGTAGATTTTGTGGAAGATTATCAGCAGCTAGATTCATGGCTGGAAGACTTGAACAGATTAGTTAAGATTTATCTATACATTTTCCTATTAACATTAGATAATATTGCAACTTAAATTATTTAAGAAAAGTTTTAACTTCCTTATTTACCTTTATGTTTTCTCCTTTTTTTCCCCTCATTTACATACCTGTTAAACAATGAAAAGAAATAAAAAAATGTGTTTATCTTATTGTGTTCTGTAAATTAATTCAAAAGAAATTAAATAAATCCTTTAATTAAACCAAAATAATCTTTAGGATTATTTAAAGAGAAAAACAAATAATAATTATTTGTTTTTATTTATTTTACTAAACTTGATGTTCTAGACTGTTGGTTTTCACTTTCAGGTTAAGCATAGTTTATCCAAATTAATGTTTGGAAACAGAACAAAACTAATATATCAAAAAAAATTATATAGCAGTAGGACAGAAAAAATGGAATTATATATTCTCATCATTCAACTAATTTGGATAAAAGTGTCAAATATACAAAGTACTAGCTGTGATAATCAAATTATTGAGAAGACGATAGAGAGGATTTTTAATTAATTCCATCTAGCTATATATTTTGTACCAAAATATAAAGTTACAATATATATAATATCAGATTTCTTAGAATATAAAACAAGGTAACATTTACTCAAACTAATGGATGTATTATTTAGATCACAAACAAGTTATAAAGTTATCAATATTTTTCTGAAAGAGAGTGCAAATGAATCACTGATGTGATTCTTCTAAAGTTTATTATAGCACAAAAGATAAGATTTCAGATAATCTTTAAAATTATTAAAAAGCATGGATACTAAAATACTGCCTTGTAGAATACTCAAATTATATTCAAAATTAGATAAAATATTATTATTGAATTTGACATAAGCTGTACAACTACAAATAAAGGATTGAAATAAAAAAATAAATTTTGTAGAAAAACACATTTTATATAATTTGTGAGAAGAATGATATAGTCTACTTTATCAAAGGCTTTTGATAAATCACAATAAATAACATCAAACCTTTGCTCTTTTATTATATGCACTATATGACCATAAATGAGTAGCAAATTAATTTCTACAGATCTATTAGGAATAAAACCACATGGTAATGAAGAAATGATTTTACAGACATCCAAAATAGTTTTATTATAAACACACCTTTCAAAAATGGAAGTAATACTATGTAAAACAGAAGCAGGTCTATAGTTATTAACACTGTCATGGAAGCTATTCTCAAAAATTGCTATCATTTTGGACATTTAAAAAGATTAGGAAAATCAGAGGAGGAGGAGCCAAGTAATAAACTAAAAATAAAGGTAAGAGGTGCTGCAATAAATTCAGGTAGATTTTTGTAAATAAAGGAAGAAATATTATCATTTCCTAAACTTAAATGAGTTTTAAGTCACTCAATGCCTAGTTTTTTTTTAATATTTATGTTTTAAGCACTTATTTTTTATTTTATTGCACACTTAAAGTTTTATCAATTTAATATTCAGTAGCATTAGCTTTATTGATTGCTTAATAAAATAGTGATTAACTCGTATGTTTTTGTTTTGTTTGTTTTTTTTAAATAAAAATATTTACTTATTAGAAACCTTTAATTAAATATTGATTGTTGTCTGTTTTATCTTTACACATAGATTGTTTATTTATTTTTGTCAATAATGTTGTTTTTTTTTTCCATGAGTCGTTTTAATTATACTAAATGTTTTTATTATTATTTAATAGTTACATAATTCGTTTGAATAACCATAAAGGTCATATATTAATTATCATTGATAAATCCTTAACATTTTGTAATAATGCACTATACATTCTAAGTAAGTATAAAATTATTTAAATTATTAGTCCATTATTAACAGACTTCGAAAAATAACATTTATATTTAAGATTTAAGTTTCCCGTATCTATACTTTATCTATGTAAGCTGATAGAAAAATCAATAAGCATAACAAATACATACCCACACACATATATATGAAATAAGAATGTTTTACTATTTTAATGTGTGACCTATAATTGAGTATATTCTGTTGTTTAGCAGTTAAATAAATGAATTATTATTACTAGTATTATCATCATTATTATTAT
Source organism: Epiperipatus broadwayi (assembly GCA_028023455.1). Lineage (NCBI taxonomy): Eukaryota > Metazoa > Onychophora > Udeonychophora > Euonychophora > Peripatidae > Epiperipatus > Epiperipatus broadwayi. The sequence continues at coordinate 6,898,685 of JAQFVV010000044.1, forward strand.
TATGCTTCAGAGGAATTTATTGAATAATAAAAGTTACATTAAACATATTGAAATACATACATAGAAATATAAAATAATAATAACAAAGCGATTACAAAGTATGATACGTGGTTTCTCATAATGAATACAAGAATATCTACAATTTGTCAATGAGAAAAAAAAACTATCATATTAGGATCTCCGTTTATATAAAAAATATTATTAGAAGTAAATTGTTTGTTCCTATCATGAAATTGTTCTAATTTGTTGCAGAAAGTGTTTTGGTGCCTTTGAGGATTGTTGTTGTTAAAAAAATACGTCTGGTGCATCACAGTGAATCAAGGATGAATGTACTTATTTAAATGTTAGGGTATATACCCATCGTAAGAATTTTAAATAGCCTTTGAATGTTTATATTGGAATTATTAAATAATATATATTTTTATGTTTATACTTTTTATTATTATTTATTTTTTATTTGTATAAATCTACTTTTATTTTTTTCTAATTATTATTTCATATATTTTTTTAATAACTTGTAGAGTTTGAAGTTTTTTATAGCAAATGCTCAAAATTTACTTTTATAGTGCAACTACTTGAAAATTATACTGTGCATATGTATATATGAAACCATAGTATTATTTTCATGATATTCAGAGTAGTAAAAATATAATAGCTAAATAGCTGACGTTTTAGACCAATAACAAGTTCTATCCTAGGAGTTTTTTTCTTTCTCAAATCACAAGAATGTGTCTTCTGAGATTTAAAATCGTTATATATATTGTAACCACAGAAATAAAGAGAGGAGAGCGAGATATAGATATATATATAACAGGGTGCCAAATTGTAACTTTAACAAAACAGGTGCTGTACCGATTCGATGGAGTCATAGACTTACAAATTATGAGTTTATAAGGGAAGCAATTTATTAACTTCTAAAATAATTTTATCTTGCAAAATATCTAGATTTAATTCTCTTTTTAAATTAAATGGTTTCTTAAATCAAGCCAGCCAAATTATAACTCACAAAAGGGAATGGACTAACTAGTCACTTAAATCAAAAATAACTGTTTTACATCTCACAAGGATATTAATTAAAATACCAATCCTTATTCACTCATGCTTAGGGTTCTATAATTGCTTTGGTAACTTATGCTGGGAACACCGAGAATTATACTAATAATAAACATTATAAAATATTATGAATAAGCTAAGAGAGGAGAAAAACCTTAACTCACACTAATAACACTTTAATGACCTTGGTATTCCCACATAAATCACCAACACCATAGTTACAATTAATTTATTTCCGATAATAACTTCTCTACATTCTCAGCTTCCACTAAACTTTACTATCTTTAACTTCTCCACACTGTTGTATTGCCATGATTAGACAGGCATGGAATAAACAGTCATCGATTTAATTAATTTATAAAATTCACATTAATTCTATAACAATAAGTTCATAAACTCTTAATTCAAAATTGGAAAATTATAGTCTCAGCTTTCAAATCAGGAATGCAAAATTTTTGTCAGTGATTTATGAATTTATTGTTGACTAATGAATGTTATCCCAGCAATATCACTTAAGTAGACATACACTTGATCCAATAATAATAATAAAATCTTATAAATTACTAAACAATTAACTAAAATAGAATATTCTACCAACTTTAAATTTTGAACTAGATTACTATCGATTGGGAACGCATTCAAATACGGAAGAGTGGAAAAAGGGATTTTATATCCATTCAAGATATTAGTCAAAATACAATAAATTTATAAAAATGATAATTAATTTAAAAATAAATCTTCCAGACGTTTGCAATGTAACCATAATAATTTGTAAAGCAAGTTACGAATGTTTCTTAAAGCAAATTTAGGATTTTAGGAGAAAATATCAATTTAATAATCAAACTTTTGCAATGTGTCTTTACCAGAATAAACATTAAAACATTTATCTAAAATTGCATATAATTAAGAGTTTTGGATTTCATGGATACCAAAACATTAAGACATGACACAAAATTTAATTAACATACAACATTTATTAACAACTCAAGTTATAAACTACAAAATTTTAATTTAACATAACATTGTAGCAATCCGATAAACAAACAAAATATTTACAGTGGATTTATAATTGCTATGGAGAATATGATCCCTCTTTTTTTGTGCCTGTCAACCATAGCTTTACATAGACTTAAATAAAATAAATAATATATATATATATATCTCAACCAATTATATTTTGCTGATTTAAAAATGTTTCACTGGGAGGCAAACCAAAATAACTATTTAATATAACAGCCCTTAAAATTAGCAAATTATAAAATAACTTTTAATTAATTCTACTTATTGAAAGAAACATGTGCCTCTTGATGATACTGACTTTACAAACCAAATATCATAAATTGTTTCATTAATTTTTAACACTTAAACTGATCTAACTAACCACTCAGGTTTAAACTTACGACTTTAGTTACTCCTTTAAATTACAGCTCGTCTGTTTGTTTGATACCTTAACTTTCTAACTCTAAACTAGCTAATTATTCTAGAAATCATACTCATGCACTTACATACACTAAATGCTTTTTATGTCCCAATAAGAGTAATAAACCATTAATCTTACTATTCCAGTGGTGACTTGCATCTGTTATGAGCCCATGATGATGTGCACTGCTTATTTAGGCTTTCAACATTATCCTTAAACTTTGAATGATTACCAGTCTTGTAAATGATGGTGAGCATAGGTCAGCCAATGTATTATACATCAACTCTCAATTCACACCCTGAAGTAGGTAATACACTTCAATAGGAATTACATAATGACCAAGCATTAAATTAACCAATCCTCACACAAAGATATGGCTAAAAACATATCTCCTTAAAGAAAATAAAACCATAGGGTAGCACATCTGTGATGGCATGAATCCTGGGTACTCCTACTCTGAGGGCTATAAGATATGCTAGGACTCAGTCACTACACATATAAACATGGGCATGCACCAATCACTATGACAACTATAACCTAGAATATATCTCTTATGGAGTATATTGACAATGGAGCAAATACCCTTGATCTTCTAGTACATTATTAAAATACTTAACACTTATAATTGTGAGAGTCACAGTCAACCTCAATCATCAAGGCAGCGGTGACTTAGCATACCTTGAACAAACATGGTCATTCACAAACATCACTTAATCTTGAGAGAACAGGGTTTGAACTCTCACTAAATACTATATTGATGTATAAAACTGATAATGCCATAATATGACTAGAATAAAAAAAAAAAATTATCGAAGCCTTAAATAAGTATGAAATAAGAAATGTGTATCACTTTTCAACATATAACAATTATACTTAAATCTCTCATCATCCAGGACATAGCAATATCTAATCTTAAGACTATATAAGCAATAAAACAAAGCATTAATATTAATATTTACTTGTTAGCATAAAAAAATTATATATCTGTGAACGTTTTTTAAACTTTCACACAGACAAGTTATTCATATTATGGTAGCATCAAAATTAAATTATAATGATATATAGAGAAGGCATATTTTACTCTACTATAACCTAAATTTATTACCAGATAAATTCAGTAATACATTTTACATAATAAACACTAAAATAAAATAGGCTTTCACTATACATAATATATCAATGAATAATAAAATAAAAATTATATTTAAAAATCTTTAGCACAGTTCATTGCGCATGATCTTTCTATTCACTGTGACAATTTTTCACAATCATCATTCTCCTTACAATCACTTAAAGTTAATTCGCACATATTACAGACACACACACATGACAGTATCTAAATATGAAAGCATACCAATGACCATACTTTTTTGATTCAAGATTATCCCAAATTGCACACTTGTTTAGTAGCATTTTAAAATTTAGAATGTTTTTATGAAGCAGCTGCGCTATTCTTTAGGATCCTCAGTAGTTTGTACATATTTTCTTTGTGAAGCATTTAATATTAAAAACAAAATCACTTAATCTCAAGTTGATTATTAAATTTACTCATACGTTTAACAGCACTCCAAGAAACTCGGTCATTCCATGGTATTGTAAATTTGGCAATTCCATTTTAGATATTTTCAGCCCAGCATTTATTACAACAATAAATTTTACGATTTCATTTACAACTTTTACTTTTCTTTTCCCAAATAAATAACAGTTATTTGGGCATACTTAAAAAAAAATTTCATACAAGAAACAGTTTTTCTTTCATGATGGAAAATGTAAATGTGGAAAGCTTGGTCCACACTGTAAAATATTTTAACAAAAATACAAAATTATAGAAAATATTAGCATTTAAGTCTTTTCTTTTGCTTTTTTTAAATAAAGCCATTCCAATATTTTACGTAACAAAACAGTTTAACAAAATAAATATCGAAGAAAGATAATACCTATGATACTTCAGATTGGGAAAATTGGAGAGTCCATTTCAGATGCACCATCTATTAACCAATTGTACAGAAATTTGCGATCCTTGGGATCCAATTCATTATTGATTTCAGGAATAAACGTGTACTTGATTTAGAGATTTACATCAAGATGCTTATAAAACTTAGTACAATTTTGTTTTCACTACCAATTTTAACAAAATATTATGTCAGAAGTTGGAAACATGCCAAAGAATACAAAAACCCACCAGAACAAAGTAATAATAGAACAACAGAACCTACAGAAAAGCCTATGTCAAATTGTGTGCGGCCTTTTTATAATCTTCAGTTGTCACTCATCTTCAAACCCATCTCCTTGATCATTCCCCTTGGTATTAAATTTTTATTGATTATTACATCCAATTTTGATAGTAATTTTTATTCTTACTATTAAATGATCATGTGGTTTACTTGATAATTTCCCAATTTAAATTGCATTAAAAAAAATCAAGATACAATTATAACAAACAAATGGATTTTTATAATTTAGAATAATGGGTTTAATTTCAATTAAAATTTTGTGACTGGGATAATTATTTGAAATTAATGAAAAATTATAGTCCTTTCAATTTGCTTTCGAATGACACCTTATATGAGACAAGAAAATGTATAACTGTCCCAATAAATAAAATTTCTTTTATACTACCACACACACTTAATCACACATTAATAGCTTTTCTAACTAACTATGGGAATTGTAGCTAGCACTAAACCTATTAAACAATATTAAATTTTACAGATTTAATCATATAAATTGATTACTGAATTGTATATGACTATTAGCAAGTTAAAATTTATGATGTAAACTGACATTGATCTCTTTCAATGTCTATATTATTTTACCAAATAAATATTACTCCTTGATCTTAATACTTAGCCCCCTCTACTTTTCAGGTACTACACTCAATCTCAACAGTTAAAACACCTTTAAATTTACTATGCATTAGACTCTAAACTACCTTCACACATTTAAACCCAACTTATACATTATTTTTTCTTTAAATACTCTACAGCCATGATTTCTTTATACATTATATGTATACCATAGCCTTTCCAATCCCTCTGATTACTCTAAACTACTGTTATTTGCGAATTCTTTAATTTACTAAATTTCTTTTGAGAAAATTTTTTTCTTTATTGAAAACTGCATTTGCCATGAAGTTTGGCCAACACCAAAGGTTACAATATATATATAATTTTATTTTTAAAAAATGATTTACAAATAAACTGCCTACATCAATATAAGTACAAGAAAGATAGACTATACTCATAAATATATATATATCAAAATAATACAAAAAGATATAATAATTAATAAATGTTTGAGTAAAAAGTATGTGCTAATAAGGTTAGACATCATAATATCTAAGTAATGTAAAAAGTTTGAGCTTTTGTGAAGACTACTTGTATGAGATCAAATAGAAATTTGTTAATTAGGCATAATCAGAATTCTAATTCAATTGAAAGTCAAAAAATTTTTTAATATAAAGATCAAGATTTTTTATTCTCAGCCAGAAGATGAACCCACTAACCCGGGACAACTGCTTGTAAAGCAGTTGTCACTGACCTCTCGACCACCAATGCTTGACAATGATTAAGATTTATTTTATCAATTACACACATATTATTGTTGGTTTTTTTTTAATTTTCTTTTTTAATCTTAGCAAGTTGAAGTTTTTTTCATATAATATATCAGAATTCTTGCTAGCTCATTTGGTATAAATGTTTTCATCTTCAATGGTTTAAGACTTTTTTTCTTTAATGTAAATAATTATTTAATTTTTTTTATCACTTCTTTTTCTGATTTTCCAATTTTCTTTTAGAAAGTCATATTGTATTTAAGAAAATTTTATCCTCATTTTTACTTGTGATATGAAAGTAAATATATATTTACTCAAGTACTGTATGTTACTCTGTAAAAAAAAAAATCAAATGCTTTCCTACTAAGAAGTTTATATGAAATATTCGATCATAGAAGTTTGTTTATAATTCATAGACCATAAGGTCAAAGTCTGCCATTCTATCACTACAACCATGCAGAGTTTTTTTTAATTTTATCATTGCTCAAAATTATACAAAGCGCAGTATTCAATATTTTCTGAACCGGAGTTCTGCTATTTTTGGTTCTTGAATATCATAACAATTCTCCAGTAACTAAGCTCTTGATTGTTTTTATTTAACATATATCCTGTTTTAGAATTTTTGTTTATATAATAATTTAAGTTTATTCTATCAGTAATACTTATATTCTATTTTTATTATATATACTGTAATGATATATAAATATGTCGTTACATTAAATTGAAATAAAAACTTTTAAGTTCGCAAATAAAAATAAGTGTATTAAAAAGAAAAAAAAAACTAAACGCTAAAATTAAAATGTTTGTTAAACGTATATATTCGCACAGATGCTAAACTTTAAAAATATTTTTTTTTAATAAATAAAAAAAGGTATTTGAATGTATTTTTTTTATAAAAAAGGATTTAAATATAAAAATAGTTTAAAAAAGAAATAACGTAAGTAAAAATAAAAACAGGTATTAATTAATTCTTGTAATCTGTAAATGGAAATGATTGTTTATTAATTATCCAAAAGCTGTCTAATTAAAAAGTCAGAGAGTAAATTAGATAAGAGAATAAAGAGATTTTAGCTTGACCAATGGAAGCACCAAGTACAACTGGCTACCCAACTTGGGCCGATCTTTAATAAACACGAGTGCCCTGAGAATTTTAAAAGTGAACCATGCCCGTAAATTTTTTTCTGAAATTGTATAAATATATTTGTTGTATTGATGTGGGGTTACAGTTTGAAATTTTGTCTTAAAGGTACTGCCAGTAAGAAAAATTGCGCATATGTAAAGAGAAATACGAGGAATAAAAAGTAATAAATAAAACGTAATTAATAAATATAAATCATAATTTTTTTAAAAAAAAAAAAAAGTCTTGTTTAAAATCTAATCATTTAACTTGCCTAAATAATACTTAAAAGTTGAAGAAAAGAAACTTGGAAGGGAGGGGGCAGAAATTTAGCTGGTAGTAAGGAATCATCAGTCAACTTTTTTTTTTATCATTATATTTGTAATTACTGTTTTGTCTTTTAAAAAAAAAGTTTTGTCCTTTTGAAATTTCATATATAACAAATTTGTGTAACGTAATTACTAACACTAAGTAAATTCTTTTTTTTTTTTTTTAATGTTTTTATTTTTTTGAGGAAGTTTACTGATATGTAACGATATATAAATATGTCGTTACATTAAATTGAAATAAAAACTTTTAAGTTCGCATATAAAAATAAGTGTATTAAAAAGAAAAAAAAACTAAACGCTAAAATTAAAATGTTTGTTAAACGTATATATTCGCACAGATGCTAAACTTTAAAAATATTTTTTTTAATAAATAAAAAAAGGTATTTGAATGTATTTTTTTTATAAAAAAAGATTTAAATATAAAAATAGTTTAAAAAAGAAATAACGTAAGTAAAAATAAAAACAGGTATTAATTAATTCCTGTAATCTGTAAATGGAAATGATTGTTTATTAATTATCCAAAAGCTGTCTAATTAAAAAGTCAGAGAGTAAATTAGATAAGAGAATAAAGAGATTTTAGCTTGACCAATGGAAGCACCAAGCCCCAGCCCGGACCCGAACGAAAATTTGGATTAGTGACGTCTTTGTTCATTCAATCTGGAGATTTACTATAAAAAGAGAAATATTGAGTTCCAGCGTTGTGTGTTTGAGAGATGCGGTAGGACGCACATACCACACTCTCTATTTAAAAAGAAAAATGAAAAGACTGTGATACCTTGAACCAGCTATTGCCATCTCCAGAACATTATCTTCCAATGGAGGCATCGCGGGAATTAAAAGCAGAAACCTGGACTCTTCTACCATAAGCTATATGAAATGAACAATTATTAAAATCAATTAAGAACTTTCGTCAAGTTTTACAAATTGATAAACAAGCCAACTTAAATGTTAAAACGGACTCTTATCTGACTTTTGTAAGTTTTTAAATCAAATTAATAATGTTTAATTTTATATGTTTTCCGATTGATAAACATCATTTCCATTTTTTTTTCTTATTGTAAAGATTATTTAAATGCATGAAATTTAAGTTGTTTATAGATGCTTGCATGGATTCGTTTGTGGTTAATTATATTTTGGTTTTCATATTTGATCAAAATATAGACATTCGATAAATAATGATACCGTACGGTATCTAAAATGTATTTATTCGGATGTCTTTTAAGTTATTGGTGACAATGCAAGTATCTTATGGTGAATACTATTGGGTTACTTATAAATTTCCCTCTGCGATTGTCGGTATCAATAATTTTGTATTTTGATCATTTATGTTTATTTTGAAATGTTTTTGACCGTGGAATCTATGTAATCGATCTATACCCAACATTTTTAAACAAATCTGTGCGAACGTATTTAAATGTTAAATTTAAGTCGGGCGTGAATGGCTATATAGTTTTGTAAAGTTATATTAAGGGAGGGTAATCTTAGGTTATTCATTTCGTAGTTGAATTGGTTCAATGGATTGGATATATTTGTGTAATTGTAGATGTAGTATGAGGTCCGCTACGGGCAGGATTATAGATATATGCCACACACCCTCTGTTTGCCTATGGATGGATTTGTAAGACGGCAAAGGACCGCAGTCCATTCCTATGGAGTTTTATGTTTATTGTTCTACTCGCCAACAGATGTCACATTCCTGTTGGTGGAGAGACAATGTCTTCTCTAATCTACTTACTGATCAGATGTACATTCCTGACAGTATAGTATTTTGTGTTGTCGTATCATGCTACATTGAATACATGAATGTATCAGATGGATTGGCGCCAGTTTGATTGCGAAATTTGTTGCCTAAGGTTAAATCAGGGAAGAATATTTTCTTTTCAAATGCAGATCTATGTAGTCTATTCATACTTGACTATCTAAATAAAATATTAAACTCATTGAAACTTAGTTAAATGTAAAATTAAAAGATTAATAGAAAAATCTAAAATGTTGAATTTATTCCTCAAAATTTAAATGTTATTTTATATGTGCGTAAATAAATATTTTTATGTGTTAATTTCTGGCAGTGGCTTTTATTCTTTTATATTTAAGATATAAAATTTATATTTTATTATCTCTGCTACTCCACTGAGCTAGTGACTTGGGCTAACGATCGGAATATTTAAATAAAGTGGAATCTTAACAGCGCGTATCTGCCTACTTTATAAATTTTTCTAGGCTCAAATGCTTAGATGGCGCCCTGGTAGTTGCAGAAATTGTTTTTGTGGTTAGATTCGATCTCCACTTACTTCCGGCACCAGTTGTAACAATCGGAAGTGGAGATCGAATCTAACTGCAAAAACAATATCTGCAACTACCAGGGCACCATCTAGGCATTTGAGCCTAGAAAAATTTATAAAGTAGGCAGATACGCGCTGTTAAGATTCCACTTTATTTACATATTCCGATCGTTAGCCTGAGTCACTAGCTCAGTGAGTAGCAGAGATAATAAAATATAAATTTTATATCTTAAATATAAAAGAATAAAAGCCACTGCCAGAAATTAACACATAAAAATATTTATTTACGCACATATAAAATAACATTTAAATTTTGAGGAATAAATTCAACATTTTAGATTTTTCTATTAATCTTTTAATTTTACATTTAACTAAGTTTCAATGAGTTTAATATTTTATTTAGATAGTCAAGTATGAATAGACTACATAGATCTGCATTTGAAAAGAAAATATTCTTCCCTGATTTAACCTTAGGCAACAAATTTCGCAATCAAACTGGCGCCAATCCATCTGATACATTCATGTATTCAATGTAGCATGATACGACAACACAAAATACTATACTGTCAGGAATGTACATCTGATCAGTAAGTAGATTAGAGAAGACATTGTCTCTCCACCAACAGGAATGTGACATCTGTTGGCGAGTAGAACAATAAACATAAAACTCCATAGGAATGGACTGCGGTCCTTTGCCGTCTTACAAATCCATCCATAGGCAAACAGAGGGTGTGTGGCGTATATCTATAATCCTGCCCATAGTGGACCTCATACTACATCTACAATTACACAAATATATCCAATCCATTGAACCAATTCAACTACGAAATGAATAACCTAAGATTACCCTCCCTTAATATAACTTTACAAAACTATATAGCCATTCACGCCCGACTTAAATTTAACATTTAAATACGTTCGCACAGATTTGTTTAAAAATGTTGGGTATAGATCGATTACATAGATTCCACGGTCAAAAACATTTCAAAATAAACATAAACGATCAAAATACAAAATTATTGATACCGACAATCGCAGAGGGAAATTTATAAGTAACCCAATAGTATTCACCATAAGATACTTGTGTTGTCACCAATAACTTAAAAGACATCCGAATAAATACATTTTAGATACCGTACGGTATCATTATTTATCGAATGTCTATATTTTGATCAAATATGAAAACCAAAATATAATTAACTGCCAACGAATCCATGCAAGCGTCTATAAACAACTTAAATTTCATGCATTTAAATAATCTTTACAATAAGAAAAAAAAATGGAAATGATGTTTATCAATCGGAAAACATATAAAATTAAACATTATTAATTTGATTTAAAAACTTACAAAAGTCAGATAAGAGTCCGTTTTAACATTTAAGTTGGCTTGTTTATCAATTTGTAAAACTTGACGAAAGTTCTTAATTGATTTTAATAACTGTTCATTTCATATAGCTTATGGTAGAAGAGTCCAGGTTTCTGCTTTTAATTCCCACGACACCTCCATTGGAAGATAATGTTCTGGAGATGGCAATAGCTGGTTCAAGGTATCACAGTCTTTTCATTTTTCTTTTTAAATAGAGAGTGTGGTATGTGCGTCCTACCGCATCTCTCAAACACACAACGCTGGAACTCAATATTTCTCTTTTTATAGTAAATCTCCAGATTGAATGAACAAAGACGTCACTAATCCAAATTTTCGTTCGGGTCCGGGCTGAGGCTTGGTGCTTCCATTGGTCAAGCTAAAATCTCTTTATTCTCTTATCTAATTTACTCTCTGACTTTTTAATTAGACAGCTTTTGGATAATTAATAAACAATCATTTCCATTTACAGATTACAGGAATTAATTAATACCTGTTTTTATTTTTACTTACGTTATTTCTTTTTTAAACTATTTTTATATTTAAATCTTTTTTTATAAAAAAAATACATTCAAATACCTTTTTTTATTTATTAAAAAAAAATATTTTTAAAGTTTAGCATCTGTGTGAATATATACGTTTAACAAACATTTTAATTTTAGCGTTTAGTTTTTTTTCTTTTTAATACACTTATTTTTGTATGCGAACTTAAAAGTTTTTATTTCAATTTAATGTAACGACATATTTATATATCGTTACAATATATATTATTGATTAGTTTTTTCTAGGTTTATTTTTTTCTTCTAGTTCATAGTTCACTTTTAAACAAATTATTTGTTAATTCTACATCTATTTTCATTTATAAAAATTATGTTAGATTTAATAACTATTTTCTGATTGGGAATTTTCATAATTAAATTAAAAAGCCAAAATTTTGTATTTAAGTAACGAATAAACTAAATTTTCCATTAATTCAATCAGTATTAATTAAATTTCTAAATTATTTTTTTAATAATCAAATATTTAATTTCCTCTACATTGGAATGAAACAACATTTTCTATTCTTAATTTATATGATTCACGGGTCACATGGTGATTTTGTGATAAATTGCATGTATGTACTACCTGTTGGTGGAGTCACTATGCAACTAAATATTTATGGAAAATTGTAATAAAAGTAAACAGGATAGTGAAAGATAAATAGTAAGAATAAGTTAGAAAAATATAAATTAAGAGTAGAAGAAATCATGGAAGAGTTTATTGGAGATGTACATAAGGACTGGTATAATAAAATAGAAAAAGTGGCAAATAGGGTTTTAGGTGAGAATATTCACAAGAATAGAAAAGAATTAATAAAAGTGTTGTAATGGTTCGGGTTTTCCACCATAAGAGAGGCAATGTATATTAATATAGTTGGACCTAGGGTCTTCAGGTAGAATGCTTTGAATGGACTAGCTCTGAGTTTACACATTAAATTCAGACACAATTTAGCTAGTTCATGCATATTTCACCCCTCTTTCAGATTCCATGTGCCTCAGTATTCAAACTCAGGGGTAATATTGCTTTCATCTCTCTTCAGGGGGTGAATTTACCTTACATAGCAACTATCATGCCTCTATATAGATTCCCATTGACTTAAAATACATCCAACCCTATTGTGCTACATATAATAATATGTATGTGTGCACATGTATATAGTCAAATAAATTGATGAATGGGTGTATGAATAATTTGATAAACTAGAGACCAATTATAATTTAAATTAAACTGCCATTTTTTTGATAAGAGATAAAATTCAAACTCTTTTAACATGCTAATAAAAAAAGAATAATATGTATATACATATGTGTGTCAAGTATGTATCTCTACCATATTAACAATTAAATGTGTTTATTATTCCAGCCCTTCCCATGATAGATGCATGACAAGACATGAAATATTTACAAAGTGGGTAAAGTTAACAAAAAAAATCATTGATTTATTATTACAATGATTGTGAAGCTGACTAGCTAATTTATCATAATATGCAAATATATGTATAAAAGCCTCATCATCGAATTTCAATGATTGGTGTTTCATCCTTTGTGAGACCCCCTATCTATGTATAGTTGATAAAAAAGGAACATTCATATAAGAAAATTAGTCATTCACACCGAATAAACTAAATATGACTATCATTAGTTAAATAAACAAATAAACAATTAACTCAAACACTGTCCTATAATAGTGCATGTACTTAATATGAAATAGTATCAGAAAATTCTTACCTTATTTCATAATCCATGGTGGTGTCAAAATGTCAAGCCACTATGGAGGAATTAACCTAAACTTTATTTACGTAAAAAAATCTTTTTCTTACTTAATACCTCCTCCCTGCACTATATTACTTTTCAACATAATGGACTATTTCAAACATAAACACATTGAAACTTCTAAGTGTGAGAAATAAGAATAGAATTTTACAAATGCAAATATATATATAACACCTAATAAATCAATTTCTTTTCAAATCACCCTGATTAAAGTCCTTGAATCTAATACAGTCTATCTTTATTCTCATCATTCTACTCCAATAAATCCTCCATCACCTACTCAAATTCTCCAAGCAATGCACTTGAAATGATGTTTTTCCATTTCTGCAGTTGCTCTCCTCCTGAATCCACTCAGACATTTCAATGAGCTGTTTGATACTTCTTTAGGTATTATGTATTAAGTGAATCAAATCATCACATTTTATGGCTGGGATGGTAGCACTTTGAATCTATGATGACTTTATTTAGCCAGAATACATTGCTTAATACATTATAATAAATTTAGCATTCTTCAATATGTTATTTGATATTTAGAGAATTATATAAAAGAAAATTTACTCCATTGTCCAAGTATATATATATATATATATATATATGCTGGTAATATATTATTTTCTTTCCTCTTGTTCGAATAATAGTGCAGTCCATTATTTTTACTTATCAACTTAATATTAATTCAGTTTTTTCATTAAATTGTTAGAAAATTATCAACTTTCTCTATTTTAAGTGTTAATTTTGATTTCTTTCAACTTTTTGCACTGTGAAAATTATAAAACTAAAATGAAATTTTCGAACAAATCATCCATCTTATCTTGCATTGGGTGTGCAGTTAACTTATCCTTTGATAAATAACAAAAGAGGATGAAAATGAACTGGGTTCACTTTTATACCATGCTCAGTTTTCATTCCTTAGTATACCAGCTTTTTTATTTCCTTTTTAATTGCTGTGGTTGTCTATTATTGTGTACATATATTGGTTGTAGATAAAGCTAAAATTATGTAATAAAATTATGTATTAAAATTACATAATAAAATTCTACTCTCATTTTTTAAACTTGATCATCTAGGTATTGACTTGACATTAGGTCATCATTATGCCTACAAAGTCTAAATCTTGAATAGTGACATTTATATATTGACAAATGACTTATTGTTAGTATAGTTATATATATGAAAGATCTTTTTAACTAGGTTTTTACTTTCCATTTAAAAAAAGTATTTATTTCAGTTCAACACTATCTTCATTTAGTAATTATTAAAATAAACTTTTAATGTATATATGTCTATATGTTAGTTCACATAAAAAAGTTGATAATGTGTATTTAACCTATTATCTCAGTTTATGTTTCCAATGGGTTTAACTTGATGTTGTGGATACATAAGAGCTGGTTTGAATAGGATTGTAAGCTACCCTTACAGTGGAAAAGAAAGGGGGGAAACATTCAGAGAATATAAATATGCTATTAAAAACAAAAAAAGTGAAAAAGATGTTAATATTAAATGGGGAAACTATTTTAAAAATAAGTTGGTTAAAATAGATAATTACATAGAGGGAATGAAATTAAATAGTAAATTTTTGAAGGAGTAAAAAAAATTTGAAAATATATTAAAAAACAAAGGGGAAAGAGAAATAGTATTACTAAATGATAAAGAAAAAGTGTTTAGCTCTAGAGAAGAATTAGAGACAAATAAGTATATAATGAATATAGAAAAGATGTTAAATGTAAAGAGCAGAGTGATAACAAACTTAAAAGCATATAGTAATGGTGTTATTAGATTTACAGAAAATGAATTGAATGAGGCAGGGATGAAATTGAGAAGTGGAAAGAAAAGTGGTTTAGATGGATGGGCAGCAGAGATGGTGATGAATTTGGGGAATAGGGCAAAATTTAAATCTATTACAATGTTTTAATAAGATGGTACAAAAGAGACATCTTCCAGATAACTGGAATAATACAAGAGTAAGGCTTTTATTTAAAGGAAAGGATAAGGATCATAGAAAGTTAAACAATTATAGACTAATAATGATAATGTCAGTGTTATATAAAGTTTTTGCATATAAGATGGCTTGGAAGGGTGATAAAATGGATGGAAGAAAATAATACAATAGGAGAAATGCACGGATTTTTTTAATCAGATAGGCATATAGGAGTTATTTTATTTGTAGTTACCCAACTTATAGATATGAGTAGAAATACAGATAGACAGTTATATACAGTTTTCATAGATATAGAGAAGGCATATAAGATATTAAATTAGAAATAGATTATAGGTAAGTTTAGTAAATTTGGGAATGAATGGAGTTTTAATGGATATTATTAAGAGATTGTATGCACATAATTACTATATGTATCAATGAAGAAATATAGAAGCAGAATTAAAAGTGGGTTGAGATTATGACAAGGATGCCCCTATGTCACCTATTTTGTTTTTGTTATAACTGAGAGAAATGGAGATAGCAATAGAAAAAAACTAGAAAAATAGGTAGAGATAACATTGATGGATGGCAAGGAATAATATATAGTATCAGGTCTTTTATTTGCTGATATCTTCTTGTGGACAGAAAGTGGGGAAGATATGAAAGTTATTCTGAAGATGTGCCCAAGAGTGAGTAAAGAGATAGGATTAAATTTAGTGAAGAAAAATCAAAAGTAATAATGATAAATGCTGGGGAAAGAGAAGAGAAAGATTTTTTATTGAGGGATATAAAGTTAAAGGTGGTGAATAGGTATAACTATTTGGAAATTGTCTTAAGTAATCAGAGAAATTGCTTGGATGAATGGGAGAAAAAATTGATAAATGAAGCAAATTAAAAAAGGGACTGATAAAGAAATTAACACTGTTTTATATAATAAATATGATACAGTTAGAATTGTATGGAAGAAAATGGGAGTATCAGAGTTAACTTATGATAATGTTGTGTTATGTGTTAAGAAAAGGGTGTTGGATTACTTAGAAAAAGTATAAAGAAAATTAAGAAGACATGCAGTAGATGCAGATGTATGGAAGGCAAAGGAGGTAATTCAAGGGAAAATGAGATGGTCAAATTTTTATATGACAGATGCAAAAAGCAAAATGAAAATTTTTAGTAGATTGCAATTTATGGATAATAGGAGAATATCAAAAATAGTATTTAATTGGATTATGAGTAAAAGAGAGGCAACAAGATGAGTGAGAAAGATAATATAATATGCAGAAGATTTGGATAAAAACTTTATATCAGTATACTTATACAAAAGGTGGAATGATTGTGTTAGGAGAATTTTGAATGTTATAGTGGCAAAGAATGTGATAGAAGAATAGATGCATTAATAAAAAATTAGGGAATTGGAAAGATAGAGAACTACTATGGAAAGTAAAAAGAGTTTAAATATACATAGAAGTAAGCAGAATATTGGATGTGATTTAATTTATTATAATAGCAAAGAAAGCAGTTTACTGTTTAAGGCTTGAACAGGATCATTAACTATGAGGGAATGCACACATAAATGAAGAAATGTCAGTGATTTAGTCCATAAAATAGATAAGGAATGCATAGAAACTATTAGACATCTGTTAATTGGATGTAAATGCTTACAAGCAGAATGAGTACAAATAAATAAGTTGTGAGGGAATAAATATAAACAAAGTGATTATACAGAAAGTGAGTTCTTGGGTTTTATGCTGGGTTTAGAAAAAGATATTAGATATAAAGGCCATAGAGTAGACAAAGATAATGTGGTGGAAATTGGATGGAGCAGGATAGAGAGAAATATGGGAAAACCTTAGGAGAGTGAAAAGGAAAGGTAAGATGGCTAATAGGTTTCTCTGGGCATAGTGGTAAATTCCTGATTTTGGTAAAGGAGAAGCCATAGTGCATCACAATTGATAAGCTTCAAAAGCAAAAAAATATAAAAATAATATACTATGTTTGAAAACAAATATAAAATTACAATAGTGATGAAGGAAAACATTCAATTAAAGAACAAGTATTATAAATAAGTGTTATCAATGCAAACATTCAGTGAAAGCATTTATTAGTACTTGTGGCTTGGATAAAAACAAAGCAAAAATAAAATATGAAAATGGTGTAAAATATTTGAAAACATGAAAATAATGTAATTTATTTAGGAAAAAAACAATGATTGAAAACTAAATATTTTTATTAAATATGATAAATGCAAAAGGTTACATATGAAATTAAATAAATAATAATGACAAACACTAATTTAATTTGTTCCAAAATGTTTGCAGGATTATATTTATTGAATATATTTGTTTTTTAATCATTGTTTGCAAAATGTATTATTTTTAGATTTTCAAATACATTATTTTCAAGTTTTTCACATTGATTTCATAGCACCATTTGCCATGTATATTAATAAAATATCTTAACTAGAATGGTTTCATTGGTCACACTCATTGAAATATTTCTTTTTCAATCATTGTATATTAAATATATTATTTTAAGGCTTGTTTTGAGTTTTTAAACATATTAAATTGTTTTTATGTTCTTTATTTTGCTTTTCATTTTTTCATTTTTAGGTGAAAAAATGAAACGTGACAATTAGCTTATTCTTCTCTATTTTGGTATCTTAATTATGATTCAAACAATGTGTAAGAAATACATATAACAAAAACCGATTTGCTTTTACTGATTGTATAAGTCAAAATATATTTCCAATTTCAAAGAAGTTCTTTATTTTAAAATATAAATAAAATATTTTCTAGTTTTTCTTTTTTGTTTATAGGCAGTAAAATATTTTTTGATAGTTTCAGAAAAGGGTACTGTGGTATTAGAGCTGCGACATGAAGAATTATAATCATTTAATCATTAAATTAATTAGGTTATTAAATCAAAAACATATTTTAAAATCTACATTAAAAAAACAATTTAACAAAAAAAAATACGAAAAGCATTAATGTGAAGAATAGTTAAAATGCGTTTTTAAATCAAATTGAGTGTGTGTTTGCACGTGCATATTCTGAATAATCTATACACCTGCATTTATATATGAAATATATGCGGAATTCGAACTCAGACTTTTACACGACCTACAACTCTCAGTGCCATCTTATATTGCTGACTCATTTGATCAGACACATGTTGCAAAGATAAATAATCACCAATATACGTATTTCGTGCTAAAGTAGGAAGATTGGTTATCTTAATATAAAGCTGAGTACTAATTTAAATATGTGTGGAGATGGTAATCTGGACCAACTGATGAGCGCTGGTTTAACACGAAATACGTATATTGGTGATAATTTATCTTTTCAACATGTATGTGATCAGGTGAGTCAGCAATATAAGATGGCACTGAGAGTTGTAGGTCGTGTGAAAGCCTGAGTTCGAATCCTGCATATATTATATATGTAAATGCAAGTCTAAGCCTGCACAATGTATTAAAATAGATTATGCAGAATATGCACGTGCAAACCCACAATTTGATTTAAACACGCATTTTAACTATTCTTCACACTAATGCTTTTCCTATTTTTTTTTTTTGTTAAATTGTTTTTTTTTTTAAATATAGATTTTAAAATATGTTTTTGATTTAATAACGTAATTAATTTAATGATTAAACGATTATAATTATTCATGTCGCAGCTCTAATATCACAGTACCCATGAAATTTAAAATAGCATTTGAATTATTTGAATTTGACATAGTAAATTTTTTTGACGGGAGCGAGTCTAATAAATGTATGAATGTTTTTCTAAGAACAGAATCATCTATATATTAATATTTTATTTATATATATTTTTTATTTTTTTGTTAAAAAAAACTGTTTAATTCTCATTATTGATAACATTACATTATCTTCTTTGTTTGTTAGTACAATTTAAATATTATAGAAATAAAAATACAGTTTTGTATTTTAAAATAAAAATTATATGCATTCTTTATAATTATATTCAAGTAAAAAATTTATAATGCCATCTATTTCTATATATTGTATATATAAATGCATACATAAGATGAGGTAGAAAGCCATATATAATAAAATATATAATTTTTGAAACTAACACTATAAAAACAATTTTTAATCATCAACAAAACAAGAAGAATCACAGATATAAGTTTTAGTAATAAATCTTATTTCATTGTTATAAATAAGTCCCAAATAACATCATTTTATAATGCAACATTATCCGTGAAATCTGTATTATATAAGTATTATCACTATTAATTAACTGTGTACATTGATTCAAATATTATGGGTCTTATTACAGATGACACAACTTATTCCATTTCATATTATGCCAATTTCTTTGAGTTATTAAAAATTACTATTAGTAAATATTTAATTTAATAAACTGCAATATACTTATTAACTACAATAAAAATGTGTACATAGTAACTATAATATGTTACATAAGTTTATTTAAACAAACACATTAACACAACTAATAGAAAGAATAAACATACTTGTTGTGGTGTCGTGGACAAGTTAGTTTAGAATTGTTGAAGTTTATTATGTAAATAGTATTGTAAAAATAGGGGGATTCATAAATAAGTATAGAATTGTATGACTAAATAATATTAGAAGTGTATAACTAAATAATATTGTAATTATCTAGATAATTATAGATCTAATGTACCTATGTCATGTAGAAAATAACCATATATGGTGTAAAGGTTAAGTAAAATTGTAGAAAATAACCATATATGGTGTGAAGGTTAAGTAAAATTTACCAGCAAAATACCTTGCATTATAACGTGAATTTGAGGATTAATCAAACCCTATAAAGACTAGTGAAGGGCTCAGTTTGCAGACCATCAAGGAGAGGTATTTATGAAATTAGAGATGTTTTGTTTGAACTCCAGAAAGTGGGATATAGAAAGAGAATCAAGGTAGTAAAAAATAAGAGACTACAATGGCCCTAACAGGCAGATCTATGATACCCAACTTTAAGGGAGTGCTTTACTGATATATGTAACAGTTATATAGGTAATTGAATTTTGCTGGAAATTAAACTAATATTTTAACTTATGCAAATCTGTCTCAAATTCTTATTTGTTTGATGCATACATGTCAAAGCTGGTGCAGTCAGACAGGATCACCATTAGACAGATTTGAGTAAACCGTAACTGGAGATAAATTCATGCATCGAAAATGGCTGCCAGCATAGAATTGTGAATAGCAGACTTCGATGTTGAAAATCAGGACAACTGGCCATTATATGTAAAATTAGTAGAGAAACATTTTTTGATAAATAGCATCAAAGAAAATCATATAAAAATAGCTACTCTTTTGGGTTTTGCAGGGATCAAAGTATTAGAAATAGCCAATGATGAGCCTGAAACATTACCATATAATGAGATACTCATGAAATTAACTGCAGAGTTCTGCCTTCTACTATTAAAACATATCGCAAGATTATCTAGACTATGATGACAGGGAAAAGGTGAAAACTTTAAGAAATATGATGTGGCTCTATGTGAATTAGCAAAAAATTGTGCTTTTAACCACTTCTTAGATGAAGCACTCCTTGAACAATTGTTGCTAAAATTACATGAAACAAAGTTCAGAAAACAGTTATTAGCGAACTTGTCAATAATGTATAAGAATTCAAGGGGAACGGCACATGAATTGATAATCGACCAAGCTAAGGAATACATAAATAACACACTGCAGCATATACAGTACCAGTTGATCTAGATAATAGTTGAATGAGAAGAAAAAGGCAGGAACTGGAAAGATTATAGGTGCAATCATGTATATTACTGCTGTGGAAAATCAGGACACCTTGAGCAAAATTGTAGTCAGTCCCAGCAGAAACTATCAAGCCATGGATTATGAAGACCTCTGGTGAGGGATTTTGATCAATTAAGTTTAAGAAAGCAATCCCCAGAAATGTAAGATATAAAAGTGTTAAAGAGCAGAACGGCCGAAATTAAGCAAACATTATACATAGGAGGAAAGCATTTCAAAATGGAAATAGATACAGGCTCAGGAGTCTCTATTATATTTTTAAGAGATTGGAAGAACATTACTAAAGAAAGCAGATTTTCTAAAAAAAGTTGAGAGGACCAAAGTTTGTGCTAGAGACATAAATGGAAACACGGTCGAGATTGTCAGATGAGTTATGATGAGAGTAAAATTGAATGGAACAGCAGAATGCTACCATTATTTATAGTGCATAACTGAGTAAATGCACTAATTGGTACTAACTGGTTTTGACCATTGGGAATCAAGGTAATAAAAAAAATTTATATAAAAAAAATACAAAGTAAATTTCCACTTTTATTTAGTACAAGGTTGGGTTAAATACAAACAACACTGGTACAACTAGAGTTAAAAGATCACTGGATGCCTATAATATGCAAATGCCAGAAAGTACCATACACACAGTGAAGCAAGGTGGATGAAGTATCTGAAACAAGTGATGTGAGTTCGCAGAATTTGGATAAAAACAAAGGAGAACCAGTTATGAAAGTTAAGAGCTATAGAAGTGAAAATGCTTCCAAATCTAAAAATCTGACAAGAAAACTTGGGAAAAAGAACTTGCTAACTAAGCAGCTCAATGAAGGCATCAAGAATGGCTTTACCAGAAAGAAATTGAAAGAAGACAGAGAGAAGTTATAAGATTATGGACTGAGCATGAGAAGTTCATTGTTGGTGAGAAGGTGAGGATTAGAGATTGTGTGTGGAAAATCTGGATAAAAGGTGAAGTATTCAGCATAACTTCAAAAAATATTGTGACAGTGCAAATGGAAGATGAGATGGAATACAAAAGACATTTGAACCATGTTTGCCACCAGAGTTGTCCAAGCTGGTAAGGAAGATATCCCAACCAAAACAATGAAAACAAATCAAAAGAGACTAAACTGGAGATCAGTGAGATTCATGTTATTAAACCAGAAATCCAAGCAGAAATTAGTGAAGCAGATAATGCACCTGAAACTGGAGAACAAATGATGAGTGAAGAACAGCCAGAAACTGAAAATTCATGTGAAGAGGAGCAGTCAAGAAAGAAATGAGTGTACCACCACCCAAGATGAAATAGAAAACTACCTGCATATCTAAGAGACTTTGTGAAATAACCGATACTTCTGAAGTGGGAGGAGGAGTGTGGTGTCATGAACAAGTTAGTTTAAGATTGCTGAAATTTATTATGTAAATAGTATTGTAAAAATAGGGAGATTCATAAATAAGTATGGAATTGTATGACTAAATAATATTAAAAGTGTATAACTAAATAATATTGGAATTATCTAAATAATTATAGATCTAATGTAACAATGTCATGTAAAAAATAACCATATATGGAGTGAATGTTAAGTAAAATTTACCAACAAAATATCTTCCTTTATAAAGTTAATTTGGGGATTAATCAAAACCCATAAGAACTAGTGAAGGGCTAAGTTAGCAGACCATATAAGGAGAGGTATTTATGGAATTAGAGATGTTGTGTTTGAACTCCAGAAGTCGGGTATATAAGTGGGATATAAAGGGAGAATACAGTGGCCCTAATGGGAAGACCTATGATACCCAGCTTTAAAGGAGTGTTTTACCAATGTATGTAACAGTTATGTATGTAATTGAATTTTGCTGGAAATTAAACTAATATTTTAACTTACACAAATCTGTCTAAAATTCTCATTTGTTTGACGCATACACATCACTTATACTTTTATATATATATATTTGTGTGTATAATAATAATAATATTACAAATTGATGTCTATATTTCTTCAAAATAATATATGTAAATTTATAAATAAATATCAAAAAATACAGTACTTAAAAATTTATAAAAATATAACTATAACTGTCACTTAGAAGCGCTTTCAACTATCTTGTAGTTTTTTTCAATTAACACTTTTAAAATTTCAGCTTTCCCATAATTTCATGATGTCAATTTTCCCATAATTCTGTGATCTTAATGTTTGCTGCTTGCCTATTAATTAAATTTTGCTTGTATTTATATATTAACATCGCTTCTTTAATTTTTCTTTTATTATTATTTCTTTCAATTTCCAATATTTTTACATTGCTATAATTGAAATCAAAACCATATATACATGATTTATTATGGTCATAAAAGACAGAAGCTGATAAATTATCATTATTTTTATAATTTTGTTTTGTATTTTGAATCCTTTTTAATAATAATATATGATTTTTTGGTCTTTTTTCCAATGTACACCTCGATTCACCTATATATCCACTGCCACACCAATACAATTTTTATTTGTCAATAAAGTTTTATCTTTTGAATTGTTTATTAGTTTATTTAATGTAGGTGGTGCATATGTGTGTGTATATATATATCCTAAACACATATAGGAACTGCACATATATATGCTAGGTAGATGAAGGTTTTATATGTGTACTACTAGATATCCTTAACCACATGGGTAATGAATTGCACACAAAATCAGGCTTAAGTTGAACCATTGAACAATTAAAAAAAAAACAATAAAATCCACTACCTTGATTTGAAAATAAAGCAGAACCACAACATTTTTACATTGTGAAATAAACATGAACCCTTTCAATGATGATTATTTAATTGGCCGAATGAGTTAAAAATCAAAACTTTTAATTGGCCAACTCACAACTTTAACAAAATCAATTGTTAAAATAGATTCACTTTTAATAATATAAATACGTTAGTTTCGTTTGTAAAAAGTACATTAATAATTTGTCAGATTATGAAAGTAAATGAAAGTCTTTTTAAAAATAAAATTTGATTTATAATTTAAAAAATATTCAATTGCGGTGAAATGAAAAGTAACTGCTATTTGACCAACCAAAAACATTTCTGACGCAATCATTTTTTTTTCACTTTTACATTACAATAAATACGTAGCAATAAATAAATAATTCTTGGTAACATCTTAATTATTTTTCTAAAATAATTTGATTTTTAGTATTATTTTATCAATAATAATTTGTAATTCAATTCAAATATTATTTAAAATGTTGTAAACATTCGTTTATCGTTTTCGAAATAAAAACAAAACGAACGTAACTTTTTACTTTTTGGCAGCCATTTTCCTTTCTGACAGAAGTTTGACAGCCAATAAGATTCAAGAAAAGGTAGTGAGAAGGCAGTGCTTTGGTTTTGTTTGACATATATGGTTTTTTTTATTGATTTTTTACTTGTAAAATAATTCTGAAAAGGGCACCATCTTACAGAACTTTTGATTTTCTTTTCAATGACGTATAATATGTATATGTGGGATAAAAAGTAGCCGATTTAGAGTGATGTCAAATCTACTCGTTTTTTTACGAGTCAGGCAGTTAAAGCATTAAATCTTTCAACAGTAGAAGATGGATCAATGTAAAATCCCAAGTGTCTATATTGCAATAATTACTTATGCAAATTCAAGTCTGATAAATTGAGAACATAGAGACTTATTTTGCTGATTTAGTAAAAATAAGGATGCAGCAATGACTGATGTGCACAAATATAAAGAGAAATTTAAACAGAACTGAGAACATGAGGAATAACAAAATTTGGATTGCACTTATCATATTCACTACATATTGGAAATAAAATTATAAGGACCTGTTTCGATAAATTTAATGTGTGATTTAGAAAATCTATCAATAATATATATATATATGTGTGCTTTGCGCACACATAATGAAGCTGTTAATAGTAAATAAAATAAATGATATTTTACAATTTAATAATCTGAGAACTTTCGGGAGGATTCATATTCTCATATTCATATTCATATGAATCCTCCCAAAAGCGCTCAGATTATTAAATTGTAGAATATATATTTTATTTACTATTAACAGCTTCATTATCTGTGTGCAAAGCATATATATATATATGTAATGGATTTTATATGCTAATGAAGTAAAGCTTTAACATCTATCAATATAAATTGATTAATAATACAAAGGACAAAATATACAAATTTCATCAGTTTAATATGATATAGGCCATGAGATGCAGCCAAAAGGACTGTCCATATATATACTAAAATGAAACAAAAGTTAACCTGAAAAGAAAAATACAGAACACATCTTGTTGTATTTAAAAGCAAAGATTAATACAAATAATACATTAGTATTTTACAACTATGAAAAAAACATGACAATTTTGATAAAGTATTATTAAAATAAGGTGTGAAGAAAAAAATGATAAAAAATGTAAGATTAAAGAAACATGGTTCATTGCATAAAATGAATACATAATGAATCAAAAATTAAACAGTATTCAAATTTAGCAAAAAATGTGACTTGTCAGTAAAAAACAATGAATGTGATGAACACCATCAAAAGGATACTCAGTTTAATTAACTTCATTCAATATATTTAAAATTCTGTTTTGATATTTTATATTATTATACATGTTGAACCAGGTCTCCCTATGTTTCTGGTGTCAAACAGGGTTTAACCAAATATATATCAAACCTATATCCATCTGCTATATGCAGATACATGCATGAGTAAAATTATTTTTCAATATGCATATATAGAGCAGAAGAGCTCACGATTCCTTGGGCCAATTCCCGTGAAGACTTTATTAATGGAAAACTGGTCTATTGTTCATACCGTAGTTCTCAATCCGGAGGCTGTCTTAACTGGTTCAATCCTGGTATTATTTAATTGCAGTACCCTTATGATTCAGGGTCTGCAACAGTACCATTCATAATTCAACAGTCATTTCATTTGACATAAGTGAGAGAGTGTGACAAGTGCATCTTATCACCCCTCTCAAAAAAAATCAAGCTGGAACTGTTCTTAATTTGGATATTTTTCTTTTTATAGTAATCCTCCGGATACATTGAACATAGTTTCCTGTTCCAATAATTTTCATTAAGGTCCAAGCATTGGTTTGCTGATTCTAATGGGCATCTAATTTTTTTTTGTTCTCTTATCTATATCTTTCATCTGACTTTTTTATATAAGAGCCCAAAAAGCTAGTTTGCTTTTCATTTAATTTATAAAACAATCATTTCCATTTACTGAGATTATAGGGTATATGAGCACAGACTTTCACATAACCCACCACTCTCCAGTCTATCTAATAACACTGATAAACTCAAGCATATATATGCTGAAAAAATAAATAACCACCAATATACGTATTTCATGCTAAACCAGCAATCATCAGTTGGTCCAGATTATCATCTCCCACACATATATATTATAAGTGCTCAGATATATATAAAGATAGACAATCTTCATACTTTTATGGACAGGCTCCAATCTACTACACACTCCAACTCTTCAACCATCCATCCAATTGAAAATCTAATGATGGAATGCTCAAAGGCCACCCAGAGGCCGAGATTATTGTCACACCCATGTTGACCTAAGGTCAATCTGAACATGTGCCATCTTATATTGCTGATCCTCCTGATCACACACATGTTGAAATGTGTGTAATCAAGTGGGTCATAAGATGGCACTGACAGTTGTGGATCGTATGAAGGTCTGAGTTAGAATCTTGCATATATTACATACGTAAAGGCAGGAGTTAACCCTGTACAATGTATTATGAGTTAATGTAAAAAAATATTTTTTTTATTTTAAGTACTGTATTTACCTTTATTAAAGAATATACATATTTACAAGGTTTTGTTGTTTTCCAGTCTTTTTTTGTTTTTGGTTACTTACAATTTTTTTATACATTACATTAATAAATTATAAATCCTTACATTAAGCTTAGTAAGTGGGTGTTAATAATTGGGTGTCACACTTTGTTGCTTATTAGTATGTCTTAATTTTATCTTTGGCTGTTTGCTATTATGTCTTTGTCTGTTGTATATCTTCTTTTCATAACTTATATATTGCCATATTTTGCATGCTGTAGATGCTGCTCCTCCCCAGATTTGAATCATTTGTTTTCTTGATAAGTATTTTAAGCATTGCTCAAAGTATTTTTTCATTCTTTATCAAGTTTTTTAATCCAATTATATTTTTATTATCGAATATTAATGAACAACTTATTTCCCATATTGTTCTAAGTATGTGGATAAGTATCATAGCATTGTGTGGATCAAATCTCTTGATGTGTTTGTTAATCATATCTTTTAGATTAATGACTGGGGTTTTGAATACTTTTATCCTTACTTATTTCAATGCTCTACATTCTTTGACCAGATGTGCAAATGTTTTTTCGATGTTCTAGCAGGATGTACACCTTGGTTCTAGATTCATACATAGCTTTTATTTAAAAGTGTTGTCAATTTATAGATGATTTTCATATATTTTTAGGGTGTATAAATTGACTGAAAGTTTCTTAGAACTCTATTTATGGATATGTTTAGCCATGATTCTTCCTGCTACTTGTTACTTTTTTTAAGGATACTGTATTTTATCCCTTCTAAATTAGGCATATTTAACTCATCTTGTAAGTCCTTATATGCTATAAGTAAGTTTACCACAAAGGATCTTGTTTTTTTTTCCATCATTTTATACAGTTTTATGTCACATTCTGGTCGATTTAATGTTTTACTCTTTATTACATTTATTAGAGTTTTTGCTTTAATAAATGACACATATTTTCTTAGATCTATTATATTGAGCCCTCCTTTATTAATTGGTAATTGTAACATTGTCATTGATATTATTTTGGTTGCCCTTCCCCAAATGTACTTTTTTGCTATTCTGTTTATTTCATTTACTGTATTGTTGTATAGGTTTATCCAATGGCTGTAGTAACTCAATATTCCTGTGGCTATTCCATTAAATATTTTGGCTTTAGTTACTTCATATTGTTTTATGGGTGAAAGGTTATTTATTTTTCCAGCTATTTTATTAATGATTAGCTTGTTTAGATATCTGTTTTTCTTTGTTTTTGATTGGTACAAAGATATTCCTAGGAATATTGATGTATTTGCTTGGAAATCACTGGGAATTTTTTCCTAGTTGCTAATTGCCATACAGCTGATTTACTTTTCAAGTATGTTAAAAATCATTTGCATATTGTAAATATCTTGGAATATTATTAACATGTCAACAATGAATGCAATAGTTTGAATTTTTGCACTCAAGTGTGGTAGATATATGCCTGGAACTTTGTTTTGTATTTCTTTAATTATTGGGTCTAAATAGATTGCCAACAAGAGAGCCATTAGTGGTGATCCTTGTGGGATTTCCTTTTTGGGAATAAAGGATTAAATTTTTCATATAATTTTTTATGGATATACTGCCATTTCTTAAGTATTTTTTTATTACATTTACCATGTATATGTGTTCAGGTATTAGTTCATTTATTGTGTTTATTAAATGTGACCAATTTACTAGATTAAAGGCTGACTTATAATCAATTTTGATAGCATAATATTGTGTTAGTTTTTGTTCCTTCGCATATTTTATTGCTTCTTGGATCCTAATAACTGCATTAACTGCTCTTTATCCTTTTATTGCATGGTGGGCTGCTGAGATTTTGGAGCTCATCAACTTGTGCAATCTCTTTAGTAGTATTCTCACAAGAATTTTAGAGTCTATATCTTTTATTGATATATGTCTCATTTCTTCTATTTTAGGTATTTGTATCAGTTTATCTTTTTTAGCTAAATACAACTCTATTATTCATATATAGACAGTTTATTTTTTCACTACATATTTGGTTGAAATATTTCCACATTGCATATATTAATGTGTAACTTAACCTTTTATAAATTGTGGCTGGTATTTTGTCATTTGCCAATGTTATGTTCATTTTTAGTTTATTTATCTCTGTCTGGATTTCTTGCTTTGTTATATATTGTTTGGATTCTTCTAGGGCTATGCTTCTATATTCCTTTATACTGGTTTTTCTTTCACCAAATTTTAGTTTTATCATTTCCATCATTTTTTCATCTACCATTACACCCGATACTGATTTACCTTCTTCAGTTTTTACTGTATTAATTCATTTCATGTGTGGTATATATATCCTGGCATAATATGTCATTGGCTTGGAGATTTTACTAAGATTTGGGATTAATTTTCAGAGCCTTTTTGTTTGGGTTTCTTGCTTCAGTAATTAATATATTTTATCATGCTCTTCTTGTAAGTTAATAATTAAATGATGATTGGGTTTTAATTTTTTAAGATCTTGGAGAGTAGGTTTTGTATTTCTATTATATTGTTTTTCAATTGATTATTAGTTAAATTTCTTTGTGATGCTTTTTTGCATTCTTCGGATATCTTTTTTTTATTTTATACCAGGAAATGCATGGTGGCAATTTGGTCTCATATGTTTAGTAGTGTAGGATGACAAATATATTTGATATTTGATCAATTTTTAATTTTATATCATCTCTTATTATTTTGTTTATCGAAAATATGTATTGCTTTCTGTTTATTTTGTAGTCATTGATTTTCAGCTGTACTTTCAGATGATCGGAGAAACCAACCATGGATGTTGTAATTTCTGATTCATTCACTTTGTGCCCAGAGATAACGAATATATTGATTAACATTGTATATCTGATATTGAAGAATGTATATGCATGATGTTCATATTTGTTTGTAGGGGGTATAATGATATTTCTTGCATTTTATTTTTCAATTGGTTTGGTAGGTTATTGTATGTGCAATTTAGATCTCCTCCTAGTATGATTATTCCTGGATTTTGTATAAGTTTATTTTGTACATTTTCTATGACTTTTTTAATGTCCTTACCCTTTGTTGTTCAGTAGACTGCTATTAAGTAGTGTATAGTTCTTTGATAAAGATAGGAGATTACAATGGAATTTGTTTGCAATAAGAGTATTTGAAGTGATTCTATTTCTGAATTTATGTTAACTAGCACTGCTATTCCCTGCGCTGGTCTTATGTTAGCTTTATTAGAATATTTTGATGGGACAACTTATCCATTATAAACTGGGACATATTAAGATTTATGTTTGTCTCGGTTAGTATAGCTATATCATATTCTTGGTTTTTTTATATAATCTGTCATTTATTTATTTTATTTGGGCAATTTATACCTCTTATATTTAGTGTTATTATGTTATAACATATATTCATTTTCAATTAAGATTTTTTGGGTTGGCAATCTATTGTTTTTTCAGCATTTATTTTTGTCTTAATTTTGTTTATTGGTTCTTTATGCCTTTCTAGTTTATTTATATTTAACTTTATTGGAAATGTGCTTTCTTTTATTAATCAGTTTCTTCATCCATACTTGTTTTATTGTTTTTTGTTACATTTAGTTATTTCTGTTTCTTTGACATTGCTGTTATGTTCGTTTTCTTCTCTGTTTTTGTTAAATGTGATGATTGTTCTTACTTTAATTACAAATTTCTTGACTACTTCATCAATATTCAATTCTTCATGCTCTTTTCCTTCTCATTTTTTTTATGTCTCATTCACTGCAATGTTTGCCCAAGTTTTTGTACTCATAGTGTTACATATATGTTTACCTCTGTCAAATTTGTTGTATTTTATACAATTTCCAGGTTCACATTCCACTGCTATATGCCCCACTCTGTTGCATTTGAAACATAGTGTGGCCTGCCTTTCAATATGATAGATATGGGCATTTGGTCTTTAATCATTCTAGGAGGTAATTGCTCTTTTAGGATATTCATTTTTTTTTTAGATTTAGTAGTATTTTCATGTGCTGGTGGAGATTTAGAATTCAATGCCTGGAGTCATCTCTCTTTCCTTGGATATTATTTCTGCATAGTTATTTATTTGCATTTTGAAGAATGGTGGTGTATGTAAAATTCTACCATAGATCAGGGAGTTGGGCTCTTTTGAGACATAATATATTTTTTGTCCTTGGACTTCTTTTATCAGTTTTTTTGCTAACTGTCTTTGCTCTTTGTTATCATATTCAATTGAGAAAAATCCCCTAGCAGAAAAAAAGGCTGTGAGCTTTATCGAGCCTATTAAATTATGTGAACTCAATAATTTTAAGTATTCACTTAGATCTGATTTATCCATTATGTGTTCATCATTTTTATCATTTATTTGTACAATTAAACTCAAGATTGATGTACTTGCCATCATGCAATTATTGAATATTTTTTTCCAATAAGTGTTTATTTTGACAAATGATTTCGAGGTTGGCTTGGCATGTATTGTACTTCCTCTATTTGATCAGTTAATGTAGCGAACTTGGTTTGTTCGACTTTATTTTGTTCTTTATTTGAATAATTCTCTTCTAGCTTTTTTTCTACATGTTTAATAGTATTGTTTTGTTCTTCTATAAGGTAATTATCTTGTTCATTATTATTTTTATAATGTCCAGCTTTTTTTTTTTGCATTTTGTGGAAATTTCCTAGTCAACATTATTTCTCTCTACTATCTTATAGTTTAACATTGCTTGTTCATTACTTTTATTTTCTATGTCTGCTGTTCCTAATGAGTTCCTATTTATCATTGTTTTTAATAATCTGCTTATCTCTTTTTTACTTTTTAGCTCAGCTTACTAGATGTTTTCCTTAATTTATTAATTTAACTATTTTGCTTTAATTTGTTTTTTTGTGGTTCTAAGCTTTCGTTAATGGCCATCTTGTCCCTAATTATTTTAATGTGTTTATTTTTACAGCAATTTAACATTTTATTAGATTTCTTTTTAAACTTACTTGTTTTTTCTTCTTGGGTACTTGTAGTTTTTCTTTCTATTGGCATTTTTTCTTTTTTCTACCATAAATTTTGATGATGCTTTGAAAATTTCACATCACATCGATTTATAAATATTATGTGCAACAATCTTTTAAAAGTCTTGCATTGGTAATCGAGAGGTCAGCGCGACTGCCTTGCACTTGCAGGCAGTTGCCCGGGTTGCGGATTCGCGTCACGGCCGATGCTATGACACTTAAAAAAAAAAAAAAAACAATCTTTTAAAAAAAGTATGTGTCTTCTAACGTACTTTTCAAAACACTTTTTAAACCCCCCAAACACTTTTGACTGTTTAGAAGTTTTTTTCAGATCTCTCAATTTTTACAAAGTAATGAACACTATTAAAAGATCATTAATCTATAAAAAATATGACTTCTGAATAAGTCTGCTACACAGATACAACTGTTTAGAGGAATTAAATAAAACAATCTAGTTATTAAAAAATTTTGTTTTAAGCAATACAAGATGCTGGATATCTTGGAATATGAAACAATAATAAAAAACATGTATAAATTCTATGGATTTTTAAAAATAATAAAAAAGACTAAAAATTGTCTGGGAGAATTTTAAGACCTGCTTTTTAATAGACATTAATGCTTAATAATAAATCTATATATGTGTGTATATACGTTTGCGTGATTTTCATAATTTATCATCAGTCTCAAAATGTTCAACGTTTGATTTCAAGATATAACAAAAAGTATAATAATAAAATACTTCCATTTCAAACTTTTTCTAATTTGTCAAAAATCTTGCTAAAAGCTATAATCACAATGGCAAGACATAAGCAGGGCAGTTTCATTTTATACATTTATCTAAATATATCGTTTAAAACTATTTCTATTGATTGGCGTGTTCTTCTCCTGACTGTTACGACAATAAAATATAACTATAAGCCAAAAGGTCAGATTTTTTGAATTTATGTGAATAGGCATTTATTTCTTAGTCATAAAAGAGCTCAAATTTATTGAAGTTTAAAATAATGTTAAATTGAAAACTTTAGAAGAAAATTCAATTTATTTTAGATAAGATATAATAAAGTGATGTTTTTTTTCTCTCTTTTTCTTTCTTTATGAAAAAAAAGATTAACGCAATAATAAAATTTTCAATTTATATAGCGGAAAAAAAAATCCTCATAATAAAAGAATAAAAAATCCGCCGTTTTGTAATGCAGTTTTCTAACCATGTGGGGAGAGACAATGATTTTTATGAATTCGTAATTATGTTCTGATAAATAAATATACAACAGAACTGCGTAAATAATAATTGCCCTACTAATGTTCTAATAAAAATAGTAAGTAGTGATTGTATTTACCTATCATCAGCGTATAAATGTGTATCTCTTACTTAAAATAGCTGGATCAGAAGATTAAAAAATAACTTCTAACTAAAAAAAAGAGACTAATAAATCAAACATAAAATAATACTGCTAGCATTTCTCCTTGTAAAGTAATGATAATCAACTATTTCTAGAAGTAAAAAAAAGACACTAAGTAGAAAAAATATAATAAAACAGATAGCTTTTACCAATAAGCTTTTTTACTGCTTTTAAATGGAGGAGATCACTAGGGATGTCTTCGCTCTGTATAGGACTATTTAATAGTGGTTTTACCTTTGGTCTTACCATTATTTTTAAAACATTTGACCCCTTTACAAAACCAAGTTAAACTCGAAATATAAACATTTTTTGATTACTATTCTATATATAACAGATATTTGTTAAATGCAGGTTTTAAACATTATTATAAGCTCTCCAACAAATTCCCATCCTTTCAAAAATATCTTAAGTTCAATTACATATTTTAAAAATATTATCATCTCTCTTTCTAAATCATCTTTTTTTTTTCAGCACACTCTTCGTAATTTTACATATCTAACTAAATATCCAATGTAGTTCTTTTTTCTTTTAATCACAACGAAATAATACTTTTCACGTGCAATTATCATCCTTTTATATTTTATTATTTTCTAAATCCACATCATTAAAGCCTCCAGTCTTTTCTTCTTCTTTTTTTTTCTCATGTGTCATAGCATCAGCCGGGAAGCGAACCCGCTAACACGGGACAACTGCTTATAAAGCAACTGTCACTGACCTCTCGACCACCAATGCTTGACAGTCTTTTATTCTAATTTTCCAAATCCTCTGCTCAATACAAGTCAATACTGTAACAATACATTAAATAAAACAATTTCTATAGTTTTTACTTACAAAGGCTATTGAATAACTTTTAAATCTTAAACCATTTTTATCCAATCCCCATTTTAATTTCTTTTCATAAATCTTAACAAAGTACAACATATTCCATGTTCAATATTACTCTTAAATAGCCAATTTATTTTTTCTACTCCAGTTCTGCATTTATCTGCATCCAAACTCATCAGTGAGGAAATCTATAAGCTGAAAACTTGTCTGCAGAGATTATTAGAATGCACTAAATAGGAATTTATTAAGCACTACCATTTGTCATCTATTGGTTATTTAAGCTTACACAAAATAGCAGAATTAAAATAGAAGAAATATGTATAATATTTATTTTTTACTCTTAAATTTTTAATCCCTTCACTTATTTAATTACTTTAGTTTTAATTTTAATTGCAAGTATTTTTATCAAATTTGTTATCAATTACAATAATTTTTAATTTTCATCTCATACAATCATTCCTAAAAAAAAAATTGAAGTGCTATTAGTTCAAGTAAGGCATAAGCTTGTGGTTAAGACCTGTAGAGGTCCCTACCTTCGCATTTTCAAGCACACATGTTTAGGTTTTTTGCCTTAGTAAATATTACTTACGTAAGCGTTAAATAAATTTATAAAATTCATTCTGAAAAATTACTAATGTCACCAGTTTTATTGTATATACTATAAAGTTTATTTTGAAAAAATTGCAAATGCTTCCAATTTTATTTTACTTTCTGCAAAATTCATTCTCATAAAATTGCAGTTGCTTTCACTTTGATTTTCTAAAATATATATTTTATTCTGAAAAACTACAGGTACTTCCTGTTCTGTTTAATATTTCTTAAAATTTCTTCCCATAAAATAAGTGTTTCCTTTACTTTGCATTCTATAAAATTCATTTTGATAAAATTATAGAAGCTTTGAGTTTTATTTTACATTATATAAAGTTTATCCTAAACATTTGCATGTATTTTCAGTATCTTTTGAATTCTACAAAGTTTATCCTGAAAAATGCGATTGTTTCCAGTTCTACTTTATAGTCTGCAGAGGCATTATAATAAAATTGCAGGTTGTGATATTACTAACAAATTCAAGTAATGAAAGTTATTTTTATTAAAAAAATAAAAATAGATTCATTTGTAAATCCTCTAAATAAATATAAACACTAATATAAGTATATTCTACATCTACTATATCTTCTGAATTGCCCAGGATTTTAAGTGAAAAAGTGAGACATGCAATTAAATTTATAAAGAAGGGAAAAGTTCCAGGTAATGATGAAATTATAATCGACATATTAAAAGAAGAAGGTGAAGAAATAGAAATTCTTTTGTCAAAGTTATATACCAAATGTTTAAATGATAAAGATGTACCAGATGATTGGAAGAATGCAGTATTAATATTAACATTTAAAAAAGGTGATAAAGAAGTTATTAGAAATTGCAGGCCTATCAGCCTTTTATCAGTTTTATACAAAATTTTTACCAAGATAATTACAACTAGCCCACAGAGAACATTGGATTTCCACCAACAAAAAAGAACAAACTGGATTTAAAAGTGGTTTTAGTACAGTAGATCATAATCAAGTATTGAGAGAAGTTATAGAAAGGACTAATAAATATGAGTTGCCATTACACTTAAGATTTATAGATTTTGAAAAGGCATTTGATTTTATAAGCATTTCTTCAGTGATTAAAGCATTGGATCATCAAGGTATTTACCCAGAATATTGTCTTATCCTGAAAAATATTTATAAAAATACAACAGTAACAACTAAATTACATAATTATACTAGTAAAGTTAACATTAAGAGGATGTAAGACAGGATGATGCCATATCTCCAAAACTTTTTGCAGCAGTGCTGCAAGAAGTATTTTGTGGAATAAAATGGGAAACTAAAGGAGTAAAAGTAATTTAATTCATTTAAATTTTGCAGATGCTGTAGTTGTTTTTGAAAATAATGCTTCAGAGCTTCAGGAAATGTTCCAGATGAAAGTAAGAAAGTAGGACTAAAGGTAAATACTAAAAGGACTAAAATAATGTTCAATGCATTTTCTCAAAAGATGAAAATAAAGATTATGATGAGTTTGAAGAAGTTAACAACTATGAATATCTTGGTCAGATTATTCCTTTTAGATGGAAACATAATGGATGAAATTAACCATAAAATTAAACTTGGTTTGAGTGTTTTTAGTAGAAATAACTTCATATTAAAGGAAGGTTTTTAATAAATGTATTTTACCATTCTTACTTATGGATCTGAGACTTGGACATTTAATGGAAGAGTAATAGATACTTTAGACAACTCAAAGAAACATGAAGAGATGCATGTTAGGAGTAACATCAACAGATTGAAAATACAATATATGGATCAGAGAACAAACAGGTGTTACTGACATTGTTGAAAGAATTAAAAGATTAAAGTGAAATTGGGCTGGACATGTTGCTAGAAGAGATACTAATAGATGAACAATTGAAATCTTAAACTGAATTCCAATAGTTTGTAAAAGACACAGAAAGAAATCACATGTCAGATGGAAGAATGAAATAAAAAATATGCAAGGGTGATGTGGAGAAGAGAGACTAGAGATTGGAGAAGATGGATTGAACTCAGTGAGACCACCCTGCAGTGCATTGATAATGGTTGACAATGAAGATGATGATATATCTATTTGATACATGAAAACTGTTGAATGGTAAATCTTACAGTCTATGAATTTCATTGTAGAATATCCAACAAAATAATTCTGTTTTTATGTCAAATGTTCTTAGTACCATTGCAAAATATAACATTCATTCTTTCTATATAATTTTCAGTCTTTGTTTTTACTTGTCCACTTGCACTTTTTTGACTTTTACCTTTTTCCAAATTTGTTGTTCTAAAATTCTTACTTTTTCTACAATAAACTTTCTATCTAGTGGAATCATACTTGGGAAAAATATTTATTGGCCCACTTGAATTGTAAATTCCAAGCATTATCCAAGTATCAATATCTTTTGCTTTGAAAGTTTTATTTCATCTATTATTGCAATAATTTTCTCTCATACCAGATCATAAAGATTTGTGAATATTATCATATAAATCATTTATATATTCTTTTACCTTAGGGCTTAATTTTTTGCACACATAAATTTTATAAATATTATGACATTAATTATTTTCTTTTTTATTAACAACGATTGTTAAAGTTAACTTTTGTTTATTATTGGGAATTATATTATATTGCCTCTTCTTAATATTCTTAAAATAATCTTATAACTACTAAATATTTATTATACACATAGTTAAGCTAAATGAGGGTTGATATGTACTTTCAAATTTTATTCTTATCTCAATGCATTTTTCAACTTAGCTCAGTTATAGTATATCCATTCATCAGCCTAGAAATCAGGCCAATCTCCGTTACTCCAGATGCATTTTTGAAACATCCAGTTCATTTTTTTAAGTGAGTAAGACATGCTTATTTCATATTATAATTTAACTTTATATACACTATTTTAATATATACTTTTAACTTCATATATATATATAATTTTTTTAATATATATATTTTAAACTTTAATATCATTACAATTTACTAAAATTTATGATCCAAGATGTGTGACATATGCATTTATGATGAAAATATTCATGTTGTCAATTAATGCATCTGCAATACCTATGAGTTCAAACTATGGGTTTTTTTTTAAGATTGGCAATTAGAAATAAAATAGAACTGCTAAAACTGTCACTACTAGATAATTAAATAATTTCTTCTTGTTCATTATTTCTTCTTGAGAAAATGTTGAATAGATCTTTAGTTTGTAGCATGCCCTACAAGGCTACTACCAATCTACTTTATAATTTTCTTATATAAAAAAGACTAAATTTAGTCATAAAGTATTTGCAGCAGTCAAGCATTGGTGGACGAGAGGTCAGCGATGGCTGCTTTATAAGCAGTTGTCCCAGGTTAGTGAGTTCGCTTCCCGGCTGATGCTATGACACATGAGAAAAAAAAGTATTTGCAGCAAAGTTATAATTGTGAAAAAATAAGTGTTACAGATATGTTAATGAAGTATATACATTATCCAGATGAAGGAACAAAAAGGATAAATTACTAGATACACACCTCTGTAATGTTTTCAAACAGTATTTAATTCTAAATTATTGATGTTCAAAGCAGTTTTTGATAATTCTTAGGTATAAGACAGATTATACTTTCATCATATAAGCATATTCCATATAATTGAAAATTGTAGTGTTATAAATGGTCAATTTGTTGGAATTTTAAAACAGTATCCATTATGTCAAATAAATATTCAACAAAAGTTATCACTGCTTGCTGTATATGCTTTAATGTTGATATTTATATGTTAGTTTTAGGATAAGAAATTTTTTTCCAATTACGGTGTAAATTTAAACATCATTTTTTTTTAAATTAAAGTTTACAATGTGTTGTAATTGTAATTTTAAAATGTTAAACACATTTATTAAAATATCCAGAATAAGCAAAAAGAAAAATGAACACCTTATTAGCAAAAAAAAATAATAATTTATCCTCTTTATTCTTTTACAGAGCCATTAATTTTAAACATGAGTATTTATATGGCAATTCTTTATCCATATTTGGGCTACTATCTGGTTATTAGATTTTATAAATAAAAATTGTTGGAATTGAGACACAAATTCTGTTACAACTCTTAGTTCTTTTACATTATTCAAATTAATAATCTGAATTCAGTAACTCTATGTGATTGTGGTCACAAATCTACTTGCTTATAATTTTATACAGATCTCTGATAATTTAATTTTTTGATGCATTGAAATCATCCTATTAATCTATGTAATGGCATTTATATAAGTACAATTTGTACACTTTATTTCAAACACTTTAATAAAGAAAAAAATAAAGAAAAATAACATAAAGTATTGTATTTATATAAATATTACAGCAAAATAAAAAAAGTGTTAAAGTTAGTGATATTTGTGACATTTTCTTATATGATGAATTGATATTTTAAAATGAGTAAAAAAATATTTTGATCATGTTTTGAGTAATGATGCAAGATATAGCCAATTTGTTTATTTGCATTCAGACAATAGTATCTAGCTTAGG
This sequence comes from Epiperipatus broadwayi, assembly GCA_028023455.1. Classification (NCBI taxonomy): domain Eukaryota; kingdom Metazoa; phylum Onychophora; class Udeonychophora; order Euonychophora; family Peripatidae; genus Epiperipatus; species Epiperipatus broadwayi. Next base: position 6,937,911 of record JAQFVV010000044.1, read on the forward strand.
AAGTCAAAATAGCTCTTTATGAATTTTTTGAAACAAAATAGCTCTTCATAAACTCAAAAGTGAAGAGATTGCAAGTTCCGATAAGTTTAAAATATCTTGGTGATAAGTTATCTTCAAAATATTGGAATTTTTCAAAAATTTATGAACTCAAAATGCAGTGCTATCTGATTTTAAGATGCTTTTATTGACAAAATGTTTGAAATAAAGAAAATAGACAAGATTGTAGTAATTATTATGGAATATTATTACCTACTACATTAAGACACTATCTGGGATTTTGATAAATATATTGCTTCCAATAGTAGATGAAAAATATGGTTTTGAGATTCAAAAAGCACTGCTGATATGAGTATTTTTGCCAGGCAAATGCAGGAAAAATGTCAGAAGCAAAAGAATGATTAATAAGTTTTTATTAATTTGGTCAAGGCAATTGTCTCAATTAATTTAACAAGTCTTTATCATTATTTGCAATTTGTTGATTGTTCACCAAAATTTATTGGTATTAAATAGTTGCTACAAGATGTTATAAAAGAAAATGTATTTAAAAAGTAATTACAGAACAATTACGTACTATTAAGAAATAAATGCATTTCCAGGAAGAGTCTAAAATAGCAAAACATTATTTTCCATATTAAAAAAAAAAGTATAAAACACATTGCATGATGGGAGCGAATGACCAAGTTTTTCTTTATATTATGTAATGTGTAATTTTTTTTTCTAATCGATTCTATAATTATTTATAATATATATATAATTAAAAAAACTATGGAATAAACTGTATTATATTTAAAATACTAATGAACAATATTTAAATGGCTAATTTCAGAACAACATTTAGATAGGTATATACCCATATACTGAATAATTTTGGAAGACGATATGAATTGTAGGCAAACTAACTACCTGAAAAGACAATTCTAAAACTATTTTAAATTTAAAATACTTCCAATATTTTCTTGGCCCAGATTTAAACCCCATATTCTAAACATAGCAAATAGATATACTCTTATTATATATTAACATATTGTATTTAAAATTATTATAAAAATAAAGTTAGTTGCTATTTATGTAGTAATAAATAAATAAATATTTAAAAAGTAAATATTTTAAAAAAAAAGCATTTTTACCTAATTTCTTCCAATGCATAAGATTGTGGTTAAGAGCTTTAGGTTTATTGCCTTAGTAAATATTAATTTGAAAGTTAAGAAAGGTATTAATTATAAAGATTCTCTTCTGTATAAGTCAAATAAGAGTGTTTGATAATTTTTCCAATTAGCAAAATTGGATTTCTATTTAAATTACTGTTAGATGCCAAAGCTATATCATAGCTTCTCCAAAATAGTTCTTTATCTTATTCATTTATTTCACGGATGGTTTCTTTTTAAGACTTTTATTATCTCTTGGGTCCAATTTAAAACTTTAATTGCCCATCTAAATTTATTTTTCCAGCCCAACTCTATAATACTTTTTTTTCAAGAAGATTAATGATATTTATTTATTTTTTCACCCTTCTATTTTGTTTTTGATATTTTTCTCAAAAAACTTATTCCAACGTTTTATTGTATATTCTGAAATCTTTGCATTTCTTTTCTATTAACTATTTAAATCCTAGATCTATAAATAATGTATATAATAATAAATTCCACTCATTAAATCCTATTCCTAAATACATAGGTTCGTTTTATTCTAATATTAAATTTTTTCTTGCCAAATGAATTTTATTTAAGTTTATTTCATAATTATTTTTATTCATTAGTTTTTCATGTGTAATAATAATTAATTCAAAGTATTTTTAATTGTTAACGTATTCTAGACTACCAAAAAAAGTTTGCTGTTAACTGGATATGCTTTGATTTCTTTTTGAGATCTTAAAAAAGCATTCAGAAAAGATTTCTAATAACCATTCCATACATTATTGTGAATACATCAGTTATTCTATGCAATAAACAAATAAACAAATGTGGGTGACCTGCTTGCTGCTTTAATAAGCAAGGTTAGTTTAAATACTAGACCAAGAAACACCATGATTCTATCTTGTCATATGTAATATTTCTTAATTACAAAATTATATGAATGATTTCAAAGGCAGAATGAATATGTATGTGTAAATAAGTGGTCAATCATAACTGATAAAAAATAACTAAAATATTAGCCAAGACAGTGTTTGTAACCAAAAGTAGTGTGATAAAAGTGTATGGATTACATAGTTAGTCTGGAATTTACTGATGACTTTTTATTAAGGTCGGACATGTGGGGACCCATGTGCAAAAACTTTTTGAGGCACCCTATAAAAAAAATTTATTGTGAAAAATAAATTTATAATTGAACATTAGTTTTTATAGTTTTATTGCTACACAAAATAACATAGCACAACCACATCAACTAAAATCTTTTTCTTTTATTTAGAAAAACTTTTATTAGTTTTAAAACCTTGACCTTGAATAGACCACTTTCCACTCATATTTTCAATGTTTGTTATTTCTGCTTTTCTATTTTCTATAGATAATATTGCTAAAGAATTAAGTCTATCTTGTGACATTTTGAATGTGAGGTATGTTTTGATTCATTTTAATTTGCTAAATGAGCCTTCTGCAATGACCATAGTTACCAAGAAGTGTTAAGTTAGTGTAATAAAAATATTGGGAAAATTTTCATTACAATTATTTTCTATTATAAATTAAAGCAGGTCATATAGATTAATTTTGAATAGAGATTTCTCTTCTTATTACATTTCTTATTAAAAAAAACTTCTTTCTCAAATTCTTTGACTTCATTAAAAAGGACTAAACATTTTTTAGAAAACTTATTTACATATTTGTTTGGGAGTTTTTTTTTTTACCAAACAATGAAATATTTTATAACTTTCCAAAATTCCTAGAGATGCCTTAAATCTTTTATCTATTTGACAAATCAAAGTTTCGACCATAGTGATAAAATTACAAAATCTTATAATTTGTGACAGAATTGTCTAAAGTTTTATCAATGTCTATCTGGATAGTAGAATTGCATTTCCATATAGTCCATGAAAAAAATTTTTAGCCTCTCTCTACTATATCTTGGAGTAGATTTTGTATTCATTTAATAAGAGAAAAATTCTGAAGAATTATTTATTTTATTTATTGCACTTAAAATATCCTATCAAATAACAAAGGAAATTTTATAATACTTTCTAGTACACTATTTGCTTTGGAAACAAGTGAACAATCAAATGATGTGTAATAAGTTCATCCAAGGCAGATGTAATTCTTTTCATTTGAAAACATAAAGCTTTCATGAATCTATTAGGTCTTTCACCTGGTGGCAGTTAATGGTTATAATGTTATTTTTATATGTTTAGCAAAAATGTTCAATGTTTGATGAATCTGTGAAGTGTTTGTATAATTCTAAATAGGTTCATTGATTCTCTAGTGTCTGCAGCTGCAAAAATAAAAAAGTAAATTAAAATTATAAGCTAGACAACATATATAAAGCCTTTAGGATTCTCTCTGTTTTGCCTGTAGATCTTTATATTGTTTTTTTATGTTAGCATCAATTGCTATAAGATTATCCTCTTCAGTCATAATAACTGTGGGATAATTTTAAAATATTTAATAATGCACCTGATAATTCTTCATCAGTCTTATCTTATGCTTTTAAAAATCCTATAAATAAATCTTGTATTTCCATTTTTTTATTGTAATCAGCAATTAACATACGATAACACAGTCCACTATAGGGAGCCAAGGACTCCACTTAACACTGTTTCTGGCTCCCTGTTTCATTCCCTTTTCCCTAGTTTATGGAATTAAATTTTTCTGAAACTATCCCTATTAAAAAGGGGTGTTTCTTAGCTCTCTTTTCATATACAAGCTATATCAACAATGTAATCACAATTAAGAATAATTTCAACTTTTATAAAAATGTTATATAAATATATGGCAGCCATTGAAATTACAAAAGATTTCTACAGAGATTTTACCTTTTAATGAAGATTTTCATTACACTTAATTTTGTTGAATGAATGAAAGAGTCTGATTGTTGGGAGAACCCCCAGGGGTCTAAATCCTAGTTCTTTTGAGGGAGGGGCTGGGATGAGATGCTGTGATGATTGTTACTAACATTGTTTTTTCTCATTCAATGGATAGAAAAAATAATGTTATTTATAGCAATTCTTTAATGTTACCATCATGAATGATTTTATCCATGTATTATTGCAAAATAAGTTGCAGTTTGGCCTCATGATTCTAATTGCAAGGGATTCACCTTATTTAATTTTATTACTTCCAATGTTATTGATAGGACTGGCCTTTTGCTGTTCATGTGATCTTCTTGATGGGTTAGAATGGTTTTCAGCAGAGGCATTTTGAAGTTTGGATTTTTTCCCTTGTTCTCCATAATTTTTCCATAATTTTTCCAAAGTATTTGGGATTGCTCTCTTGTGAAGATATTCGAGGCCATTTGGAATAACTGAACAGTAGATTGATTTAGTCTGTATTTTATGTTATCTCCAAGTGTTTTCCTATTTCTCAACTTATCTACCGCAAACTGAATTTCCCAATATTGTACTCCTGAAACACTATTTATATTTGAATTCTAGACTTTACAAATAATTCCTAATTGTACCTTTTAATTAAAATTTTCATTACACTCAACTTTGCTGATTGAATGAAAGTCTGGTAGTTGGAAGGGGCCCCAGAGACCTAAATCCTGGTTCTTTTGAGGGGGGAGGGCTAGGATGAGGGTGCTGTGGGGATTGTTGCCAACATTGATTTTCTCATTCACAAGAAGGAAAAAAACGCTATTCATAGTGGTTTTAGCGTTATTGTTATAAACAATTTTATCCAAGTATTATTGCAAAATAAACTGCAGTTTGGCCTAATGATTTTAATTGCAAGTGATTCACCCTATTTAAATTTATTATTTCCAATGTTGTTATCTCCAAGTGTTTTCCTATTCTCAACTTATCCATCGCAAATTGGATTTCTCAATATTGTACTTCTAAAATGCTACTCATATTTAAACTCTAGACTCTACAAATAATTTTTAATTGTGACATTCATTTGTCTTTAATGGTTAATACACACCCTTTCCACATCCCTTTTCCTTTTCATATGTATCCTTCCCCTTTCACCATGTTGCTCCTGAATTTCATTTTTACCATTCTTTGTAAACCTTTTATTTAACTGTAATTGTACCTTTTTTTGATGAATAAACTTTCATCACTGAGGAAAAAAAACATAAGATAACAGAAATTTTTCTACATAACATACATCTGATGTACAATCCATTTGAACATTGTAATATTTGGCAACACACTTTTATAACTTTTTCATTATTTCAGTAGATATATTTAAAAACAAGTTTTGGAATAGATGTGACAAATAATATACAATTCTTCTAATTACTATTCTGATTTTTTAATACAATTTAATAACACTATTGTACTTAATTAATTAAATTTAAGCAAAAAAAAATTCATTTATTTAAACTTCTAATTGTTTCATTATCATGCCTGAATGCCAAATTGTATTGATTTCAAACTTAAAAACTTCTTTCAAATACTGCAGCTGAATTTTAATGTTATCGCACCAATTGTTAATAATTTAATTTAAATTGAGTCTTTAAATAAATCTTGCCTCATGAAGACACAATGCAGCAATCAATTTTTCTAGTTTATATAACCATTAATAAATATTGATGTTGCATTTGAAGAATCAAATAATATACAACAGAAACAATAAACACTGTTTTTCGAAATTGAATATAAAAGCAAATTATGTGGTTGCTTCCCACATTTATTTAAAGTTTTATAATAATAAACATTACAAAAATGTCGATTCTCTTTTTAAAAACTATATTATTTATTTTGCTTAGGACCACGTTCAACTAAATTTATTTTAATATCGTCTTATACATGTTAGGTTGACCGACAATAATTCAAAATGTTTGTAGACATTTCATCAAAATTGTCATCTGTGTTTAAAGCTAATAATTTATTATTATCTTCTAGCAAAGGTATGAGTTTCAATTTCTTTGTTTTTCATTTCAGGAATCTCCATCATGATTAGTAGAGCTTGCGTGTTCCGAAATACCTTCATTATCTAGTGCTTCTACATTTTTTTTTCTATCCACTGTTTTAAACAACTCTTACTTTTCTTTAAAATCTCTTATTTTAATTTTCATACGTTTCCATTTCTTTGTCCCTGATAATTTTTTTCCTGACATTTTATCCAAGCACTTAACATTTTATTATTTATTTTCTTTATAAAAAAAACATTCAAAATCATTATTTTATTAAACAACTCTGCACAAAAAATGCACCAAGTTTATACAATTTTTAAATAGGATTCTAATAGCAGAATTTGAATAAAAACTTGGTTATTTTTTTAAATTTTAATATTGTTTATGTTATCTTTATAATGATGTAACAAAATAATTAGCATATAAATCATTTATATGTATTTTATTTTTAAATATAAGAGATAAATCATCAACATTTTAATTACTGTACACACTTGTGTAATTAATCTTTAAACATAAACAATTAGAGCATTAAAACATTGTTTGTTATATGTGTGTGGAATTATATATTGACATAATTGAACGATACTGAATATATTTATATTCTGATTAAAATATTGAATCTGTTTAAAATGATATTTAAAATATTAGTTATTTTCTATAAAACAAATGAGTAAAAAGAAATGTAAAAAAAATATTTTTTTATGTAACTTGGATACATTTTTGTATTTTGTAAATCATTTTAATAACAGGAAACGTATTTTTATAGGAGAAATTTAAATGAATGAATTAGCAAATAAGCTTAAAATGAATGAGATTAATTAGTATGACAACATACCAAAGTACCAAACAAACGAAATATTATAGATCATTATTAACTAGTCTAATGAATGATTAATAAAAATTAAGGTACTGTGGTATTAGAGCTGCGACACGAAGAATTATAATCGTTTAATCATTAAATTAATTATGTTATTAAATCAAAAACGTATTTTAAAATCTACATTTTTAAAAAAAACAATTTAACAAAAAAAATACGGAAAGCATTAATGTGAAGAATAGTTAAAATGCGTGTTTAAATCAGATTGAGTGTGTGTTTGCGCGTGCATACTCTGCATAATCTATTTTAATACATTGTACAGGCTTACATCTGCATTTATATATGTAATATATGTGAGATTCGAACTCAAACTTTCACACGACCTACAACTCTCAGTGCCATCTTATAGTGCTGGCTCACCTGATCACACATATGTTGAAAAGATAAATAATCACCAATATACGTATTTCGTGCTAAACCAGCACTCATCAGTTGGTTCAGATTACTATCTCCACACATATATACAATTAGAACTCAGCTTTATATTAAGATAACTAATATTCATACTTTAATGAGTGCTGGCATAGCATGAAATACGGATATTGGTGATTATTTATCTTTTCAACATGTGTGTGATCAGGTGAGTCAGCAATATAAGATGGCACTGAGAGTTGTAGGTCATGTGAAAGTCTGAGTTCGAATCCTGCATATATATTACATATATAAATGCAGGTGTAAGCCTGTACAATGTATTAAAATAGATTATGCAGAATATGCATGTGCAAACACACCCTCAATTTGATTTAAACACACATTTTAACTATTCTTCACATTAATGCTTTTCGTATTTTTTTTTTGTTGAATTGGGGTTTTTTTTTAAATATAGATTTTAAAATATGTTTTGAGTTAATAACTTAATTAATTTAATGATTAAACGATTATAATTTATGTCGCAGCTCTAATAACATAGTACCAAAATGAATATACTTCTATTAAATGGTTTGTGTCAAAGTTGTGAGGGCAGTAAGTTTGACAATTATCAATTAAACTGTAGTAAATTGGCTATCTCTCTCTATATATATACTGAATGATGATATTGATATGTGTAAGAGATTGTGATTTGGGCGAACTGATAAATGCTGGTTTAGCATGAAATATGCCTTTAGTCACATATTTATAATTACACTCTTTCATAAGGTATTAAAAGTAGATAGAAACCAGTCTCTACCTTGCAAGAGAGTAATGTAATGAAAATTACACTACAGAAATATTATTCATTAAGTGGATAACTTCTAGTCTACAATATTATTTATTTACTAATAATTATTTTGCTGAATAGATGAATTTTTAAAAAATGTCTATTTTGGAAGTGTTCAAAAAAATATAATGCAGAAAAAATGTATAAATGCTTCTATAACAATCAAATATAAATATAATAAGTTGTTAGAAAAAGAATTAAGAGAATCTATATGAGGATTGTTTAAAACAAGAAATCACTAAATTAAATATTTAAATATGGAAAGAAAAAAAATACCAAAAAAAAAAAAAACGGTCTGATGAAAGATACAGGCTAATAATAAAAAAACTATAGAGGAAGCATATTTAAGAAATTCAGTATCCTATTTTAAAATCTTTATACTGACTTGGAATAAATACAAAAGAGAATGGAAAAAAGAATAAGAACATAGGATTCATAACAATATTTTTAAATATTAAGTATAAGGAACATATATGGCTTGAGATAGAACTAAAAAGCAAGAAAATGGTGGGCCTATATGTACAAGGTTTCTAAAAATTCTCAAATTGTAAAAAAAGAAACCAAAACTTATGAATGTTTTATTATTTAAAATAAAATTGAAGAGATATTAGATCATCTTATAATGTGATCACATAATTGTTTACATATTTAGAAAGATTTCCTATATATTGTACCCTGCCAACAGGATGATAACCTCTATAAATTTTACAATTCCATAAATTAGTCTATACTTTTATTTTCTTTAGATACAAATATATACTCTAATTATTTACAAATTATTTTTTAATTTATACTAGTAATTATGCAACCCAAATATCATATTAGGACAGATCACAAATCTTTCAACATTAAACAACCACCAAAGTATCTGCTCAGTGACATAAGAATAACTAAGATACTCTTCCTTATTAAGCATTTAGATATTCCCATGCCTAAAAATAATACCTACATATGTATAATAAAACATCTATAATCATTAACTTTAATGTGAATTAATTAATAAATTTATAATATCACATTACTGTATATTTGTTTCTAATCATTACTATTCTTATAGAGCTATAATTAATAATAATAATAATAATAATAAGAAGAAGAAGAAGAAGAAGAAGAAGAAGAAGAAGAAGAAGAAGAAGAAGAAGAAGAAGAAGAAGAAGAAGAAGAAGAAGAAGAAGAAGAAGAAGAAGAAGAAGAAGAAGAAGGAGGAGGAGGAGGAGGAGGAGGAGGAGGAGATCTCAGGATTATTACTGACTTTTAATTAGCTATTTATTTAACCAATAAAATATAGAGATTTTACTTAATCCTATGGGTAATGTAAAATTAAGAAAACTGTTAATTATCATAATTATAAATAAAATTATCTTACTATTTTATATTTTTATGATCTATAATACTTTAATAATAAATAACCACTTTTATTTCAAGTATAATAAGAATATATAATCTTAACAATAATATAATTAATAATCTGATTTTCCTACAAATAAACATATTTTGTTACATTTAGAATATATATTTCATTGATGACTCATGTGATCATAGTAGTTTGTCATAGATTAATATATTTTTTAAAGTATGTTATTCTTAAATAATTACTATATCTTAGACTTGACTTAGTTCTTATTCAAAATTTAAATTTTACACTTTAATTAATTTATATATATAATACACTTAGTACTCTGTGAAGATTGTGTAGTAATGATGATTCAGACCAAAGAAACACAACTCATAATAATTAATTGAATGTATAAACATTAAATTTATTATATTATGTAGTCTTTCTAAAAAAATTTCTTTTTCCTTTGTTTTTGCTGTCTTCATATATAATATTGAATTTCAAAAATCGTACACTTTTCACTTTTCAGCAAAAAAACTTTTATTATTGATTACAGTTTCGACTGTACCATGCAGTCTTCATCAGATCTACAAAATTTGAACATACATAAAAATACAACCATTAAAATACATTAATTATTAAATTCCTATCAAACTTTTAAATTTTAATTATAATTTTTTTAAATATTTCCTAAACTTTTCAATTCACATAATATCTTTAACATATTTACCATCCTATTTTATATTCTTTTCTTAACTTATTCTATTCTTTTAAGTTTCTCTATCCTCCATCTTACTCTAGTAATTCAACTTTCTTTTAACCTCTCTTTCATATTTCTATCCTACATCTCCCTCTATTAACTATTTTATAACTATTAATATTTATTTTCTGTTCCCCCCCCCCCTTTTTTTTAAAAAAAAAATATTTCTATCACACCCCAAAAAAACTTGCTTTTCTCTTATACTATTATTACTTTTATGCTATTATTGTTTTTACCCCTCCCCTATTTTTATTAAGATTTAGTTTAAATTTTTTTATGAATATTGCTTCTTTTATTTTCCTATTCCTTATTTTATCTGTATAACTAATCATTCTAATGCTCTCTTTCCCAGTATTATGACCTGTTTCCATAATATGCATATATATTGGTGACCTTTTATCATATTTATGCTGTACCAATCTAGTATATGTAGAATTTTTGGTTTCACCCACATACTTATTTCTAATTCTTTTATCTTTACATATTTTACATTCTATTTCATGCACCCCATTAATATTCCTCCTCTCCTCATTAATATATTTATTATCTAATATGTCCATCACATTTTTTCTCTTTCTATTCACTATTCTATACCTTATAGCATTCTTAAAAGTTTTGTTAATTGTTCTAATAATTCTATTTATCCCATTAACTACTCTATTATCATTAGTTTTAATTCCTATATACTTTTCTCTATTATCTTTCTTCCTTACAACTTCTCTACCTTCTTTTTCTTCCTCTTTAAATTTCTCTTCTATTCTTTCTATATTCTTTCTTAACACTTCTTCTGGATAATCACTATCTTTAAAATTTTCAACTATCCTCCTTATATCCTTATTATAACCTTCTTTATTATTACAATAACTAATAACCCTATGCATCCTTGAACTTATAGAATTAATTTTATATGTATTATCAATATTAGACCACGAATTCACAATATTATTAATACCTATTTTTCTATACACTTCTGTCTCCAATTCCCATCTTCCCTTAACATATTCTTTCCATATTAATATATCTAAATATGCCAATTTATTCTCCTTTTCTCATTCATCCACCTTGTTAATTTTATCTATACATTTATAGATAAAATTAACAAGATGGATAAAAAGTTAAGATTTATAGTAGAATGGGAAAAGGAGAATAAATTGGCATATTTATATATATTAATAAGGAAAGAGTATGTTAAGGGAAGATGTGAATTGGAGACAGAAGTGTATAGGAAAATATGTAATAATAATATTGTGAATTGGAGGTCTAATATTGATAATAGGTATAAAATTAATTCTATAAGTTCAAGGATGCATAGGACTATTAGTTATTGTAATAATAAAAAAGATTATGATAATGAGATAGGGAGGATAGTTGAAAATTTTAAGGATAGTGATTATCCAGAAGAGTGTTGAGAAAGAATATAGAAAGAATAGAAGAGAAATTTAAAAAGAAAAAGAAGATAGAAAAGTTGTAAGGAAGAAAGATAATAGAGAAAAGTATATAGGAATTAAAACTAATGACAATAGAGTAGTTAACGGGATAAATAAAATTATTAGAACAATTAATAAAACTTTTAAGAATGTTATAAGGTATAGAATAGTGAATAAAAAGGGAAAGAATGGGATGGACATATTAGATAATAAATATATTAATGAGGAGAGGAGTAATATTAATGGGGTGTATGAAATAGAATGTAAAATATGTAAAGATAAAAGAATTAGAAATAAGTATGTGGGTGAAACAAAAAATTCTATATATACAAGATTGGTATAGCATACATACGATAAAAGATCACCAATATATATGCATATTATGGAAACAGGTCATAATATTGGGAAAGAGAGCATTAGAATGATTAGTTATACAGATAAAATAAGAAATAGGAAAATAAAGGAAGCAATATTCATAAAGAAAATTAAATCAAATCTTAATAAAAATGAGGGAGAGATAAAAACAATAATAGTATAAAAGAAATAATAGTATATGAGAAAAGGAACTTTTTTTTGTGGGGTGTGATAGAAATAGTTTTTTTTTTTAAAAAAAAAAAGGGAAAAAACAGAAAAGAAATATTAATAGTTATAAAAATAGTTAATAGAGAGATGTGTAGGATAGAAATATGAAAGAGAGGTTAAAAGGAAGTTGAATTACTAGAGTAAGATGGAGGATAGAGAAACTTAAAAGAATAGAATAAGGTAAGAAAAGAATATAAAATAGGATGATAAATATGTTAAAGACATTATGTGAATTGAAAAGGTTAGGAAATATTTTAAAAAAAATTTTTTTTAATTTAAAAGTTTGACAGGAATTTAATAATTTTATATAAAATAATTAATGTATTTTAATGGTTGTATTTTTATGTGTGTTCAAATTTTGTAGATCTGATGAAGGCTGCATGGTACAGTCGAAACTGTAATCAATAATAAAAGTTTTTTTGCTGAAAAGTGAAAAGTGTAAGATTTTTGAAATTCAATATTATTAAATTTATTAACATTATTTACAAAAAATTTTCTTAACAATTATATTTGAACTAATAAATGCTTTAACAAATAACAATATATAAAATTATTATATAATAATACAATACCATCAAATTATTTACAGGCAAACTCTCCATACAGTATTGCCACTCAGTGCAAGCCAGAGTAATCATTGGATGCCAGAAGGCTTGTGCATAAAATCTCCATCTAGTGCCTACTCATCCAATATCTCCAGACTAGTTTCTGGCTTGTGGCCTTCATCCATGAGAAGCCTTGGATCTGAGAGCTAACTATCTCACTCTCTAGGTGCAGTGCTCTCAGATCCAAGGCTCATCTGACAAAGGCCAGAAGCCAGAAACTAGTCTGGGGATATTGGATGAGTAGGCACTAGATTGGGATTTTATTGACAAGGCTTCTGGCATCCATTGATTACTCTGGCTTGCACTGAGTGGCAATACTGTGTAGAGAGTTGTGTCTGTTTTAATAACAGTTAAAAGCAAGCTTAAGAAATGGTGATCATGTGATATTTATTGGCTTAAAATTATTTACACATTCAATCATTTTTATTTTCTCTTAATTAGAATTATCAAGAATTAGAAATCAAATATCCTCTTTTAATAATATATGATTTTATTGTTATAACTTAATTTTATTTTCTTATCCAATAAAATTATGTATACTTATGAGGTATAACATAGTATTGATGATCAACTACCTTTTATGTCTAGTATTTACAGTCATTGTTATTAAAAGCTTCTGTTAACAAATATAATTTATAAAATCTTGACAATTCTAAATTTATAAAAAGATTAAAAAGTATGTATTTTCTTTAAAACAAAAATAATCTTATTTTAATATTCAAAGATGTTAATATTATTTTTTTATTATATCTTATGATATTTATTATTTTTGATCTCCTTCTCCCTATGCCAATAAAATTTTAATTAACAATTATTGAACTATTGATTTTTAACATCCCATTTAATTTTTCTAATAGCCCTACTATTCAACTCTGTGAAAAAATGAAAATTAAATAAAAAACATTATAATGTATACTTTAAAATTGTGAAAACTTATTATATCTTTAAATAACTTAATTTTAAAATTCATTATACTATCATGAATATTAATATAATATATTTTGGTACATCATAAAGTAAAAAATTCCTATATTTAGTATATCTACTACCAACTTAGATACTGATCTCTATTTCTAATTTAACTATGCAATTTTTATTCCTTTCATCTTTAACCTATACCTGTTTCTTATATCTCTTATAAATAATTAGCTAGACAGGATTACAAGTCAGGATCGAACATAAATTAAATATGAGATTAAAATTTAAATATCACAATATATACTTTAACCTTATATTTTCACACACATATATATTTTATCCTCTTTAAATTAATATATGTTATTATTTTTATATTTATATTTGCCTAGATTATTATTTATTCCCATTTATTAAAATCATTAAATAATGCTTAACAAAATAAAAATTTAAATAATTAATTACACACATAAATAAATAAAATAAATTATTAATTTTTATATATTTAGTTATCCCTAACTCACAGTTGGCATCCCCCTTCTCTGCTCTAACATTTTCTTAGTAATATAATGAAATTCAAAATTCGGATATAGACAATTATTTACAATTTGATGTTTTCTTTTTACTTGATAACAAAACTTATTTCCAACTTGATTAAATATATATTTTTATTGTAGATTCATTTCTTTTTATTATAATATTAAATGGTCACAAATCCAACATTATATTTCACTATTCACGTTATCTCATGGATATTCCTTGCAAGTATTATCCTTTGATTCTAATATTTCCTACAATTTTCCATTTTAGTACAGATTAATATTATCCTCAACATACATGATATATATTTTAAATAATAAAATATTTATTTCATAAGTTTGTTAAACTATTTCCATCAAAATTTATATCTATTCTTTATTATTTATTATCATTGCTTATGTAAATATATTAATTTATTAAGTGCAAGCAGATGATATAATAATAACATGAAAGGCTAAAACCTTTGACAGCCTTTCACGTTATTATTATCATTGTCTATTTAATTTTATCACTGTCATAGTACTTTTCATATTCACTTTATTAATAAATAATTTACTTATCTTCATAGTAAACATTTACAGTCTTATCAAAAATGTAGATAAAATATTCCTCTAATGATTTTTTTAAACTCATACAATCCTTCTACTTTTACATCATGCATCTATAATGCAAAATTTATCTATAAAATTCATCATACATAACCATTTTGCTAAAATAATAAACCATCTGATATATTTTATCTGATTTAAATTACTAGCCAGATATACATTTGCTTCCTCATTTCTAATATTAAGTCTAACTTTTCTTAGGTAAACATTTCCATTAGCATTTTTGCTGATTTAATTTTCATCATCTTAAAGTCTTTGTAAGCCACTTTATCATGAATATTTTTCTTTTGATTCATCCACACATTCCAATCCAGTTTTTTTATAATCATTACAGATATGATGTAGAATTAAATCAGCTTTTTTAGTAATTACCTTATTATGTATTAATATAATATTATTTTTTCATCAAACTCCTTTGTTGTCTTACAACATGTCTGCATAAATTCACAACTTTCTCCATTCATTGTTTTTTGTACTTTTAGCAATATGATGATTCCAAGGATATTTTTAAGGTTACTGAATATTGATTTATCACCAGTAGAGATTTAAAATTTCTCTACTCTATAGTTTTCAAAAAAAACTTTATAAAATCGTTCTAGGTTATTAAATAGATAGTAATTACTTTACTTTTTAAACCAAAAATAATAATTTTTAAAAAATTTAAATTAAATTTTATGGAAGAACTAAATTACTTTCTTCCTATCTTGAGTTTTTTCAATCAGTTCCCAAAAACATTATCTGCTTATTTTTAATACATTTCAAATTGTGGTATCTCATTGGTTAATTCTTCTAATCTCTTCACAATCAATATTTAATTATTTACAAACAGTTTGAATAATTTTTTAAAACCAATATTATTCTTAAAAATATTTACTAACAAAAAAAAATAATATCTTTAATAAACTTAAAAAAAAATACAATTAACTTTAAACCAATTTAAATAATTTTAATTTTATCTTGTATATACTAAATCCTAAATTGATTCTATACATTTTTTATCACAAAAATAATTGTCTTTTTTTTTTAAAAAAATAATTAAGATTTTACCAGCGATAGCCATTACTTTATGATACCATATGTGCACAGATACAATTACCTATATCTATATCACATATTATTTATAAGATTATATTTAAATATCACTATAATTTTAAATATTATTAAAAAAATTAACTATTAACAAATATTATTAAGTTATATTTCATTATTTTTATCACTTATATGCTTTCAAAATAAGAACTTTAACCAAGATTTAGAGAATTTATATTAATTCAATTGAACTAACCTTAGGTTCAAACCCCAAAACAACCAAATATATGTATTTTATAAAATTTGAAATTATCCTCTAAAATTTATTCATAATTTAATTTATGATGGGGGGTACCAATCAATATAAAAGGGAACAATATATATATATATATGTGTGTGTGTGTATATATATATATATATATATTTAAAATAAATGGAGATAAAAATAATTATTATAGGAGTTATGAATAAACACATTTCAAAAATTGAAATGATATTAAAAAGTCAATTATTATTTTTTTGCCAGAAAGTGAGTATTATTAATTTATCAAAAGTAATATACAATTAACTTTCTCATTAAAAAAAAGAGAAAGCATCTATGAGTGATTACACTTTTTTCTTGTAAAGATGACTAGAAATTTGATGAAAAATAATATTAAATATAGCATAACATGCTACAGATACAATAAAATATGGATAAAATAGAAATAATTTGGGAAAAATATAAATGGCCTCATAGAAAATATGAAATGTTTTGTTGAATGTAATTATAAAAATTGATAATATAAAATAGCAGAAATGGTTAATAATATTTTGATTAAGACCATCCACAAGACTAAATGTAAAATTACCAAAAATGTAAAGAAGAGAAAAAAACCATGCAGAGAAACAAAATAGATGTAAAATGTAAGGAAATTGAAATTAAATGGGAATACTATTTGAATAAAAGCAAGTTGATTAAATAAAAAATTATATAAAGAGAATACAATAAAATAATAAATTGCTCAGAGATAACACAGGAACAAAGCAAGTAATTTTAAAAATATATATAATGAAATATATATATATATCATTGGACAAGAGATAATTTCTGTAGAAAATGAAAACAATTTGTTTTAAATAATTATCCACTGAGTAGAAAAGATAAATATAACACTCAAACCTAGAGCATATATTTAAAAATATTAAATATATAGACAATAAATTAATTAGAGCAAAGATGTTGATAAATCTGGGAGCTTAAACTATAATAGTATTACTGCACTATTTTAATATATGAGTCAAAGATTGTAGATAGTTGACAAACTACTGAAGTTAATTTATTTAAAGGTACAAATAAAGACTATAAAAAGGTAATTATAATTAATAGTTGCAATAACCTCAATAAACTATAGAGATTGTGTTTTATAGGTAGCTGGAAAATAAATAAATAAGTAGATGAAAATAATAAACGGAAAATAGATATTGGTTAAGGTTTATATCTGATTAGTGTATGTGAAATCTTATTTATAATTATACAAATGATATAATATTTATATAACCCTTATATATATATATATGTAATTGAAACAGAAAACACTCACTAAGTTATGTGGTATCAAATATGACATCAAAAACAATAAAAGACAGAATAGTACATCTTTCATAGTTTTTGACAGCACATAACTCAGCCGGAGATAGTTACTCCATTTCAATTACAGATATTAAAAAAAAGTTATGATTATATATATATAACTTTTAAGACAGTAAATAGAAGTAATTTGAAGATAGTCTTGTTAAATATTGGAATAAATAAAACATTTGTTGATCTTATTAAAAAATTAAATGAAAATTTATTTTTATTAATTATGGAATGTATAGTCAGTTATAAAAAGAAGTATATATATATATTTAATATTTTCTTCATCATATTTATTGTAATTAAAAAAGGAGTTATCCAGAAGATTATTAGGAAAATAATAATTAAATAAAGAGGCTAATAAAGAAATTAATATAATTTTTATATAGTGGTTACGATGTAGCAAAGATTTATGAGAGATATTGTAACAGGCTTGACATAAGATAATGATGCACTAGGTTTTTATAATATTATTAGATATTTTAGAGAAAACTCAAGGAGAAATAAAAATACATACTTCTGATGCACACACATGCAATTAAAGGTGATATGGAAAAACAGTTTTTGCATGAAATACAAAAAAAAAAAAAAACAATTTGAAAACGTTTGGTAGATTGCCGTTTATGGATTGTAATAAAATAATTGAAGTCAAGCATTAGTGGTCGAGAGGTCAACGACAACAGTTGTCCTGGGTTAGCGGGTTCGCTTCCCGGCTGATGCTATGACACATGAGAAAAAATAAAATAAAATAATTGAAAGTTTTTAAATGGGTTGTAAGAAAATAAAAAAAGATAGATATGATTTAAAAAACTGGACCTAAATCGTGTATTAATTTAACATAGAAAAAGTGAGATGAATTGTTATGAAGATTGTTAGTTGTTTCTATATTAAAAATTGGAATAGAAGAATGTTTCAGTGATTAAAAAAATGATAAATCGGTTATTGCTTTGGAATTCATTTGAAGTTCAAGTACTAATTGTGTTAGAGATATTATCTGTGGACTGTGGGCCCTAGAGTCTGCCAGTCTTTATCTGCACTAAGCCATGCAGACAAAATATTAGAAAGAAGAGCAGATGTTTAAATTAAGAGTTTGAATATATATAAAAATAAGCAGATTATTATAAATGAATCTTTTTATGATAGCAATAAGAACAGCAACCTACATTTTTAAATTCAAACAGGGAGTTGACCACAACGGAATATATTTATAAATAGAATAATCTGTGAGATTTATTTTGTAAACTCTATAACGAAAATGTAAAAGAATATTATCGAGTTAAATATTTACAACCAGAAGAGTGTAGAATAATAAATTTATAGAAAACAAGCATAAATTAAGGTAATATGTACAATAACTTTTATGCTGGGAATGGAAAATGATAAAAAGAGTTTAAATCAAAGTTATCAAATAATAAATAAATAATCGTAACTTCTAAATATGTGTAGTTGTAAAATGAAAGTAACTATCTCCCACTAAGTTTCGTAGTTTCAAAAACCAATGAAAAGATAGAATAATAGCCGTTCTATCTTTGGGCTTAGTATTTGACTTGATTTTTAAATTATATGGTAAATTCTGTCTACTATTTTAGTTTATGTACAGACTATATGTTCTGTAATCACCATTAATATATTCAACGGTTGAAGAACGAATCTTACTTTTAACTTGAAGAACGAATCTTACTTTTAACAACCTTTGAACATTAAGTGAAATATTAGTTTAATAATTGTAATATATAGGGTATATGAGCACAGACTTTCACACTACCCACCACTCTCCACACTATCTCATAACACTGAAACACATATATGTTGAAAAGATAAATAATCACCAATATGTGTATTTCATGCTAAATCAGCAATCATCAGTTGGTCCAGATTACCATCTCCACACATATATGCTATAAGTGCTCAGATATATATTAAGATAGCCAATTCTCATACTTTAATGGACAAGAATCTTGGCCTCAGGGTGGCCTTTGAGCATTCCATCAACAGATTTTCAATTGGATGGATGGTTGAACAGTTGGAGTGTGGAGTAGATTGAAACCTGTCCATTAAAGTATGAAGATTGGCTATCTTAATATATATCTGAGCACTTATAGCATATATGTGTGGAGATGGTAATCTGGACCAACTGATAATTGCTGGTTTAGTATGAAATACATATATTGGTGATTATTTATCTTTTCAACATATATGGGTTCAAGTGTGTCAGTTTTATGAGATAGTGTGGAGAGTGGTTGGTAGTGTGAAAGTCTGTGCTCATATACCCTATATATTACATAGATAGACATAGGTATATCATAAGCCTGTGTGTTTCAGTTATTACATAGGAGGAGATGTCTGTCCATCCCTTGTATATGTATTAAATGGATTATGTCCTGTACCTGAGGAGTCAGATTGACCTTAGGTCAACATGGGTGTGACAAGAATCTCAGCCTCAGGGTGGCTTTTGAGCATTCCATCATCAGATTTTCAATTGGATGGACGGTTGAACAGTTTAGAGTGTGGAGTAGATTGAAGCCTGTCCTTTAAAGTATGAGAATTGGCTATCTTAATATATATCTGAGCACATATAGCATACATGTGTGGAGATGATAATCTGGACCAACTGATGATTGCTGGTTTAGCATGAAATACATATATTGGTGATTATTTATTTTTTCAACATATATGTGTTCAAGTGTGTCATTGTTATGAGATAGTGTGGAGAGTGATGGGTAGTGTAAAAGTTTGTGCTCATATACCCTATATATTACATATATAGACATAGGTATATCATAAGCCTGTGTGTTTCAGTTATTTAATAATTGTAATAATAAATAAATAATCATAACTTCTAAATATCTGCAACTGTAACTCAGAAGGAGGTAGTTACTCCTGCTTTATAATTACAGATATTTAGAAGTTATTATTATTTATTATAATTATTAAAACTAAGATTTCACTTAATATTCAAAGTTTGTTAAAAGTAAGACTTGTCCTTATTCTTAGAGTATATTAATGATGATTGCAAAACATTTAGTATGTACATAAATGAAAACAATAGACAAAATTCACCGTATAATTTAAAAACCAAATCAAAAACTAAGTTTATATAACAACAGAGCCCAAAGATGGAAGGTAACATTCTATCTTTTCATTGGTTTTTGGCCATCTTCCCATCCTAATTAATATATAATAATTAAAATTTAAATACTACATAATATTTATATAAAAGTTCAACGCAATATCTATCTCTATCTGTTTGGTCATATTTAATAATTAAATTCTTAAAGCAACAAAAATTGTTTGTTTTGAAATTCTGAAATTTTTCTGAATTTTAATCATTAACTAAAAGTCATTAATTGAATCCTTAAAAGTCGATTCTAGAAGAAGAGAACGTTTCTTGATAATTACGAATTTAAATTTCATGAAGGAATTGTTTATTCTGTTTATAGAGTTTTATCTGTAGGGTTTTAAATTAGAAAATTAATGAATAATAAAATATATTCTCAAAAATTAACTGCATTTTATATAATTTACTGTGCATAAATGATGCAAACAGAATTTTTACGAAATCATAGGGGGAGGGGGGGAGCTTATAAAAATATATTAAAATTGGGGGGAGGGAGTACAGTGGCAAGCATCTTATAAACAGCAATGATTGTTAAAATTTCTTATGACTTCCCTAAAAGTTATTTGGAATCATAAAATCTGATTTTCAGCAGATCAATTAATTTATTGCCCATTGTTATTCATTGCTAAAATATTTTATCCATTTATTTGAAAGCGTTTTGCTTATTTCCTTCAGCCATTAATGTTTAATAATTACAGCAGTTTTATTAAGTAAGAATAATTTGTCTCAAGCGGTTTGTCACTCAGAGAGTTATATGATATTCAAGCATGTGAAATGACAGTGCTAAACTGTGATCAATGAACTTTCGAGTTCTAGAGTCTGCACGAAACTATGAAGGGAAACTTTTTTTTATGCGTCAAAGCGTCGGGGGCCGGGAAGTGAACCTGGGGACAACTGCTTGTAAGGCAGCTGTGCTAACCATTCGGCCACTAACGCTTGACGAAATATTTTCTTTATATTAATGATTAAAACTGACTTTAAAACAAATCAAGCATTATTAGTTGAAAATATATAGGTGAATCATAAGCTTAGTGCCCACAGCCACATCACATTATAAAATATAATTGTACATTTTGTTATTATAATCAAAGCATCAATAGTCACCTGATTGGTCCTGCTAATTTGATATTTTTACTTCTTAGCTAATAATATCAAAGTATTTATCTATTTATCAATACTTTTTTTTCTGATTTGATTATGAGCTGACTATCAGAAAAAAATTACCTATGCTTGCTGCCAAAAAAAAATACATGTTTACTGTGCTAAACTTGGATTTCAGGTGTTCAGCAAGGCAGAAAGATGTTCTTCAAAAGATTTTAATTATTATTTAGCAGTAAAACTACTCTTTAATCCAATTACTTTAAATGTTTTTTTAGAATAGTTAACAGATACCAATTATATTATTTAAAATATATAAACTTCTATCATCTAAATTTGTATATTTAAATTCATGTGCATTTTACCTCTTTTACAAAGGTAAATTAATATTATTTCCATCTCCTCTCATTTCATGTGTAACATATTATAGCAAAAAAGAGGTTATACTACTTAGATACTATGGTAAACAAAAAGATGTAAGGTAATAAGAATTATGAAATTCACCCTGGAATAAAATAACTTTTGAAAATTTTCTACTCATACTGAGACTAATTCTTTACTACTATGATTTTAAAATCTCTTATATTTCAACTATGCACACACACATCCATATTAAAATAAATAAAAAATGTCTATTTGTCAGTAAGATAGTTTATTATTAATACAATCATTTACTGTTGTTTATTCACAAGTATATCTGTTTCAAGATTCTTCATATACCACTAAAAAGATTATTTTATATAAATATTAATAATAATATTAAATTATATATATATAATGTATTAAACAGGCAAAACTCTCTATACAGTAGTGCCACCCTGTGCCAACCAGAATAATCAATGGATGCCAGAAGGCTTGTGCATATGTGATGTTTAGTGGTTTATATATATATATATATTGTACCTATACTATAACACTAGTCTAATATGTAAAGGAGATGAAAAATGGAAAGAAACATTTTCATTT